>OZ030015.1:7452500-7505000 GCA_964023405.1 Apodemus agrarius | reverse complement strand
CTCAGATCTTACCCATTAGGCTAGATTGGCTGGCTAGGCGATCCACTCTCGGGATCCACTTCCCCCCACCCCCGCACTGCCTTAGTTACCAGCCTGCACCACAGGGCTTTGGCTTTTCACTTGCCGCCTGGGAATTAAACTCAGGCCCACTCATTTGTGCGCCAGGCACTGCACCAGCTGAGCCTTCGCCCCAGGCAAAGGGGAAAGGTTTTTTTTTTTTTTCTTGTTTCTGCTGTTGTTTTGACCAGACAAACTTTCTGAAAAGTGCAGACTGTCTCAGGGAAACTCAAAGCTGGCTACGCAGGGCCCTCAAAGCAGCGCTTGTGGGTGAGCTGTGTGAAGCACAGAACCCCTTGGCAGCACCGTGGGATGCTCAAGCAGGTTTGATGTTGAACTCGAATGCACAGAAATAAAAACAACGCCCCTCCCCTCCCCCCATTCACTGTATTCCAAAGGAATTAGGAAACAGAAATTGGAAAAGGAAAATGGGTTTCATTACACTCTGGACAGACAGAGACACACCAAAGAAAGAGGCCTACCCTTTCCCTGCGCACGTCTGCAAACATTGTGCGTGAGCCTGTATTGAAGAAAGTCAGAAACTGAACTGCAAAATGAGCTAACTGGGACTTTCCTGAGAGGAAGATGCCTGGCTGGAGCCTAAAATAATTCTTTTCTCTCTGCTTTTGTTTGGTTGCTTTCTTTTTTCCGCAAGCTTTTTTTTTTTTTTTTTTTTTTTATTTTTTTTTTTTTTTTTTTTAGTTAATGTGTCAGGAGAGGAAATGGGCTTTAAATTCCCTCATTTTTGAAAGAAGGAAGAGTCTGGAGTTTTAGGGTCAGATCTCTCTATCCTTTGGGGCCTGGCCGGGATCCCTTTCTCCCTAGGTCTGTGACTGTGGCACATGGAGTGGAGCTAAGGAGGCCTTTTGTGTCTTTCCTTCAGCTGTGACCTGCAAGCTGTGAGTTTCTGCTTGCCTGTTAAATGCCGGCGTTTTGCAAGTGAAGGAAAAATAAAAAAAAAAAAGACAGCCAGCAGCAGCAAAGGGCACAAATGTCTCTTTAGATCATTTGCCCACTGGTCAGGGCTTCAGGGTAAGATCTCAATTACAAAACAGAAGAACTGTCCTTGTGTCAGGTGGTGGTGCATGTTGTGGCATATGCAGTGGTGATGGTATGTGTGTGTTTGATCCCTGTGTGGTTTACATGATGGTAGAGGTGGTGATGGCATGTGTGTGTGTGTGTGTGTGTGTGTAGTATGGATGGTGTTATATATGTTTGCACATGAGTGCACATGTCTGAATTCTTTCCTCTGTACTTAGAGGAGGATATTAAGTGTCTTCCTCTACTGCTCACCTTATTGCCTTGAGACAATACCTCTCTCTCACGGACCCAGAAGCTCATGATTTTAGCAGTGCTGTCAGGCCAGAAAACTCTAAGGATTGCTTGGGGTCTTTCTGGGAGTGTTGGTTACAGGAAAGCATGGCCAAGCCTGGCCTTTTACATGGGTGCTAGAGATTCAAAACTCTATGTCCTGTGCTCACAGAGCAAGTACTTTTATTCAGTGAGTCATCCTTTCAGCTTCCTATCTCATTTGCAAAATACTGGACCAAGACTAGTCCTTCTTGTACTATCAACATGGCAGCTGGTGGTCACAGTAACTATACAATTGGAAAATGATTTTAACTTAAATGAAAATCACCACTCAGATTTAGCCAGGCTATAATGAATGTACTCTGTGGTCCTTCGTGCCTAACTGCTACCCTATTTGGATGAAGGTAGAGAGAAATTCAGTATTGTGTTATTCTAATTTTATTTGGGTGGCTGTGATAGAGCTCTCTGACTAAAAGTAACTTAGGAAAAAGACAGGTTTATTTTGGCTTAAAATTCTAGACTGTAGTCCACCATCATGGAGAAATTAAGACAGGAGATTCAAAGTTCTAGCCATTTCACATCCATGGTGAAGAGAGAATGAATAAATACTTGCTCGAATTTGCTTGTATTGCTCAATGCAACTTCTCTCACTGTTAATAGTTTACTAGTCCTTGCCTAGGGAATGGTGTCATCCACAGTGGGCTGTGTCTTCCCACATTAATTACCTGAAGACAATCCCTCTAGGCATGCCCAGAGGCCAACAGGATGTGGATACTCACTCACTAAGCTCCTCTTCTAAGTTGTGTTGAGTTGACAAAGCTAACCATTACACTTTCACAAGGTTGTATAACAGAACTTCCATCTCAGTCTTGATTTAAAAAGAAGAGTCTTTTAGAAAGAAGGAGATATAAAGGTCTGATATACTGCAGTGGAAGAAATAGAAATGCTGTGGACACCAGAAGAGTAATCGGATAATGTGGATGCTAAGATTGAGTTTGAGGACTAGATTGGACAAAGGAGAACAGAAAGGTGGAACTCTGAAATGAAGAGAAGTAAGTGGGTGGCTGAGAGAAAGGAAGAAAATGGAAAAGAATATAAAGGCTGCACAAAGAATCTACAATAAAACAGTGGTCAGGTCCAAGGCTCTCAGTCTTGTAGACATCTTGACTTTGCCATCCCTTTCCTCATTCTCTGAATAGCAGGTTACTTCACACTTTTACCACCTAGTTTAAAGACCACCTCTTCCTACTCAACCTCTCTGTTACCTTTTCTGACCCTTTGGCCTTCATATCCACCCTCCCCCATCAGGACCCTATACTATGGATACTCTTCATTTTTACATGTTTCTCTCTCTCTCTCTCTCTCTCTCTCTCTCTCTCTCTCTCTCTCTCTCTCTCTCTGTGTGTGTGTGTGTGTGTGTGTGTGTGTGTGTGTGTGTGTGTCTGCGCGCGCACGCATGCACATACCTTATTGTCTACCTTCCTAAACACATAGTTCTAGAAGGCAAGTTTGTACTCCTGTGGGAGTGAGTACATGTGGGAAACTTGAAAGGAACCCAGAAGATGTGGGAAAGAAGATTCAAAGGGCAGCCCAGTAGAGAAGCTAATGAAGATATTAATACAGAAGGGGGAAATACTGGGGTTGGAAGGGTTTAGGTAGAGATGGTGGGAGAGGATGAGTGGAGCAGAAGAAAAGGGATGTGTTAACTACAACTCAGATTGTGAAAATGTCATAAGAAACACTGATACATTTGTAGGCTAATTAAATTTTTAAGAGGCTAAAAACTATGAATGAATATATAGGCTTATGTGGAGGCACCATCCCTTGTTTTTTCTTTTTTTCTTTTCTTTTCTTTCTTTCTTTTTTTTTTCTTTGGTGGATCAATGAATGAGCTTGTCCCCACTCCCATGTCAATTTGTTGGCAGTATCTAAATCAATGTGTCCTATTTTAAGACCCTTAAAGCACAAATTCTCAGTGGTAACTCATACAAGAATTACTGAATTGGGATTTAGGGGATCAAAAGATGAGTCAGATATTACTTGCAGGGAATGCGGCATGATGCTGCCTAGTGCCCAGTATGTATTATTTTATTTTCTCTTATTTGCATTTTCATACCTGCCTCCCAAGACCCTAATCTCCTATGATTTTTTCCATGAACAAAGTCTTGTGAGGTTCCTTTGTGAAATAATTCCATAGGAAATTGCCATTTCATGCATGGCTTCCAAGGCTCAGAGCCCAAGGTAGGAATGTAAAGAAAAGGTGGGTGTGGGGATGAAGCTCAGCTGGATGTGAGGCTGGAGCCTCCTCCCTCCAGAGCTTTGCCAGGAAGCCACCCTCAGCAGACCCCGGGAACTCCGCGTGGTTACTGAGCCAGCTCTGAGTCATCATCGCAGTCAAGGAGGCTCCGGATGTCTCTGAATGGTGTGTCTAGACTTACAGTCTGCTGGGGAGGGAGTAGGAGGATCCTGAGAGAAGACCAGGAAATGATGGGTGGGTGTTGGTGCTGGTCTCAGATTACTTCCTGTCCTTCCTATCTTGGATACTCAGAGAGTTAATTTCAGGTCATCTACTTTGATGTTTATTGGTTTCACAGAGCATGCAGGATGCTAGACACGGAGCTTGGTTCTGGGAATAGAAAGCTGACTAGAGCTCTTCTCTGATAGACCTCAGAAAGCCGCTTCGAAGAGTTAGTATACCTTGTCACAGAATAATCTGATGAAAGTGGTGAAGGGTGTTATAAAGGTACACATTCAGGAACATGTACATGTAAAGGTATGTATTCAAAACCACGAGACGTAGGAATTGAGCTTTGTTAGAGGGAGTCATTGATGGTTTTTCTTATTCTTGTTTCTTTAGTTCTGCTTTGACAGTTTCCTATTTATATATAACAAATTCCCATTGCTTTCAGCCCCATATCCTCTTTCACACCCTTCTACTTCCAAGAAGTCCTCCCTGACTTTCATAGTCTTTCTTTCTTGGGAGGTTATTCGGTCTTGCCTGCATTAGGATGTTTGGGAGTTTATGTACAGCATCATAGGCAACTTATCAATGATCACACCACTGGAGAAACTGAAGCACTCCACCAGCAATGATTAACTGCCAATAGTCAATATCCCAGGGAGGGGGTAGAGCTCATGTGCTCCCCTTCTTTTATGATGCAGTGTTGATGGGTTCCTGCTGCTTCAACCATGTGTGATAACCTCATGCAGTGACCTTTTGGTTACAACTGTCATATCATATTCAGAAAGTGTCCTAGGGGCATTCCTCTGTGTCTCCTAGATCTGACACTTTCTGTGGCATGCCTCTGTGTCTCCTAGCTCTAACACTTTTTTGCCATCTCTTCCATGATATTTTCTGAGCCTTAAAGGAAGAGATATAAATGCCCTGTTTAGCATCACGTATTACTTTCTCCTGGAAAAATGGACAAATTATGACAGAGGAGGCCTGTTAAAGGACTAGCAGTAGACAGGTCAGCATCATTATACTGAGTTAAACTAGTCTAACCTTAGCATTTTCATGTGTTTGTTCTTTACAAGAACAAAATACATGAGTGTTTCTGGGCTCAAGTCATCTGTGTATCTTCCTTTCTTCCACTTCGTTCTCTCTGCCTGTCTGTCTCTCTGTCTCTGTCTCTGTCTCTGTCTCTGTCTCTCTCTTTCTCACACACATACACACACATCTGATTAGAGCCACTGCTATCTTTCATGTAATGATATTCAAGGCAGCAATCTTGACAACCTGATTCAGGATAAAAAGGAGCTTGGGAGAGATTGGGCTTCTGCTTTTATCACAAGACTTATACAGGAATTAACCAGGATTCTACAAGAAATTGCCCAGTATCTGCTATGAGTATATGCTTCTACTTAGCCAAAGACAAAGCCTCATTCCTGGAAAGTGTATATACCTCAATACTACCATTCTGAGACCAAAACACCAACACAACAAAACCTTGGTAAACTTCCATGACGCCAATTACAACAATGGCAGCCCATTTCAGCTTCCCCATAACAAAACAAGGAGAAAACTCACCAACCCATATCAACACAGACAAATTAATTAAACAACACTTTTATAAAATTTGTGTACTTGGGCTATTTCTCGCTAAAAGTGGGGTTCAGTTAGCATTAAACAGGAATAAGATAGGGGTTCTTATAGTTCAAGAGTAGGGGGTTTCCAAACTAGGGATTTGGAAGGTAAAATAGGCAGAGTTACAGTAGCAGAACATAAGCATAACTAGAAAATCATAACAATCTCCTAATATGCTAGTGAGGTGGTCATAGTAAGGAAGTGGTAACAAGATGGTCATTACCAGCTAGTCATAGATGCTATGACGACCTTTTGAAATGAAGGCATAGTTGTCCTTTCCCGTATCAGGTAGCACAGAAGCACTTGTAATTAAAGTTATGGTGGGACATAGCCTAATCCTTGAGAAACAGATTTAATCACAAACAGGAACAAACCTACTTTATCTTTACTATAAGATGGCTCTTAAGCCTAAGATAGAGGCTGGTTGGCTTATCACTTTCCCCTGGCATTGATGCTGGTCAGCTCAATCACCTGTAATCCCAGTTATAGAAGCTCCATTCTGGCCTTTCCAGATACACACATATGATACACATTCACACAGACACACATGTGCACATATAATAAAAAAAATGAACTAAATCTTAACACAGAAGCACCAGAACATGGAGAGAGAGACACACGGTAAGAGCCATACCCTGGTTCCTTATTGTTCTCTTGCCTCAGCTCTGGGCTCAATCACTCTAGCTGTTAGGCACGTTCTAGAATATTCTGAAACTGTGCTGTATGTTTGAGTATTCGTGCTTACTCTCTTTAGCACTGTTTTTATTTGCCTGGCCCTTCCTTTGCTTTTGGCCTCTACAGTATTATTTTCCCAGGAGACCATCCTTTATCCTCATATCCTTCTGGACAGTCAATCAAAGCCTTCTGTTTTGCAACAACATAATCAGCCATTATCTTGTTGGCATATGCATACCTCAATTATCTGTCTCCTTTCCCAAACCTGCTTCATTCAGGCATGGCCACCTCCATTGTTCTAAACATGATGCTCCCATTGTCTTACAATATCAGTAATATATAGTCTTACTTCAAATACTGTTGAATAAATGAATGAATGATTAAAAGTAAATGGCCAACTCTAGTGATCCTTTTCTTTATTTTTCTTCTGTTTTTCTCAATTTCATCTTTGGACATGTCTGAGGAATATTTCTTTGCAAATATAGTCTATCTATGAGAGAGCTGTTTATTGACCCTTGAGATAAAACTTCCAAATTGGAATTGGGTGGTTGTGAGTGGTTTTCAGAGAGGTAAAATTTGTCATTAGTATCATTGTTTATGTGTCCAATGCCCTTCATATTTTTCCCTTTTATACAGCATTTGACATTTGCAAAATGTTTTCCATTTATTTTTATGTAGGGAAGAAGCAAAAAGCCATACATACTCTTCTCCCTTATTACCCCTCCCTTTAAAAGAGCATGGAAGCAAAAAGTCTAATTCAGACTGACTCTTGTTGCCAGCTTTGTCTTTAGGAACCGACAAACTGAGAACAAAAATGGAGAGATAAATGGGTAGATGGAAGATAACGGAGGCTAGGGAGGTGCTCAGTCAGTAAAGTGCTTGCTGTGCAAGGGCGAGCATCTGAGGTCAAGTCCCCAGCACCCACATGAAAATCCAGGTGCAGTGGTGCATGGCTATAACCCCAGCCATGGCAAGGTAGAGGTCAATGGATCCCTGGAGCGCCACAAAACAGTGAACTCCAGTTTCCATGAGAGACTCTATCTCAAAACATAAAGAGATGGTGAGCAAGGAGATGGTTCAATGCATAAATTACTTGTCATTCAAGTATGAAAAGAAGAATTTGGTGCCAAACATCCACATAATAACTGCATAGGTAAGATCTGTATTCTCAATTTACAGGGGTACAGATAGCATTCTTGGAGCAACTTGGTTAACTAGATTACCTGGAGTTAGATAATTTCAGGTTTATTGAGAAACCCTCATTAAATAAATAAATGATATCAATTGAGGAAGACATCCAATATCACCTATACACAAATATATTCATAGGGACATACTTGCACGTATACCAGCCAATGTGCCTCATACATGCAAACACACATTCATACATTCAACTGAAACAAACTCCCACACAATTACATAAAAATTACAATTGCATAAAAACACAACGAAGATACTGACATCAACTTCAAGGCCCAATATACATGCTCATATATGATCATCTATATGCACACACACACAGGAGTATATATGCATGCATATAAAAAGGAGAAAAGATAGGAAAAGATAAAGAGAAAGAGAAATGGAAGAGTTTGAGATAGATAAAAGGTATAGATAGATAGATAGATAGATAGATAGATAGATAGATAGATAACAGGACAATTTATCAGACAGGTTTTTTTCTCCACAAAGTCTCAATTTCGCTGCCAGAACTGAGTCACTTTAGAAGGTGAGAACATTAAATGACCCAAGGAAATATAAGAAGGTGTGGGGTATAAGGTTTCTTTATTAGTCAATTTGAAATAAAATGTGGCTGAGTAATTTAGAATGTGTCTGGAGTCAAGCAGAAAATTAGCCATATTCCCATATCCTACCCCCTCCCCTGAAGGCAGCAGAAGTGCCAATAAAAATAAAAATAACAACACCTTGTATTTATGGGGTCGCATCTCTCCAGAGCTGCTCCTCACTCAGCCTTTTAATCTGTTCTTTGTCCTTGGAGGGGAGCAAGCATCTAGTGACTGGTGGGCACAACCCTCTGCAGAGTCCCAGAGAACACCTTCTCAGAGGACCTGCCCTGCAGAGGACACTCGTTCAGGGGCTTATTCGTTCATCTACATTATTTATCATTATTTACAGAGCAACACTGTGAATCAGCATTTTGTAAGTCTGGGAGAGCAGCTACCGACACATAAACACCCCACACACATACAAACATGCAGGCTATTAATTCACATATATATACATACATGAACTCACATGCTCAAGCATATATACATACAATATTTATTCATATATACTTACACTTATATAGACATATACTTGCAGCATCCATGCCATACACATGTACATACACACACCACAGGATTTCACGGAGTAATACATACTTAGAATGGCACATTCCAAGACCTGCCCTAGCAAGAATTCTTGCACACTGGAATAATTCTGTTAGGTTTTCCTGAAAACAAAACCTGACTTCAGAGTCTTGAGCAACATTCAGAGGCTATAAAGGCAGGGTTTAGGGATGAGATCTCTGTACATTTTTTTCTCTTGGGGGAAGCAAGTCTTCCAAAGAGTTGTCTGCCCTGGTGATAGCCCACAAATATCTCTAATTTGGAAGATGAATGTTTTAGGAAAATCAGAGATAGATTCTTTTTTTTTTTCATCTCAAACTTTTCCTCTCTAGGAAGGGGGAAGTGTCCCAGAGGCCTTTAAAAGCTCAAGGAAGGCAAAGACCCTCTACCACGGAAGGGATAGAAACAGCCCCAGCCCTTGCTGGAGCATCTACAAACTCAGGCATTTTTGTCTTTGTACATGCCCAATGCTTCCACATAAAACATTCCCAGTATAATAGAGTTGGAGACACTTAAAGACTCCTGATGAGAACTCTTGGGGGTCTCAGGGAGAGCCAGTCCTCTCCTTGGAGCTGTCTCTCAATGATGGCGTCACTGAGCACAAAACTCCATCAACTGTCTCTAGGCAAACTCCTCCCACTTACATCTGAGAAAATAACAAGTTTCCTGCATTGCTATGAAACAGCCTTAAATCAATAGCAATTCAAGCCTTGGAATAAAAGAGTCTTTATGGCCCGGGAAGGTGACAGCTGAAGGTTGTCTTTGAGCAGTGTTAGGTTTGTGTCTCCCTGGGGTCTCCCATGGTGCAGTGTCTCTGTGCCTTTGACTGCATGAAAGTCAGCCCCTTCCAGATTATCCCAAGGAGGGCAGGAGATGCAAATTCTGCAGTGGGCTCACCAGCATCTCGTCCTTTAACGTGTACTTCCTAAAACCATCAGCTGCAGCTTTACAGATAGCCCTCACCAGTCGCAGTGTTTGCATCTACTCAAAGTGGTTTGACCCAGAGATCCCCCTCCAGCCTTCTTTCCCTGGGGTGATGAATCTTTATCTTTCTGGAATATACATTCAAATCAGGACATGTACAGAGCTATATGTTCAAACCTTTGTGGGTTATGGCCATGAGAGTATTCAGGATCCACACTCTTTTTAGAAGCACTTGGGTGCCTCTAAGGTGCTAATGAAAGAAGGTTGGTTGTTTGTTCATTAAGTTTGAGACAGGATGTTACATGTACCCCAGTATGAGCTGGAGCTCACTGTGTTACCAAAGTTGACCTTGAATTTCTGGTCTTCCTGCCTCCCCCTGTGAAGTTCTGGGACCACTGGTGTGTATACCATTGTGATGACTGAACTATGTCCCCTGACCACTAAGGAGGGTCTTGAAATTCAAAAAGAAATGTGAACATCATCTTGACATTTCTCAGGGAAAAAAAGCCCTTAGCCATCTCTCGGTGGTATAATCCCTAAACAGAGTACACTAGGATTGTGCTTAAACCAGTCTCCTAAAGGCTGTTTTTCTTAACCCACTCCCCTCTTTTCTTTCACTCTTCCTATTTCCCTGTCTGCTCTCCCCCCATTTGCTCTCTGTTTTGACCCTCCCTTCCTTCCCTTCTTTCTTCCTCCATGACCTCATTCTGCTCAATAGCTCCAGCATGTGACCCTTTCGTACACAGGCTGGTCTTCAATAACCACATCCCTGAAGTCCACAGCCCACTCCATGCCCAGGTATTCGCCTTCCCAGCTCCTGGGCAGTCCCTTGCTTTCCTCTCTTCCCCGGCCACCATCCACCCTATTAGCTGCTGACTCCTGACTGAGGGCTAAGAGCTCTATGATTAAAGCTCCTTCCTCAGCTGCTACTCTAACAGTTCCAGAGGACCAGAGCCGGGGTTTCAAATGAGCTCTGCCTGTCTGGAACACACAGGCAGTGGGTGCAGAGTAGGATGCAGAGTAGAGGATGAAGGGCCAGTCCTAGTTCAAACTGCATCTCTACTTGCCTGGAGACTGAGCCTGAGCCCTTCTATAGGAATTGCAAATGCCATGGACTGAAACTCTTGTTTCTCTGGCACCGAAATGGATAGCCCCTCAGGAGAGTAATGCCTCTCCTTTGCAATGAGCCACAGGGAAGATGTTTCTTGGGTCAAAGCAGAGAGTAAACCTCAGAGCCCCTAATCTGCCTCTTAATTCTTTTACCTCCAGCAGAGCAGGCTGGCCAGTGATCTCTAAACAGAGTCCTTTCTGGTGCTAGGGAATGCTATGCTGGGGCCACTGGGGTTAACTTGAGCCATTTCTTTTTTATCTTTTTAAGCAACTCATGGAAACAAAGCAAGGATGACATGGCATCAGCATTCCCCGGGGTGATTATTGGAACAAGGAAGGGGCTGGCTATGGACAAAAACTTTCCAAGAAACAGTTTCCAGCTAAATACTGTACAGCACTGGGGGAGGCAGATGAGGATAGGAACATCCCCATGAGATCAAAGATGTAAACAAAGGATTCTGCTGGGTGGTAGCAGTGCACACCTTTAATCCTAGCACTCAGAGTCAGGCAGAGTTCCTGAGGAGGCTGGAGTGCAGAGCAAGGTCCAGGACAGGCAAGCCTACACCACAGAGAAACCCTGTCCTGAACAACAAAATACAACACAACAACAAAAACAGAGAGGGGGAAGAGAGAGAGAGAGAGAGAGAGAGAGAGAGAGAGAGAGAGAGAGAGAGAGAGAAGGATTTTGTTTTGTGCCCAGATATAAAGAAAGTAGCCACAGCCATTTCTTAAGAAACCCAGCTTTGAGCAAAACAAACTAGCCGAAAAACAAAAACCTAAACAACAACAACAAAGACAAACATATTGTCTCTCATCTTTAACTCGATCCTGGGAGCTAAATATGAGAAACAGGATGTTTAAATATCTGGGGTCTGTCAGAGCAGGAGGTACTGAAACAGAGCATCAATATCAAGATAGATAGATAGATAGATAGATAGATAGATAGATAGATAGATAGATAGATAGATAGAAGATAGATAGATGATGTTGAAAGGGCCTATGGATGTTTTTATAAAAGTTTTCCTTTGTGTGCTTGTTCATGTGTGTGTACATGCAAGAAGAGGTCAGAGGTCAAGCTTCCTCATGAGCCCTCTCTCTACTTAATTTTCAGAATTGGAGTCTCTCATTAGCCTCTACCTTGCCAACTAGGTTAGAATTGCTGACCAGGGAGTCCCAGGGATCCTCCTGTCTCTGCTTCCTCAGCCCTGGAAAATGCCCCTGCACTACCCACTAAAAAATGGGTTCTCTGGGATCAAGCTCATGTCCTTGTGTTTGCATGGCAAGCACTTTATCAACTAAGAAGTCCTCCCCCCCTCAAGAGTTTTCCTGTTAATGCATAGAACAAGGAAACTCTGGGAAGCCTGATGTTGGCAATACACCGGCTGCTAGAGAATTAATGTTTGTGCAATCCTATGCTTTCCCCTGCATTCGATTTTCTTATCTCAGGCTCCTCCTTTTCTGTGCACATTTCTAACCCACATCACTCTTCTACCCAGAGGGGAAAAAGCTGCACATATTAAATGTTTTAAGGCTGTGGTGCCCAGTTCCCTGAACACAAAGCATACTTGTTTGATGGGGAGGAGATTTTCCAAGTCTGATTTCCTAACGATTCACCCTTTCCCTTGTACTTGTGATAAATTCCAGTTGTATAGTTTAAGTGGTCATTGAATAGATCTGCAGTTCTGCTGTCTACAGTTTTAACATGCTTGAATGATCTCAAAATGAGGCAATCGTTTGAGCAGAAACCCAGAGAGGCCTGGGAGGCAGCGCTTGCCTGAGACTGATCCTGAATTCAGCAGCCTCAGGCTCTCAGCGCAGACAGGCTCTGAGTGTGTTGTAGCAGAGCGACCCCAGGGTCAACTATTCCATTCCTCCTCCTGCTCACAGGTAGACAGCCAGCAGCTCGGCGTGCGCTTAAAATGAGTTCGACCTGCTGTGTTCCTTTGAAGGAAGAAGGAACACAGGCATACCTGGAGCCATATTGCTCGCTGCCTTTCTTGGTTCATGGAGTGTTTTCAGAGAAGGTAACGTCTAGTCCACTGGCTCTACAGTTGTACAGTTGTTCTTTTCTTCTGGAAGAGTCCCTTCCTTAAAATGGGAAGCAGTATTTGAAAACTCTGAGATTCCTTTTCCAGTGTGTGTGTGTTTGTGTGTGTGTGTGTATGTGTGTGTGGTGTGTGTGTGTGTGTGTGTGTGTATGCGCGCGCGTGTGTGTTCATGTGTCTGAGTGCAGACAGGCAACTGTACTATAGCACATAGTACACCTGCAGAGTACAGCCTTTGGTCCTCATTCTCTGTCTTGTTAGAGAAAAGGAGTTTGGTTAAATATGGCAAGCTTGCTGACCTTCAAGGTCCCAGGATCTATCCGTCTCTGCCTCTTAGTGGTATTACATACTCATGTACTAATGTTCCTGAGATTAAATGTTATGAGTATCTTAACTCAGGTCTTCATACTTGCAAAGCAAGTACTTTACTCAGAGATAAGTCTCCAGTCCTGCAAACCTGATTGCAGAGATGTGAGAGAGAATCTATGGCCACAACACATCTCTAATGCTGTGCACCCAAATCTCCAGCTTTATTTCATATTTATTTTTGTTTTGTTTGAAAGTGTGTCTAACCATGTAGCCCAGCAATCCTCCTGCCTCAGCTTCCCAAGTATTGCAATTACAGACTTGTATTACCTTACCCTGTGCCAGCTTTCTGTGTTTTACATAGACTATAGGTTTGGATTTCCTGGTATGTGTCAGTCCTCTGAATATTTTCCTGGTAACAAGTTCACAAGGAAATCACTCCCTCCTCAAGATGTGGAACAAGGACTGAACCTTGGGATTTTACCTCCCAGTGACCACACAAATATATGCAATGATTCACTGTTCTGTTTCCATGTTAGTGTCTTGGGTAAGGACCACCTCATCACGTGTATGGATTAGCCCGGAACTCCTTCTGTATGCCCCAACACTCCATGTTTTGTGCATAGACCTACTGATTTGCTGACCATGTAAACTCTAGTGTGTTTCACTGTCACCTCTGGCAGAGAGTGTATAGTCCCAGCAAGCCCCTTCTCACCCCTTCCTCTGGAACCCAGAGGTCAAGTGAGTTGTCATTCTGAAGTTGTTCCATGGTTTTCTCACACCAAGATTCTTTTACATGGTGTTTCTTTTATCCCTGTTTTACATCCCTACCACCCAGTTTTCACACATCTAGTAGACATTATAATTCTTGGGGTAATCTGTCTGTGGACCGCCATCCCTGGGCTGAATGGCTTGGTCTAGCTCTTCTTTCTATTGAGTCTCCGTTAGTGCAGGGCTTCTGTGGCTGTGCGCGCTTCACACCAACAACTTCTTGATGCATCCCCAAGAACGAGGAATATAATTCATTTACTTCTTTGTGGTGCACCTTTGCTTCTTTTAAGTGTAAACGACAGAAGACACATTATTGATATTGTCCCTTAACCTATGTAACTTAACTGTTTTCTGGACAACTTTGACACCCCATTCCCTCTCCTCCCCTCTCCTCCGCTCCCCTTCCCTTTTTTCTTTGCCCCTACTTTCCTCTCCCTTTCATTCCCCTCACAACCTCCCTCTCCTCTTCTATCCCTCTTCTCTCTCTCTCTCTCTCTCTCTCTCTCTCTCTCTCTCTCTCTCTCTTTCTCTCTCTTTCCTTGTCCTCTTTTCGGCCCCTTTCTCTTCTTTATCCCACATAATACCTATGGGCCCGTTCTCTTTGTATTTTAAAGTTCTTCGACTTGATGAGTCTATCACGACTCCCATAGACCTTATGGGTCTCTAGGCTTTACTGTAGAACTGCTGGTTTCTCACCATGTCATGTAAGTGACAACCACATCACCTTCCAGCATTACTTTCACACAGTGTTGGCAACAATCACATAAGTGACTGTGCCGGGAGGGAAGTAGGGAACAGCAGTTGTTAGTCACCTTGTAAGAGGAGGTCACACTAGTGGCCTGCACTGCTTACTCCAGGATATTTCCATCTCTGGTCACTTTTCCCTTCTTAATGACTGAAGTTGACTGCTCTTACCTTCAAGAAGCATCATTGTAAGTCCAGGTGGTGTTGCAGTGGAAGTCAATCAGAGATTGTTTGTGTATCAGCTGTGAACTTTCTGCTTCTTAGTTGAAAAGAAGCAAACAGACCCAGCAGTGTGAGCTGGAGCATGTGTGGGTTATTAATAATTTACTCCATCTATTGATGCTCAGTAATTGCAGGAGCTGAGAAAAGTTAGTTAATGATGTACCTGCCTGCACCACATTATAATTATGATGGTAGTTCCCCTATTATTAGGGCTGAGTAGGTGTTCCCATTAGAAACCTCAATTTTCAAGCTGATTGTCTTAGCCATTTCGAATCACATCAGGCCAAATCTTGGCAGACACTCTCACAGAGTGGATACACTTCCTTCCCAAACTATTTTTATGCTAGCACAGAAGTATCATCCCTCAAATGACAAAAACTGTAAAGCTGGTTCCACTTTCAGGAACCCTCCTGTTATGCCCTGGGTGATCATGCACGAGGGGGGGGAGGGTGCATTGTGCAAGGAGAAAAGCTGAGTTTTGCTGTCATGGATACTACATTGGTTCAAATCACATCTGAGAAAAATGAATTTCAAAATTTCAAAACAGGTTCACTGCATTCATTTTGTGTGTGTGCACATGCACATGTGTGTGTAAACATGTGGGAGACAAAGGAGAGCTTTCTAGTTGTTTGTTTCTAACTTGTGGGTCCTGGAAATCAAGCTCAGGTCACTAGACTTGGGGCCAAGCCCATTTACCCTCTGAGTCATCTTGCTGCCCCAGAGCGGGAATTTGTAAACATTATCCTTGGAGTATGAGTTCGATTGTGTTTTCTCTCAGTTCTCCTTGAACTTGGACTGTATTTTATCTCAAGTAAGAGAAACACAGTACCAATATGTGCATACATCATATACACACCTTTTAAAGAGTAAAAATTACTGGCTCATTAAATTAGGAGTAAAGAAATATAGTGCAGAGTACTTGAGTTGCTCTGAAGCCAGCTCAAGCAGGGTGGCTACTGTCTTACCTCATCCTCCATCTGTTGAGTCTCTGTGCTGCTCAGCTGTTGGCTGTCACATGTGCCTGGGAAACAGCTTAAAAGGAGAAAAGTTCATTTGGGCCCATTCTTTCAAAGATGTCGGTCAAAGAAAACTGGCCCTATTACTTTGAGCCTGAGGTGAGACAGACTATCTTGGTGGTAAGGGCTTTCAGTGGAAGACACCACTCACCCCATGGCAACTAGAAAGTAGAAATTCAGAAAGGATGATCCCTCTGGAGGGTGGAAGAATACTTTAACAGCTCACCAAATAACCTCAGTTCCTCCAACCAGGACCTGTTTCCTTGTAGTCCTTTAGCTGTGAACTATCCAATGGATTAATCCATTGATGACAGAGTTGTGTCTAGGATGCTTCTCCTCTCAATAGTGCCACAGCTCAGGATAAGGCATTCAACATACGAGCCCTCAAAGGGGTGATTCCTTTTAAAACCATTACTATCTATTTTATGTTCTGGGTTTATTCTCAAAGAAATTTTTACCATGTGATCAGTCATAGGCCTCCAGGCCATATTGCTAATATGTTGTTTTACAAAGCAATAGTTTCCCATGCATGAAAGGAGAAGAAGGGTCAGTCAGGGAGATGGTGCAGCACGTAAAGCATTTGTGGCCACGCTGGGCAGCCTCAGTTCAATTCTCAGAACACACAGGGTAGAAGAACAGAGTCCTGCAAGCTGCTCTCTGACCTCCACATGCTTACAGGCCTTCTGCCCACAAAACATGCATCCATACGTATATATGCATAAATACATAACGAGTTAATATGTGCAGATGATGTTAAAACTATACTGAAAAGATAAGAGGGCTGAAGGTAATGGCTCAGTAGTTAAGAGTACGTACTGTTCTTGCTGAGGACACAAGATGGGGTCTCAAGGGAGCCCCCAAATTCCTATCCCCAGCCTCTGCAGGTCACCAAACTCAATATATGTAATACACACATACACACAATTTGAAATAAAACATATCCCTAAAAATGAATAAAAGGAGAAAGGATAGGATGTGGAACTTCTCAGCCATGAACTGATGCTTGAGGTTGGAAGGAAATTAGATCCTAAGGCACAGGCTGGAAAAGGAGCCTATCACATATCCCTTCTGGAGTCTGCAGAGCTGTGCCATGTCCACTGTAGGGAAAGTGTGGTCTCAATGCAAGGACAAGTGTTACTATCAAAAGATGGAGGGAAAAGATGATGGACAAGAAAGAAAATGTGCATTGTCTGCCACATTGTGTCCATTACCACATTCCACTGTTTGTCTCTGTGATGCGCTCCCCCCTCCCACAAAAAAGCAGCAACCATCAACTCTTCATGACCATCACAAGCCAACACCCTCTTACAACTTTGTCTCCCACTTCAGTCCTAACATTTAAATCCAAATGGTGCCATAAGATGGCGTGCTGTCACTGGCTGTACAGTGTTGGGAACGGCATGCATTGCAGTTCCTTAGATGCCATTTTTACATCATTGTCACTGACTTCTCCGTTGTTGCAACATCACAACGAGTCCGTGAGTTCTCACATTAGTGAGAAGGAGTTTAACATAGAAAATCATTGCCTTGGCGCTGATAGAAAATATTTTAGGTGAATTTCTTCTCAAGTCAGGCAATGGCATGTTTTGTCCAAACGTGGTAGAACGTTTTCTCTTCCAAGAAAAGTCAACAAAAATTGTAGGGCACAGAGAAGACCCATAGTTATCCCAGAAGACTCCAGCTGACATAATGCCATGAAAATGGTTTCTAGAGACCTAGTAATGCAAGTAAAGGAAGGAAGTAAAGATTGATGGCCGACCAAGGGATGACTTCATTGATGGGTTTTGGAGGAGAGATTTGCAGTTTGCTGGGAATATGCCCCTCCAGGGTAGTTCTTGCCCAGATGTTTCTTTCCTCCCTCCCTGGCCTTCATGGTGCACAACCTCTTCCATCTCCTGTCACCAAGTCTCCATGCTTCACTGTAGGACCTAAACCCTGCAGCCAGCACGCGTGGGCAGACTTTTAAGAAACTTAATGACTCAGGCATCCTAGAGGCTACAGCCTCATGCTTTTCCAATGTTTTCATCTTTTAATGTATGGACTGCTTAATATCTTGTACAAAATTTATTTCTTAGAATCATACTCTGCTTGAAATAAATAAATAAATAAATAAATAAATAAATACGTTTTTCTCCTTTCCCCTTGTTCACTATAACCTGTGTCACATGGGTGGATATAACCATTTTGTTTTTGTTTTATTTTGTTTATTTCGTACTTTTTCTAATAACTCAACTTTGGGTAAGAAAACAAAAGTCAAACCACTATCAAATGCATACCTGGAGGCACGGGTCAATTCTCCTGAACTTTCCCATGTCTATTGATTGAAATAAATCAATAAACATGATCTGATTTAGTCTCTACAGCCAGAGTATGAGTGTAACCTTTTTATTTTCTTCTTTCCTCTCTGTACCACCTTCCAGGAAAAGCTGAGGCTAGCGAGAAAGGGTATCTATTAGAAAGAGGAAGAAGTGTCTATTTTTCTTGCTGTGCTTTTTGTGGAAGTCACTGTAGTTGGAAAAGTACAAGGAATAAGATTCAAAAAAGTCAATCATCAGGTACTGTTGCTCTCAGTTCAAGACTGAAAGAGATAGACGTAAATTATTCCAGTTAGGCACTAACACCAGTACAAACATCCCTTCCCCAATAGACAGAATGGAAATAAAGAGGCAGAAGCATTATCTTGACATCTCTGAGGGTTCACTTTTCAATTTGTCCATCATTGCCATCATTGTTGTTGCTTCCAGTATTAATATTTAAACAGCAGAGTTGTGTAAATATTCTGCCAGGAGACTTAATGAACTAGAATTTATGCAGACATTTCTGTAGGTGGAAAAAAACCACTCAAGAGTATTTTGCTTGTAGGTGGTTTCTCTCAACATCCAAAAGGCATTCTCTGAACACTACTATGTGTCAAATCTTGTGAGATTAAGGGTGCCAGGCGTGATAGCAAGTGCCTTTAATCCCAGCACTTCAGAGGCAGGGCAAGCAGATATATCAGTGAGTTCAAGGCCAGCCTGGTCTGCAAAAAGTATTCAGGTCAGCCGGAGACGACCAGACCATTTGTCTGGAAAACTAAAAAGAAAAAGAAAGAAATAGCCAGAGTTAGGCTGTGAACATAGCTTGCTTGATAGAGTACCTGCCTAGTAACCACAGAACCCTGAGTTTAATCAGCAGCTCAGCATATGATCTACCATGGTAATGACCTGTAGCCACAATACTCAGGAGAGAGAAGCAGGAGGATTAGAAGTTCAGCATTATCCTTCCTTTCATAGTGAATTGGACACCAGCCTAGAATACAGGAGACTGTTACATGCAAAAAAGAGAGAGGAAAGGCAAGTCATAAGTCACAGTCCTTCCTCTTCTCAATAGGAAGAAAGGATGCTCTGGAGATATAAATAGATGCATGCCACGACTTGTGAAGGGGTAGATGCACAGTTGTATGGACCACCCCCCTCTGTGCAGGGAGATTAGACAAAGCACAAATAATGCATACAACAGATATTTCCTGTGTCATAGATGGAAAGCCAACTATAAAAGCCCATCATGAGACACCCCCAAATATTCTTGTTCTTATAACTTATCTGACAAGAGGCCATTTGTTTCTATGCTTGGGGGTGGGACCATTGCACAGATTGCCATGTCTGCATAGCTTTGGGGTTTAGATACTGCTCTTTCTGTTCCGTTGTTCCTGCTAAGTGTTAAAGAGGCACCAAGAAGATGCTGACTACCATGGATAGTTGGGAGAAAACAAGGAAAGAGAATCAGAAAATTTACATTAGGAAATGGCACAATCTGCTCTCTCTCTCTCTCTCTCTCTCTCTCTCTCTCTCTGTGTGTGTGTGTGTGTGTGTGTGTGTGTGTGTGTGTGTGAATATCGCATTGCCAAACACATGTGTAGTTAAACATTAACATTAGACATTATGAGTAGTATTTATTTAATTCAGTGTATGCCAAGTAATGCAGAACTTATTCTAAACCCTACATTGAAGATGGCACAACTAAGGTTTCAGAGTGTTATTACTTGCTTAGCATTAGATGGTGATGGTGATGTACAGGTTTTATCTTTGCTTTAAATTTAACTTTACTCTCAAATTAGCACGTTGCCTTGAACTAGGTGGCAGCAGTGTCTGACTTTTCAGATTGTTTTCTGTATGCATGTATTTGAAAAGCCTTAGTGCAACTGTGAAGTTAATATTTTCATAATTAAAGCTGACATAAAATTGAGGTTGTTTGGCCTAGAATTCTTACACCATGGATTTACTATCCTCATTAGATCCCTATAGGTAGCAGCTCTTGGTCTGGAGAAATGGCTCAGTGCTTAAGAGCACTGACTGCTCTTCCAAAGGTCCTAAGTTCAAATCCCAGCCATCACATGGTGGCTCACAACCATCTGAAATGAGATCTGATACCCTCTTCTGGAGTGTTTTAAGATAGCTACAGTGTACTCACATATACTAAATAATTAATTTTTTTAAAAGAACTCAAGAATGGCAAACAAAAGAAGTAGCTGTATTCCTTATGTTGACTGATCTCATAAAAGACCTACCACCCACCTGCCTGCCCCATCTGCCACATCCAACCCTACCCATCCAACCCTACCCATTGAACGGCTATACTAGCATGTGCAAACACTAACACACATGCATACAGCTATGCACACATACATGCCTGTGCATCATCATGTACACACACATATGTGCACACATGTACACACACTCTCACGTATACATTTATGTGATATTTCCATATTGGGTGATTAGAACTTACTATTTTTACTACTTCATAGTTTTCTACATTTTTATTTGCTCTGTTCTCAGTGCTGCATATTAATAATTTGGTTTATATTGGTTTTTATTTTCTTCCTGTTTCAGAAATTGTGTCTATTTGTGCTTCTCTTTTTATGTATTTGCACATTTTTAATTTTAGAATAATTTCCTACTAGGGAGTAGCTACATCAGTGTATTTTCATAGATATTACTAAGATTTGCCCTCTGCCAATGGTTTTACCTATTTACATTCCTGCCATGTACATAATAAGCTCTTTTCATTACAAAGAAAATATATCTTTTAGAACATATTTTTCCTATAAGCAAAATATACCCTCTGCTGTTAGACCCTGAGGGTCAAAAGTGATATAAGGCACTTTCCCATGCTGGTTATGCTGTATTTGACTATATTGATACACAGGCAGTGTATCTGTCAATCATGGGGAGGTGAGGAGGTGGTATCCATTTCAGCTCAGGTTAATGGAGGAAAACTCACTGAGAATCCTTCTAGCTTTAGCATGGCAGGCTGGATCACTATCTTGTGTATCAGCCCTGCACATCATTTGCTGTTGAGAATCCTATCTGGGCTCTTGAGGAGGGAAGAAAAACCCTCTGCTTCATGATTAAATTCAGAGGGCAGGGGATGGTAGAAAACATGTGTCATTCACAGAATACTGTTTCAATTTGGAAACCAATATTAGGTAAGTAGAAGGTTGTGCTCATGGGAAGCGTGGGTAGGAGATGGGGCTGTGCTGAAATCTGAGGACGCCTTGGGCCAGTCAGTTCACGCAATGATGTTTTATAATGTTGTCATTCCACATTGGGAGATGGAGGCAGGAGGATGAAGAATTGTTGGTCATTGTCAACTACATAGTGAATTCAAGGCCAGTCTTGGCTATGTGGAACTGTGTTCAAAAATCGGGGAGAGAGAGAGAGAGAGAGAGAGAGAGAGAGAGAGAGAGAGAGAGAACAAGAGAGAGGAAAACCAAGGAAGAAACACACTGTGTGTGGCTGATATTATTCTGACAGTTAAGGCTGTTAGGTTCCAGCTTCCCCACATGTGGCCAGTCACTAATCTAGATGTTACTGTGAAATTGTTTTGTAGAGATGCTTAACTATGAAGTCTGAGTAAAACAGATGATACTCCTTAAACTTGGTGGGTCCCACCCAGTCAGCCGAAGGCCGTAAGAGGAAAAGCCTGAGGCTGGCAAAGGAGCAAAGGCTTCAGCCAGACCTGTGGACTCTCAGCTCAGCTGCATTAGCATGGAGACAAGTATTTTCCCCAAGACATGAAGTCAAGCATGAAGGAATGCTGATGTAACCAAGTAATTCATGCCCAGAGATAGACAGAGTAGAGCCACGCTCGTGATCAGCTCTCTAGGGTGTAGTTGCTTGGGTTTCAAATAATTTAAAATGAAGTAGGAATGGAAGAGACACAGCATCTATCTTCAAAGGACAACACCAGGAACCCGAGATTCAGGAGATTCTTCAGCGCTAAACGCAGCGAAGCGGCTGTGAGATGGGGTCCCCACTTTCAGGACTGAGCCCTGAAGCTCTGGAGATGGCGGCAGGGAGGCAGACGTGGATAACTGGTTCTATGCTCTCTCCTCCCTATTATCTTCACAGATCCTGGGGTTGTAGTTTCTTCTCCTTCTCTGCTAGAAGCAAAGCCATTTGCAGGAGGCATCTTTGCTCAGGACAAGGGCAGCATGAAAAAGCCATGAACTTCCAACCCACCTCAGGCTCTCTCCACACATGCATGCTAGCTGTATGTAGCAACAGACTTCGGGTATCCCATACAGTGGGAACAGAGAGACAGTCAGAGGCTTGGCTGTGACCATATTCACTAATTATGGTAATGCCGGCACCTCACGATTTCATTTTATTTTGCTTTTGTTTTCCCCCTCGATGTTTGAATTACTTCCTTCAGGGGAGTTGCCATACTAATTAATTGTTTTGTGCTTTTCTTGACGTGTCTCAGCATTATCTGTGCACTTGTGATCATGTGTCTCTTAGGAATATCTGAAGCATTTGTAAAGATTATGAAACTAATTTCGTCTTCTATCTAAAATGTTATCTTCTTTTTTTCAAAGTCTGTTCCTGTCTGAGAAAGTTGAATATCACTTGGTTTCTGAACCTCATGTGACCTTAAACTTCTTGTCAATTTTTTGTTCCACACACTGAAATCACATGGCTGGCCTTATTCTTTTGTGACATCAGTACCTGTGACAGAAGGTGCCTTTCTCTTTGGCTGTGTTGCAGGCTTTCCTTTGCTCTTGCTCTTGCTCTGGCTCATGTTGTTCTCAGCTGCCAAAAGCCTGCCTTCCTTGCAGACCATCACTGTAGACATCAAGGCCACTTTCGGATGCTACAGTGATTTTCTGTGACTCTGTATCTATGGGTAACAGCAGTGTCTGTTTGCATCAGGGATGCACGGAAGGATGGAGTGGCATGATCGATTAGTGATGCCTGCCCTGGCAGTGAAATGGGAAAACAGTTTGCTGAGGTATGTTGGCTTCATCTCAGCAGGTCAACCCTAGTCTCTGAATCAATTGCTGATCTCTCTTACTTTGTTCCCTTTCAGCACTTCCGTGTTCTCTCACCTAGTTTCCTAACTCTCAAGCAGCTATTGAAACAGTGCAGAAGAATGCACAGAGGAGCTTGGCAGGGGAGGGAGAGGCCCAAGATACACTGGCGTTTTCTGTTCTTCATGCAACTTGGAGCATAATTACTCGTAGGCCCCCTCCTTCAAAAAGGAGCCTCTGGAGACTTGATGGGGCAGTTTAAGAGCTATGTTTGGGGACTTTCATTATCTGTTCTGTGGCTTCTCTTTACCATTTATCCATAGCTCATCAGGAACTGGAGATAATTACATAGCCTTGTTCTCCAACTTGTGGACTTATATAACTATGTGGATGTACTTCTTGATGCTTCTTGTGTTACTTTAAAGTGGATTAAAAAATTCATCATCTATCTCCTAAAGACACTATGGCTCTCACTAATGCTCATAGACACAGTTCTTGCCCAGGGAAAGGTACTCTGTAAGTTTATTCACCTTCATTGACAGGCACCGTTTGCTTACCTTTTCAGTTTGATGATGATGATTTTGATGATGATGATGATGATGATGATGATGATGATGATGATGATGATCTGGAGACTAGGTTTCTGTAACCAAGGCTGGCCTTGCCTTTCTAGTGCTTCTGCCTCCACCTTATAAGCGCTAGGATAATTGTTGACTACCATGACAGGACCTGTTTGTGTGATGTGGGGATTAAGTCCAAGGCTTTATATGAATGTGGAAAAGTACACCACTAACTGGGGTATATGAGTTGGGAGAATATTTACCCCCATTTTACAGATGCAGAAACAGGGACACACAGTCGTTAAACCGATGATAGGAACAGGTTACCTAGGAAGCATCAGGTGCTCATTTCAACCTGGGTCATGTAACCGCAGAGAGAATTTCACTACAGTGCTGGAAATGAGAAGATTTGCACATGTAAAACCAAGTGAGCTCCCAGCTTCTCTGAGGAGCTTTTTTCCTGCCCTTGGGTTGAACAGCTGTGCCTAGAATCATCTCTCCAGCCACTTGCAAGGAGGTAGGCTAGCTTTTCCAAAGATGCTGTCAATTTAAAGACTGGATATTTGACAGTTCCAGTCAGCCCTAAGCTTCAAACATGGAATGCGTTCAACTGATTTGTGTTTGGAGCAGCCCGAATAAAAAAGGTTCTGTGTCCCTGGAGCCAGGCTCAGTGGTCTGAGGTTGTCCCAGATTCATTTCCTAAGCAGTGAACCACCAGAAGCATGTTTGTTCCCAACAGACAGACAGCCTGGGAGGTTTTCCCAGTGGTACCCACATTTACCAGAACAAGTGTCTGTTTTCTTCTCTCAGAACTTCAGCCAGCTCCTCACAAGGGAGTGGGCATCTTGCCAGAGGAACCCCTCCAAGCCCTGAAAGATGTGCCAGGAAAGTCAGCAAAAGTTGGTGCTGCTCGCCCCAGCTGAAGTTGGACAGTTGTAGGGCAAGTGTATTTAGTTACTAAATTAACAAACGAAATACCATCTATCATCTACTTATTTGTCCAAATACCCATCAATCCACCCATCCTTTCACCGTGCATGCATGCATCACTAATACATATTTATCAATTTTATATATAATGTATATTGTATATGATATATGTATATAGATCATATACATATGGTGTTCTTTGAGAGTTTTATGCATGCAATTTTAATAACTGTTCATTCTTTTAAATTAGAATTATATCATTTCTTTCTTTCCTTTTCTCCCTCTAAACTGCACTATGTACTTGCCTATGTTTTTCAAATTCATGGACACTTTAGTTGTTCATATACAGGTATAGATACAGATGTAAATGTAGATATAGAGATAGACATAGTTACAGACAGATATATTCTATAGATATATAGATAAGTAGATATAGATATCACATAGATATAGATGATGTAGATCATAGATAAATATAAATAGATAAAAATAGATATATATTGTCTTAGTTAGGGTTTTACTACTGTGAACAGACACCATAACCAAAGCAACTCTTATAAGAATGACATTTAACTGAGACTGGCCTACAGGTTCAGAGGTTCAGTCAATTATCACCAAGGCAGTGTTCAGGCAGGCACTGTACAGCAGGAGCTGATAGTTCTACATCTTCATCTGAAGTTTGCTAGCAGAATACTGGCTTCCAGGCAACTAGAGTGAGGGTCTTAAAGCCCACATCCACAGTGACACACCTACTCCAACACAACAGAGCCACACCTTCTAACAGTGCCACTCCCTGGGCCAAGCATATACAAACCATCAAAGAAAATCAACATTCCTATGTATAAATATACAATGTGCTTGGTTCCTATAATTATATGTGATGTTATTTGTATGTTTATATTTTCATGGATAATCATTCAGCATTTGATAACCAATTAATGCAATCTTCCCCGGGGAAGAGGACCCCATGGCTAAGGCCATTATCCCTTTGCTGTGTGCAGTTCTTTGTATGGAATTGAGACCAGGTGCCTAGGGTTAGTGAATACCTGGATGTTAGAGATGAATCATTCATCACAACCTTACTAAAGCAGCATAATCTCATCATTTTCTATATTTGTCATCATACCACAGATAAGTTTAGTCCTTGCCCCTCATCAAAGAAACTTCCTTTTGCAGTACATGAAGAGACCAACATAGAAAAATTATACAACATAGTCAGGTCATATTCACTCCCTCCCTGAACTCTTCCAAAATGTGCATTTCTTTCCCTACTTACTCAACTTGGTGCCATTTTTTAAAGAAAAGCTTCAGGACAAAATTGTGCCATCCATTTTTAAATGTGTGCTATTCCACTGGAGAGTCATTTTCTTACCAAGTGGACACATTATTACAAAATCTCTCTCTCTCTGTCTCTGTCTCTCTCTGTCTCTCTCTCTCTCTCTCTCTCTCTCTCTCTCTCTCTCTCTCTCTCTCTCTCCAAGCAGTTAATAATTGCCTATAACTTTCTGGTTACTGGTAGGTTTATATGCCCACCCACCTACTTTTTCCATGTTGAGATTTTTGTCTGGCTTGATCTTACACGGTGTTTGTACATTCTATTGAATGTACAGTGGTTGTACAGTCAACCACTGTGAGGCCAAATGTGTAGATGCCTTGCAGGCCAAGATTTCTTGAAGTCATCCACCACCTTGAGGTCTTATGTTCTTTCCTTCACTTTCCTATGTCTTTAATTAAGTAGGTAGATAGAAAGAAAGGAAGAAAAAGAAAGAAAGAAAGAAAGAAAGAAAGAAAGAAAGAAAGAAAGAAGGAAGGAAAGAAGGAAGGAAGGAAGGAAGGAAGGAAGGAAGGAAGGAAAGAAAGAAAGAAAGAAAGAAAGAAAGAAAGAAAGAAAGATAAAAGGAGTGATAGGAAAGGGAGGGATAGATGACGAGATGGAGGAACAATTGAAGAGCAGAATGGAGAAAGGGAAGAAAATATAATGAAAGTGCACATGGAAGAAATAGATGTAGTGTTTAAAATGAATATACTTATTATAACATCACTTTAGTCCATAAATATGAATGAGCAGATTTTGTTATACCTCACAGTGACAATGATAAAATATATATGGGAATCCAGAGGTCACAAGTCTTAAGTTAATAAAGGAAAGACGAGATGGGAAGTGCTCATCTTCATTTTCTTCCTTTTCTTTTTCCTCCTCCTTCTCTTCTTCTTCTTCTTCTTCTTCTTCTTCTTCTTCTTCTTCTTCTTCTTCTTCTTCTTCTTCTTCTCCTCCTCCTCCTCCTCCTCCACCTCCTCCTCCTCCTTCCTCTTGATCCTGGTCTTCCTTCCAATTTTTCTTTACTCATTCTCCTTCCTCTTCTTCACAGACCTAACAGTTGTAGAAGTTCTGTGGGGAGCTATCTGGTTGATCTCCGAAGGCATACTGAAATCTTTTGGCCACCACTTACTTGATGATCCCGGGCATGTCAGTCAGCATCTTTATGATCTCATTCTAGTGCATGGCTCTGCAGACCTCATATTAGCTGTGAGAGCACAGAGCAGGGAAAGGCATTTATTGTATTTATCTGGCAAGCACAGTGGTACACATATAAATAATTTCTAATGTAGCGAATGCATCTGCAGCTAGGGCCTCTTCAGTCTTATTTTGCTTGTTTCAACACTGAGCTTTTGGAAAGGTTTTGACTTCCTTATGCTGAAGCATCAAGAAATCCACTAGCCAATTTCTTTTGAGTATTACCTTGTTTGATTTGGATGAAGGTACAGGGAATTGTATAAATGTCACTGTGGAGAGCCCTTGTCCCCTGGTGATTAGTAACCTTATCAATCCAGAGCAAAGAGACATAACTCGAGACTTGGATTTGGAAAATGGCACACAGATGAGGATGTTTTATTGGCCATACACAAAGAAGTTGATCTGGTGGTGTCTTTTCTTTTCAGGTGACTGAGCAGCCCCATTCACTGTCTGATATGTCTCTTTCACCCTTTCTTTCTGTTCAGTTCTGCCTATAGCTTCAGTCTCTTCCCATCAATAAAATTTTTATAAATTTGTTTGTGATACAAGTTTGCCCACAGCAAAGTGTTTGGAAAATATTTTCCTAGTTTTATTTTTTCCCATGACAAATAATATGTGTTTATTGAAAAAATCCTCACCAAAAAAAAAAACCCCAAACAAACAGAAATTCCTAATCACAAAAGAAAAACAAACAACACATATGAAAATGCCCTCCTAAATTCTCTGCTGCAAGATAGAAACTTTGAAATAATGACTTATAATTCTCCTAAATACAGACACACACACACACACACACATGCCAGCAGAGAGATGACAGATGGAGGAACAAAAGAGGTTGAATGGAGGGGAAGGGAGGGAGAAAAACCAGATCTCCTCCAAGAAAATGAATAATCTTTACTTAAAAACCACTCAGATCAGCAAATAGCCTGTGAGGTTACATATGGAGTTCTAAGGACAGAGGTTGGAATAACCTAGGACACTAGAGAAAAGGGCATAGGTAGAGTGATTTAGAGAGAAGTACAGAATAGATGCGAGAGGATGCACATGTAGGAAGACTGGAGCATGGAGACTGGCAACAACGACTGAGTAGAAGACCTGGGCTGCTATGGCTCAAGGTTGCTGAGGAATGCTTGAGGAGTCAGCCATCATGTCCAAGACATAACTCTTCACTCTTCTAGAGTCACGTGCAGAAGTAGTATCTTTTTGTCTTAGCTTGGCTATTATTAGGAAGACTTAAATGACATGTCAGGAAGAGACCATCGATGGTTTCAGCAACCCAAGCTCTGGAACATCATCAGGGCATAGGCTCCTGGGGAGCCCAGCCCATGCTCTGGGATGTGGCCTCACTCATTGCAGTGGAGAGTCTACATAAGTCTGTTTTCTGTTCTGAGAGTATTATGGAGACAGTCTAAGGTTGTGGCATTTGTACCTTCAGTGGCTCTTTGCCTGGTATTTGCCAATCTTACTTGCTGGCAGGGTGAAATTAGGTGTCAGAATCAGTTTCAGTTAATCTCAAACCTGCCTCCATGGTCATTCTCTTGCTTTTCCTCTTACTTTCTGTTACCTGACTTCTGAACTTCCTTTGAATTTATTTTGATAGGCCTGTGTGTGCATATGTATGTATGTGTGTATGTATGTATGAGGGTCAATATGTGCATGATATTTATGTATATGTGTATGCATGCATTTATGTATACATGTGTTCATGTGGCTCTATTTATGGTGGCCACTTGTTCATGTGGAATACAGAGGTCAATGAACATTGAGTAGCTTCTTCTATCACTTTGTGTGGTTTTGTTGTTTGTTTGCTTGTTTGTTTGAGGAAGGATCTACCCCTGAACCTCATGGATTTGGGTAGACTGAATGACTAGTAAGCATCTGAAATCTTCCTGTCTCTGCTTATCCAGGATTAATGTTATAGGCACATGATGCTGTGTCCAGTTTTTATGTGCGTTCTAGGTATCCAAATTCAGGTCTTCATGCCTACACAGGCAAGCATTTTATTAACTGAACCAGTACTAATCCAGTTCCAAGTACTCATTTCTTTTAAACCAAGTGGTATGAGTTATAAAATACTACATTATGGCACACACCAACCTGAAGCCAAAGAATGGGATGCGATTAGAAACACTGTCTGTCTTTTCTTGAGACAAAAACAAATATTTAGGAATCAAAGAGGGTAGGAAATCTAATTTCAGCCCTATATAAGAGAAATAGGGGAATATGTGGACATATCCAGATTCCAGTAAGGAGGCTTCAGAATAACCAATGTATAGAGTGCTGGGCTACCATGAAATGAGGAAGCACTATACTCTAGAAGTGAGATGGGGCAAGGCAAGCCTAATGGAAGGCTCATGAGACGGCCAGGATCTGACTTCTGGTCTCTAGAACTACAGAAGTGCTGCTGAACTCCTGCACTCTGCAGCCAGCGGTTTGCACTACATTGTTATGATAACTAAGGAACATAACACATTAGGAGGTCTTCAACTAAGACCAGAGGATCCAATCCAGTCAGGCTCTTGTTGGTATGGATTGTATTTACAAGTTACAGCCTTGATAACTTGGGGTGTGTATGGAATGAAAATGTTCCTGTGCTCCTAGAGGAGGAGGGAGTCAGTGCAGTGGCCACTACCTGCCTTAGGAATCCTAAAGCACTTCTCTTTGCCTCTTTATGGAGAAAGTGTGATGACCCTTCCCTTAGGGACATATCTCAATCATGTGTTTATCTGGGGTGAAAATTTATTTTCCTGTTTCCTTTCTTCCACTCCTATCTTGTCTTGTCCTGTCCTCTCCTCTCTTCCTCTTCTTCTTCTTCCCTACTTCTCTCTCTGTAACCTGATGCTGGCCTTAAACAAGACACAACCTTCCTGACTCAACATCCCCAAGTGCTAAACTGACAGGCATTAGCCACCATATTTTTTCTTAGATTGCAATTTATCATGAAGCACGTCTTGTGTTTTCTTCCTTATGGGAAAGACACAAAATGGTCAGATAAAGCCTGAGGCATTCGTGTGTTCGAGGGACACCGTGATGCAGCCAGGTGTCCTTTCAGTCACGTTGCTCAGCACCTAAGTTCACTAGGCAGGATTTTCCTCTCTGTGAGTGACAAGTTGGTATTCCTATTCCCATAGATGAGACTCATCCAGAAAAAAAAATGTCTTTTGCTCTGGTTACCAGATTGTTCAGAGAGTATGTCATTCAGCATGGCTTTAGGTCTTAAAGTTTCCTCTATTTCCAATAATGTCAAGCTGGATAGAAGACCTGCCACACACAGGCTTTTGGGACATTATAGATATAAATTATAGTAGAGAGCCTGCATGGGGTCATTCACTGGCCAGGAAGTAGGACATAGTCTGATTTGCATGGTGGACTGGAAGAAGACAAGCTCTGTCTGACATATACTAGGAAAAGCCAGGCAAATGCTGGGACAAAGGTGACACAAGTCTTCAGTGGTTAGCCTTTTTTCTTTCACCTATAGTCTGTGTACCTGACTGGACACCAAGAGTTTCTAGAAGAGACTTTATTACAAACTTAGTTGTGCTCACATTAATACAGACAAGCTTCAATGTAGTAAGCAGACAGAAATCCCCCCACACACACACCACACACAAATACACATCTACATACATGCACACACAGTGACACACACATACACACAAATACACATACACACACCACACACATATACATCTACATACATGCACACTCAGTGACAAACATATACACACACATACACACACACACACACACACACACACACACGTACAAAGCAGCTAAGCTATTAACAGGGTTTTATATGTGCTTCTAACTTACAACTTGGTAAAGGCAATTTTTATGTTCTTTGCATATTTCACTGAGAGTTCTCAGCCACTTCTAGCCATAACTTCCCTTCCTTCCTGTTACGAATTTTCTTCCCAGATTTACTCTTCAGTCCCTAAAAATATCCAACTCGCATTATTTATTCACTCCATAATGCATACCATCCAAAGACAACAATTTTGCCAATAAACTGTTACTCTCATGAATAATTCAGGCAGCCTTCATTCTCCTGACATGAACAAATATACTTTCAAATGGGAGGCGTGTGGCTCTATTTTAGTCTTTCACTCTGTCTTTTAACTTAATATATTTTTTAAGGCTTTGTGATGCCCTGCCTGAGGGGGAACTCCGTGGGGACTAATTCTAAAACTCCAATTAAAAGAAATAAGCCATGGCATGGGAACATAACTAGAGTGAGAGAGAGTTTGGGTGGAGTGACAGGGAAGTGTGGAGGTAGAGGAAGAAGGAAGAAAGCTGTCCAGTGCTCCAGAGAGGAAAACGGATAATTCTCACGTAATAAGACAGCAGTGCCAATAATTGTTTCAATCCTGCAAACATCTGTGACCATTGTTTTCCCATATTTTATCTGTAGAGAATATGGTTATGCTGCTGACAATAATTAAATGATAATAATAATTATATGTGACAATATTATGTGACACGCAAATACTGCTCGAGTCACAGTGAGATATTTGACATTACACTAAGAGCTTTGCTCATAGCAGAGTTTCCCAATCTTGATATTATTTATGTGTTGAGTCAGATGAATGTTTTAAGGAGAGAAAAGACTGCCCAATTAATACGTAAGGTGTTTCCAAGATTCCTTAGCTGATTTTTACCCAATGGCTCCAGTAGTACACATTTCCTCACCCCACGAAGCAGACATGATCTATCTGCAGTCAGAACCCCAAACCTCATTGAATAGAACCTCCCAGCTGTAGTATGCTTACATGCACAGTCACCTTTATCTTCATAGTATTCTTATATTTTTGCTTGTGAGCCTAGCCTTTGATGGCTGAGCCTTCTCTCCAGCCCTATCTTCATAGTATTCTTGCAGGATATGTATATCTATAGTTTAAAAGGGAGAGACTGAAGCTTGGGGTAAAGGATAGAACTAATCTTCTAATCTGATTTTTTAAAGAGGATTTGGTTGTTATCCCTGTGCGTGTGTGAGTGTGCATGTGTGTGTGTTTATGTATGTGCTTAAGTATGTTTGCCATGTATGCATAAGTGCCCACAGATTCCAGAGAGGGCATTATAACCCTTGGAGAAGAGTTACAGGTTATCATGAGCCACTTGACATGGGTCTTGAGAACAGAACTCAAATCCTCTGCAAAGACAGCAAGTATTCATTTTTTAATTTATTTCTTTATTCACTTTATATCCTGATCTCAGCTCCCTATCCCTCCTCTCCTCTGAGGCTCTCCCTTGCAAATCTCCCCATTCCCAGTCCCCTTTTCCTCTGAGAGGGGGACCTCCCGTGAGTACTACCCTACTCTGGAACATCCAGCCACACTAGTTGTTCTTAATGGCTGAGTCCTCTCCCTGACATCCTAAATAATAATTAGAATGACACCAATATTCAGGCTATTTTCTCTTGATAATTTATATTGACAAGTCTGTACTAAACAACCATCTCTCTACCTTCTTTTCTTCAGTAAATAAGAGTTGACATAGTATTTTGGCATATTAGCATGTGGTAATTAGTAATAGTATTTGAACTTTACATGCATGTGTGAATGCCTACATATGTTTATGTACACGGGGTGTATGACATTGCCTCTGTAGGCCAGAGGAGGACATCAGATTCCCTTGGAACTGGGATTAGATATGGTTGTGAGCCATCTGTGGGTGCTAGGAACTGAACTCAGATCCTCTGAAAGCATATTTAAGTCCTGGACCACCTCCTCAACCCCTTATCTATAGTACTTTATGTTGTATACAGATATAACTTTAAATCCTTAAATTTCCTTGCCTAGGAAGTATAACTTAATTACAGAATGGACAATAACAGTACAAATAATATTGTCCCAATTGCTAATCCCATCCCTTGCCACTTTGTACTGAGTGCTGCCTATGGGGCAGCCAGAAGGACTCACCTGACTTATGTGCTTAGTTTCCATATTGAAGTGATATCTGCAGTGAGTATCTTTTAACTCTGTGTAATGCAGACAAGATTTCTTTCATCCTCTCCTGTGCCCTGGGTACTTTGAATGGTACCTAGCTGCACACACATTGATTGGATCAATGACTTAATGGTGAAATTTTAGATATGGAGGTATTCAACTCAAATTCCCAAGACTGCATCTTACTCTCTGCCTGTTTCAATATTGTTCATCTAAAACATCCCTTTCAGGGTCAGTTAATTTCAGCCCTTGTCTTTTATTCTGTAGCCTCTTAAGCATGCATGGGAAAGACAGTGCATGATTCATTTGCAGTGGGTGAATACTATGCAAATAAGACATATTTACAATTTGTTATCAGGTCTGTTCCTCTAGGAAGTATCAATTCCAGCATTTGGATAAATCTCCCAGAGACCTCAACTCCTTCAACCACATACCAGACAGTATGTTACTACATATTCCATTTGACTCTCAACACCCAGTGAGAAAACGCTTCTCACAGCCTTGTTACATCCTTAAGAAATTACTGCCATCATTAATATTTTCTCACTGTACTGTGTGGTCTCCAGCAACTGTATGTGTACATGCCTTATCTCCCCAACTAAACTATAGGATTATAAGAAAAGGTTTCTCTCAGAGGCGGTCCTTAATGTTCCACAGAATTCATTGCAGCAGATAGACCTGTGGCCGGGAGGCAGCTTCCGTGATCAGAACATAATTTTCTCTTTTTATGTTCTGAACTCTGGTGTCTTTATCAATAACGTGGAAGCAGCCATTTCCATTTACTTTGCTGTAAGAGAAGGGTCATTGAAGATGAGTTTCTTTAGATGGTAAGCAATTGGCTAGTGTTTTCTGAGCAGCTGAGCCTCAGAACTATAATAACTCATTATCGGTCTGTCTCCATACCGCACTGACGTTCCTGGGTCCTTTGAATATTGGCTTAGCCAGTGTCTTTCTTTATCTGAAAAATTGTGCTTAACATATAGCTTGAAGCAGGCTGATAACCAAGACACATCTACAGTTATGAGAGCCACTTAAGTGGGGATCGGACCCGCAGAGACTCATTTCCCAAAGGGAACTGTGTGCTCAGGTTTCAATGCCTGCTGGCAGACCACGTGATGTAGTAGAAGAAATTTAGCTCTCTGCCTACAAGGAGGCAAGTTTCTGGTTCCGATTTTCCAGGAAACGCTTGACCTTGGACAAGTCAGAAACCTCTCTGTGTGCCTTATTTTTTCTCATTCGTAAAAATAAACATGCAAAACAGATGTTATTACTTAACTATCATTCCTAGGCATTGGCCCTTCAGGATCAGGGTTCCTGGGGTTCAAACTAAGCATTTTGTATTTGCATGAATCCATACCCAACCAGAGCCTTCCCACCATGATACCGTAGGCTCCATCCAAACTATCTGCCCCCTTCAGATCCATGTTCAGCGACTTCTCTCCCAGTCCCCTGTGCCCGACACGTTTCCTAATCAAGTCTGTAATAAAAGTAAGCCTTCCCACTGCTGTGTTTATAGTGTGAAAGATGTGGTTAATACCACCATGGCTGTACTGGATTAAAAATAATGCATATTTCTCTGTCTCTCACACCTACCCTTTGATCCCCAGTCTTTTGTCAGCAAATCTAAACTGTTACCTTCCACAGTGAGTGCCACCTCCTGAGGGATTGTGCCAAGATCCATTAAGTGTAATTAACACTCCTGTTGTTTCCCCCATATTAAGAGAGAGGGAGGGAGGGAAGGGAGGGAGGGGAGAAGGGAGGGAGGTAGGGAGAAAGAGAGAGAGAGGGAGAGAGAGAGAGAGAGAGAGAGAGAGAGAGAGAGAGAGAGAGAGAGGAAACTGTCAGATTGTTTCTGTAAACACCCTTCATGTCAAGTCCTGCCAACAGCATTGGTACACATCTAGAAGCAGGAGACCGACAACGGTCTCCACACACAGCTGGGAGTTCTTCACCCACACACTCATGTTCCTGGAGCTCAAGCATCACGGAACATCCTTTGTGGCTTTTCAAAAGAAAGCTTGACTTTCTGAGGCAGAGTTCACAGCCAGCATCAGGTCTTCTGAACTGAAGGTCTGGGGAGCAGGGGAAGCATAATTATCCCCTTCTTAAAACTAGCCCACAGAGGACCTCCAAAATAACAGACAGAAGGTATCTTAGAGCAGTTAATCTCATAACTCTATCTTGGGGTCTCCCATGGACATTCCTTGTAAGAAATGCAAATCACATGACAGGAACAACATGCGTTGTTCATTGTGTACACGTTCCTCTGTGTATGTGTTCCTAGTATTTGAATACAGGGCCTTACAAATGCTGAACAAACAGACTACCATGGAATTATAGTCTCATCCCTAGAAATAACCTATTAATAGGCCACAAGTAGCTCTGAGTACAGAATGGTGATAAATAGCATAGATTTTATAATGATTATTATATTCAATTACTTTTAACAAAAATTCCTAACACATATTATTAAGTAAAAGAAAAAAATCACTACTCTGCTATCAGCAGTTTTATTTCAAATCATGCTACAGATTATTAAAAACATGGTCATACCAGCCCTAAATATAAGAATGACTATCATAAAAACGCTGAATAGCCAAAGTATGGTACTATTGTCAAAAAATGTGTGTCCTTCTGAGCCGCATTCAGAAACAAGTGAGTATAGATATCAAGCACTTCAGACAGGAGTGGGCTGGTTTGAATGTTTTGTGTGCAACTGAGCTCAGTTTGGCTGGAAATTCTTTTTTCTCTCTCAGAGCCATTTCTTCTCCTTACTTCTTGCCATCTCCCTGGTATTTCTGCATTTGTCATTTCAATTACAGGACCACATACTATTTTTACACTCAGAAAGCAATTTCCAGAAACACCAGGGAAAGAGCAGTAAAGATATTAGGAGGTGGCACTTAAGACTAGGAGGATGGCTTCAGGAGGGTGGAACAAATTTAGGACATTTTTTATTTTAATCATCTATAAAGAAACTAATTCCATGCACCCATCTCCAGTTAAGTCCCACTTATGGTACTAAGCATCATAAAATTGGATAAAGTAATATTCTTTAGTGCCATGTCATAACGATTATATTATCCAAGTTAAATAGCTTAGCATGCCCACTAGCTTCTTGGAGAGCCAGGGACAAAAGCGAGATATGTTCCAGCCTGGGTCACCCAGACAGAGCGAGCTGGTTAGTGGAGGCTTTCTTTAATCCACTGCTTGTTGAACTTTGTGTTAGTAAAAGGGAGTCTCATGCAGCACATGGACTCTGCATTTATAGAGCTTACATTTAGTCCCAGACAAGGGATTGTTGTTGCTGTTGCTGCTTTCTTCTGTTTTGTTTATTAATCAGATATGTGTATGTATGTGTTTGTGTGTACATGATGTGTAAATGTGTGTGCATGAATGTAAATAGGCATTATGACGTGTAAATGTGTGTATGATGTATAAATGTGCATGTGTATGATGTAGAAACGTGTGTTCATGTGTAAATGTGCATGTATGGGAGGTGTGGCTACATGAGGGTGAGAGGCAGATATTGAGCGTTCTCTTCTCTGATTCTTCAGCTTACTGTGGGGGGTAGGACCTCAGTGATCTTGGCGTTTACCAATTCAATTAGACGGGATTGCCAATAAGCTCCAGGGATCCGTTAGGTTCTTGTCTCCACTTAGATATTCATCTGTCCACTCTTCTTCATGAGAGCATTCCTCGGTCAGAGGTTAAGCTCCACATAGTGTTATCTACAGCTAAGAAACTCACTTCACAGAGAAGGAAATGCAGTAGAAACCAGGGAGGAGGGATGCTTTCTGGCTGCCTCACATGCTGGCTTGCACTTGTCTCTCTTTCTTACACAGTTCAGAAGCCCCCGCCTCGTGATGGGGGTACCCACAATGGACGGAGCCCCTCTACATCGAGTACTAATCAAGATACTCCCCCGTACAAGTGCCCCACAGGTCAATATGATCGAGACAAATTTCTCGGTTCAGATCATTGTAGGCTGTGTCAAGCTGACACTTAAAGCTAACTGGGACACACATCTTTCCTCATGACTGAACCCTGTTCACCTGAGAAATTGAGCTCAATTAGTATTCAGGGGCCTCTACCTTTATCAATAATTTTATTCCTCTTGTGAATGAGCTAACTAAGAAATGGGTGATGAAGGGGAGGAAAATATTTATTTTCCAGAAAGTCAGAAATTTAGAATTGGAAGTTAAGCTTTTCCTGCCCAGTTTCTTCACAGTGCTTACAAACTAGCTGTAGTGGATGGAGATGGAAAACCTTAGGTACAAATCGTCCTGTTGATGACTAAGGCAGACTTTGTATGAGAGCCTTGCTTTGGAAATGGGACATGAATACAAGTCCCAGGGCCCACCTTTGCAGCAGTGTGCCACTAGTGCAAAGCTTGACAGCCCCACGTTACTCTGTCAGCTCCAGCTTGCTTCTTCTGGCCACACAATAATTGACATTTTTTTTATCTTCTAAGCAAATGACTCGCTCCTTCTGTGGATGTGTATGTTTCTCAGCCTGGTTTTAACAATCTGTTCTTTCAGAAAAAGGTCACTCTGGAAGGCGTGAGATGCAGAGCTTTCTGCCCTGATATGGGTTCAAAGAAACAGATCCTGGTTTCTTTGTTGAGCAGATTTTCAAACTTTAAGAGATCTAAGTGCAAAAGTCAAAGTTCAGAAAGGGAACTTTTCAATAGACACCCAATGGTTGCATTGGTTTACTTGACACATACTCAGGAAGGACCTCATCCAACCGAAGCTCCCCCATCAGACATGAGAATCATTCTGAGCAACCCCATTTTGTACCTAGGATTGAACAGAAAGCTACACACATGCTGGACAAACATTCTGTGGCTTAACTGCCCAAGCACCTGAGGGTATACTTTCAATCACGTTTCTACATCTGCATTCCTGGTATTCTGTTGCTGTCTGAGAGACTTGGGGAAGAAGTACCTTAAACATGTTACACTTTTATTAGCCTAACTGTAGAATGGGATTGATAATACTAGGAGGTTCTTCCAGTCATCAATAGGATTAAATGAGATGATGCTTAGAACATAATTATCATCATCCTACATTTTTTCCAGCTATTGAACTCTTTGTGTCATATTGATTTTGATTTTGTATCTTTGACAGCCTCTTACTAGATAGAAACACATGATGTCTCTCGTACTTAACTGCATACTTGGGATTCTTATTAGTCTACATGATAGATGTCTATGAGGTAGCTACTTAGTGTCAAGGGATGGTATATACCTTAGCTCAGCAAACCGTGACCCAATGCTCAACTTTTCTATAAAAAATAATTTTACTGCTGTGTTGGCCACACCCACTCATTTACATATTGACCTTAGATACATCCTTCCATTGCATCAGCAGAGTAGAAATATGATGAAATTATATGGTTCAATACTTACTGTTAATTCCTGAATAAAGTTTTCCAACTCTTGTTCTACATCCAAAGAATAATATTTTCAACTCAATACTTCTATATGCCAGTCCATCAACATAATGGTTAGATAGCCAGAATGCTTCCAAATAAGAATTTATATACAAATGTCACTGGTTTGAGGATCCTGAGAAAATAGGACCATGAAAGGTGCTAGGCAAAGAGTAAAAGGAAAAATTATACATATAATTTTATGTCTTTTTCATGTCTCTCGTTAGAAAAGAACAGGCTTCTAAGATATAAGAACAAAGTGTAACAACATAAAACATAATGAGATAAATAAAAACCATCACATGAAAGCTAGACAAGACAAACCAACAGCACAAGGAGAGGATGCCAAGAGAAGGCACAAGAATGAGACACACCACCGATCGCTGCTCTCAGGAGTTCTATAAAAATACTAAACAGAGAGTTACAATACACACACAGAGGACCTGGTGAACCCCCATTTTACCCTCCACTTACTGTTTTGGTCTCTTCTCTGTGAGTTCATGAGCTTTGCCTAGTTGTTTGTGAGGGCCTTGTTTTCTTAGTGTCTGAGCTCCATTCACTCTTACACTCTATCTTAGTCTTCTTTGTTGCGGATTCCTGAGCTTTGAGGAGAGGAATTTGATGGGGGCATTCCACCTAGAGCACTGTGTTCCATGTATATCCAAATGTCTCTGTCTCTCTGCATAATGTCTGGGTGTAGGTCACTATTTGTTTCTGTCTTCTGCAGGAGGAAGTTTCTCTATGATGACTATGAGTATAGCAGAATATTATTAGGAGTCAATTTATAACAGTTTTTTTTAAGACCAATAACACTTGCTTTTCCCCTAGATCTCTGAGCGATCTAGTCTCTTGTTTTTGATTACCATTACAATATCAAATACGGGTTCCATCCTGGTTCATGGAGCTGGCTCTATGGATAACTTACTTGGCCTACTATTATGAGGTTGAGAGTTTATATATTCAGCTGCCACATAAAATCCAGGTACATGCAGCAGCCACCTATAATCTCAAAAGTTGACAAAGAAAGAAAGGTATTACTTGAGCCAAGCTGAAAATATAGACAAGGCAGAACTGACAGGCTCTGATAAGAGGCCCTGACCCATAAATAAAGTGGAAGATAATCAAGGAAGATACCCATTGTCAACTTCTGGCCTTTATGGGCTTGTGCACATATGTGTATGTGCATGTGTCCACCTGACCCCACATACACACACCAAAAATACATATGCAAAACACCTAATGTGGAAAATGGTTGAGAATAACAAGTTCTGGTCTTCATATGTATGCTCACACACATACATCTGCAGGCACATATGTAAAGTCAAGCAGGAATGTTTGCACATGGATACTGCACACACGTATATCTGAAAAAAATTAAAACTTGCTTGGCATGACCCCATGAGCACTTTTCAAACTGAGAATTTGTTATTTGCAGACTGGCCTGTAGTTCCCCCCTGCCAAGACTTTACCAAAGGGAGGATAGGGAGAAAACTTCTGCTTCAGTGAGGCCCAGCTGCATCTGTGCTCCTCTTCCAGCCTGAAGACCCACTGACAAGACCAAAGGATCAATTGCATAAACATGGCAGCAGCCCTGGGGCCTTGAGCTTTGAGGATAAGAGGAGTAGGAAGTAGGTCAAAGATGCTTTGTAAGGTTTCTGCCCAGTGTCTTATTTCCACCAGCTTTTTTCCCCTTCACAGTGGCTACTGTTGTAGGACCAGCTGCTTGCTCTGAGTGCTGCACTCCAAGCAAATTGCATTATTAACTAGATTGTTCAGGGGAAGCAGGGCACTTCCACAGAATCCTCATGCCGAGGTCAGCAAATCTTATCTAAAAAGAACCAGGTTGTAAATATTTTAGATTTTACGAGTCCTGTGGTTTCTGTTGCGTTTCTTCAGCCCTGTCAAGAGTACAAAACAGCCATGGACAATGAATAAATGAACGAGCATGGCCATGTGCCAATAAAACTTTATTTATAGAAGTTGGCAGGTTCTAGCCTGGGCTGGGTGGCTTGCCCAAACCCATTCCCTCCTTTGCTGGTGGCTTAGAGGGTTCACTGGGCATCCTGTAGCTCAAGACTATGCTTCTCGTCTCCCATTTGACTTGTTGGTTTGGTATCTCTGATGTTCAAGGATACCCATGCGTCTATTTCCAGTAACTCCTCAGAGTATGTAAGTAAGTCCACAGTGCTGTCAAAGGCACTCAGTGGAGACAAAAGGAAAGTTTGGTTTCTGCCGCCTGCTGTGGGTCTAAGACACATTCCAGTGCAATTATGAGCAAAACATTAGACCAGTACTGCAGTTTCTGGAGCCCACAGTTTTGACTTCTTGGATGTAATTGATAAAAACCAACAGTGGAAGATATCGTCATAGCAACACAGTGACTGATCCCCGAACAGTCTGGCCAGAGTTTATCACATGACTCTCAACAGCCAATAGCATGTGACTCTAACCAACCGCAACAAAACCGTTGAACACACACATGTATGTAAGACTATAATACTTTGATTGCATCAGTTATTTGATGTGCCCGTACCACTGCCTGGCAGATGTATTAATTACTTATTGGTGGTTACTTAACACAACACCTTACCAAAGCAACTTAAGGAAGAGAGGGTTTATTTGACTAATAGTTCTTTAAAAAGTCATGGTGGCAGTCCTCAATATGACCAATCATGACCTCACAATGTACTTCTGTTTCTGATGAGTATATCCCAATTGACCAAGAAGGTGTGTGCACAGACCAATTATGCATCAGATAAAGGAATGAGCCATACTCATGGGAGATATTTAATATTTTAGAAGTTATGTCCCAATGAATACACATCCTTCCTTGCCAGATCTGGTGTTGCTAACTTTAATTATTTGACTAATAAAATCACAAACAATAAGCCATTCCCAAATACTCAAGAAAAATATTTTGCTGGGAAAAATAAATACTAAGTCATCCCCTCTTTTTTTGTAGCCAACAATGGTGTTCCATTATAAATTCCCATGAATTTGCATATAGCCCATGATACTCACTAATAAGCTGCCACCACCACCCCCCCCATAGGAGAACTTTTATTTTTATGGCTCATTCCTTAATCTGATGCATAATTGGTCTGGAACCATTTTACTTAATGCATGCTGAAGGATTTAGTTTTATGCAATTGGAAGTGGGCATTTGAAACAGAACTCAGGTATTGTATAGTTTAATGAAAGAATGTTTAGTGAAGTTTCTACAGAAGTTTTTACAGAAAACTGCACAGGTGTATACAATGGGTTTTGATCATATCCTTCCCTCATTCCCCACTTCAAACTCTGCCTGGACCCTTCCCACTCCTCTGATCCCAAACCAGCTTCATGACCCCTTTTTATGTGTTTTTATGATTTTGATTTGTGAGGCTAATTAGATTCTAATTAGTGATACCCATGATTGAAGATTATAGGCCATGGTTAACCCACCAGTGGCCACACTCCTGAAGAAAATTATCTTTCCCCCAGCATTCACCAAAAACCATCTAGTGGTAGGACCTTGTGAGGTCTGTGTATATCTGTGCTGGAATTTTTAACAGGGCTGTCTTGATCTTGTACAGATAACCACAGTTGCTATTCGTCTGTGGGTGCAAAGAAGTCTTCTGTGATTTCTGGTGCTTAAAAGTCTTTGTACCCACTCAACTCTGAGATGCTCCCTGAGCCTCTGGGAAAGGATTGTAATACAAGGCTTTTCATTTCCACAGAGAGCTGCATGCAGTATCTCCCCTGCCCTGTACTCTGTCCTGAGCATCTTCTCTTGGAGAATCTCCCTTTTGACCTTCCATCTCCCTCTGTGATCTGGGCAGTGGCCACAACCTGCCTGGGACTGTCTTGAACCAATTTCCAAACCACACACATCTAGGCTGCAGGCTATTAATTATGTTTGTTATTAGCCCTGTCTGCCTTCCACTTGGTCAGAGATGTATAACTGAACACTACACATGATTCACCTTTGTTTTCCCTGAGCTTTGGAGCAAGCAGCTGGGAGTCATTCTAACTAGTCATTGCCTTTTGTTTGCGTTTGGACTCTGAGGAAACAAAGCCACAGCCTCTGTGTTGTGCAGAGCATGCTTGCCTTGGTGGTGGTGGTGGGATCTCAGGATTTATCCAAAACAAGCCTAATACCCACAGTGAGAGTTGGCTGTCCATTTTCTATTAGGCATCACTAAGATGGTATTTAATAATAATTGCGCCAGTAATACTGCCAAGAACTCACATAGCATTTGCTTATATGCCACACTGTCCTTTAATGAAGTTTAGTATATTCTTTATTGTATGTCACCCTTGAATTCTTTATGTATAAGCAGGGTACTCTTTCAATACTATTCTTCTCCTCACTTCTCTTAGGGAAATCAAGATCAGAGAGGGTAGGCAAGATCTTGCTGCCATACAGATAAGAAGAAACTGCATTTGGAAACCCCATTACTAAGGATGAGACATTTTTCATACCCGAAAGGGGGCAGGAACAACTCACCCTTCTGAAGACCCATTTTCAGAGAGTCTACAGTTTGTGCAGTGCTCATGATCTGGCAGGGTGCTTTGATTTTATTGGGCAGAGCTCCCTAGGCTGATGGATGGGGGGACACTAAGAACAGAGACAGTTTGCTTCCCTCACTGTAAAAGGTGAGATGGCTCCCTGTGGTGCTGAAAAGAATTGCAGGAGATTTACTTGAGGAAGTTATCCTCCCCTGCCCTCCCCCATTCCATTTCTAGGATGAGTTATTATGGTACAAAAAAGCAGGGAGAACGTTTGCTTCAAGGTGAAAATGTTTAGACAAAATATTACCACAGGGAAAAGTTTATGTTATGCGTCAAGGTTAAAAAGAAGCAAGTGTCAGGTTTAGGGTGTTGTGTTTCATGCTGACTGTCTTGCAGGAGTGTTGGCTGGCCATCTTTTCCTGTAAAGAGGCAGGTAATTAATATTTTAGGCTGGTGTGCCACACTGTGTCTGTCACAATTTCTCATCCTTATTCTTGTTGAGCAAAAACATTCATAGACAATGCAAAAATAGTGTGGCTTCAGTGCAGTAAGCCTCCATCTTAGGCAGTGCACAGGGAGAGGGGTTTGGCCTCTGTACACTGGTGGCTCTTGTCATAAAGGAATAGAGGATGAAGCCTGCCCTACCACTGACCAACATCCTTGGACCACTGTGAGCCACAGACTTAGCTGTAAATGGGAAAAGTCACTGCTGAATGTCTTATTTTTCCTAGTGCTGTGACTAAATGCCCTGAGTAAAGAAACTTCGGGGAGGAAATATTTATTCTAATATTCATAGTTCAATGACAAACAGTCACACACATGTATGTAAGTCAATGTGGCCGTCCTTGAAATAATTGTTCACATCATATCGACTATTAGGAAGCATAATAGTAACGTGTGTGCTCTGCTCACTTTTCTTTGTCCAAGAGAATGGTGCTACCCATAGTGGGCAAGTCTTCACAACACAATTGACTTAATCATTGTAATTTCCCAGAGGCATGTCCAAAATCCAGACCGTATATTTTATCAAGATGACATTTCCGAATAACCATCACATGTACCTATGACCATAATCCTGAGGAGCAGAGACTCAGTGGAAATTACAAACTCTGCCACTCTGAACTTCTTTTTTATCTTGTGTATATCATTCCACTCCTTGACAAAAGAGGCCTCCTACCTAGTGATGGCTCCTTGAGATTTTCTGCATGCTTTTTTTGATTGTTCTAGTGTAAGATAAGCATCCCTTACCCTTCCAGAAGACCTTTCTGAACTGCTGTATTGGAAAGAAATTCTTAGCTCATTGGCAGGGCACACAGATGGTCAACACTAATTTCCCTTGCTGATAAGGTAGACAGACCTTGCAAGCTTGTTGGGACTGACTGTTCAGTCAAAGCCATTGCTCTATGGTTATCTTGTAAGATGCCCCCTCTGGCATGTCTTTGATCTAGGTGATTATCACTAAGGAACAGAGACACGTTCGAACTTTCTTTAGAGCCTGCATTGTGCAAAGCTATGCAGGGCTGGCATTTTAATCTTGATTTTGTAAATAAATATGGTCCCTAAACTAGAATTCTGAGACCCCCACAGAAGGAGAAGAGTTTTCTTTCCTCCATCAGGATTTTACATTTCCTGACACTGCAACCAAATGAGTCCCTGATTTGTAGGTTCTGAAAGGCTTAGTCATACCTGGATATCTTTTATGCTTTTTTTCTTTCTCTGGTAGAAAACAGGCTTAGCCAGGTTAAGTAAGTTATTGCTTACTTCATAGGAACCTGCTGTCCTAGGTATCGACAGATTAAAAGTAGTGTTAATTTTTCCTGATGAGAAGAGTAGAAATCCACTTTAGACTCACACAGAGAAGATTTGGTTTGGAAGAACCCCATGGAGTTTCAAATGGTACCAAAAGGAGGGATAGTAAGGTGGATTGGGGCAAGAAATGTGAACTAAAGGAGGGGGAGGAGGAGGAGGAGGAAGAGGATGAGGATGAGGAGGAAGAGGAAGAGGAGGACCATGGAATAGGAAAGGCCTCAGCGCCTCGGGCCATCAACCCTACTTCTCGGTGGATCACTCTCAAACCAGGAGACTCCTCCCCACTTCATTTTTCATAGAATCCTTTAGGATTCCTCCAGAAAGTGCTTCAGATTACTGAGTCCTTTGTCTTCATTGCTTTTTACCTCATCTCTGGCCATAAATACCCTAGCCACATGCCCTGATCCTAAATTATCTTATTTTCTTTTCTGGTGTTCCCACTAGAAACTAAAGATATAGAGATCAGAGACTTTTTCAGAACAGTGTTTGACATGTACAGCACATGGTGATACTTGTGAACAAATATGAGTATAAAGGATGATAGCCTTTAATGCTTTTAGAAATCTCCTAAGGGATAGAAGTGAGTTGTGTCTGCTGAGGTCAGACAGTCTTTCGTTGAGTGAATGGAGACTTCATGGTTTGAAACACATAGGCCAGGGACTTCTGTATTTCCAACTTTGATCATAGACTATCTTGGTCTTGAGAGAAAAGGAATCCACTGTGAACAGGGAAGACAAAGCCCAAATAACAGCAACTGTACCAAGTATTGGCTGTTTGGCAAGACTGTGAGAACAAGCACTAATCTCGAGTTTGGCATAAGAAATGGGGATCATTTTTTTTATTGAAGTTTCATGCAAGAATTTGAGATCAACAGGCATGATGGTTATGGTCAGAACTGAAGACCTATATGGCTTTATTTTCACTAAACACTGAAAAAACACTGTAGATCATCTGTGACTTTAGGGATAACAGATACTATTCCATCCTTATATTCTTATATACGTATGTTTGAAAGAGGAATGGAGTAAGGAGGGGGGAATGGAGAGATAGAAACTGTGAATGAGATAGGGTAGAAATAGAAACAGGACAGAGCAAACAGATTGGTTTCTCGGCTTCTAAAAACATGCATTACTGGTCTCTTGAAGGAAGGTGTATTCTGGATCCCAGGATTCAGGACCAGGTGATATTTTCCCAGCAGGAATCAAGGGCTAGGAAACATACACATAATACCATCCTGGATCTAGATTTAATATAAGAATGAAACCTATTAAGTCCCATGGCATTTGATTCCAGCAGTAGATGCTAGGCACCTGTTGTTGGATGTCATATTAGCAGGTCAGATGTGGTCTTGGCTCTCCTGAGTCTGCCATGCTAATGGAGAGTGCCGCTTTAAAGAGACTCAAAGTCAATAAAAATAATAAAATTTTCTGACTGAAATCATAATGCCTTTGAGAGAAGGGGTGAATTACTGTGGTAAGCAGTGGCACAGGTGGCCAGAGATAGCATGAAATCCTGGAGGAGGCATTGAGGAGGAAGACAGACTCACAAAGAGGAATGGTTATCCTTAACCTATGTTCCAGAATCACCAGCCTGAAAGTCCCTGTTTAAAGAGGAAGGGCAACACGGGATGGAAGGAATCACACATACAGAAGGCAGAGAGTAAGGGACCCCAGTCAATCTTCCTATATGCATGGTGAGAGACTTGAGTCTGTTTTTGTCACAGAAGAAAGAGGGTCCATGGATGACATAAGAGAGGAGGATACCATGTGAGATTTGAGAGGCCTATTCTGAAGAGAGGATGAATATGAAAGAAACAGACCTCAGAGTAATCCAGTGCAGATGGTGTCAGTCATGTGCTTTCTAATACACCTTTTGGACTGAACACCTGTCTGCCTGCACAATGGGGACATTTCCCCTCTTCTGTCATGATTGCCAGCATTCTTATCTCCCACTCAAGACTTTCCAAGATGGTTCAAGTGTACCTTAAAGATGCCTTGACAATGACATTGAGACCCTCTTGAGTCAAATGTGGGATATTTCAGAATCCTTGAAGGGTTCACATATACAGATCTCAATCCCTTGTGCATACTTAAACAGAACTTAGATATGAACCCCCAAATCTGAAGACTAATGCCTTGGGAACATTCTTTAAGCAGCATATTGCCATAGATAGAGTGTGATGCTCTTCAGTCAGCCCCATGTTGTTTCTCAAATCCAAAGCCTTGCACACACTAGGGATGTAGCTCAGTTCGTATAGCACTAGTCGAGCTTTCACAGATCCCTAACACAGCATAAAAAAATCTGTGGGTGGTACACACCTACGATTCCAACATTTGGGAAATTGAGCCAGGAGGATTGGGAGTTTCAGGCCAGTCTCAGCTAATTAGTAATCTCAAAAACAGACTGTGCTACATGAGACCTGGCCTCAAACAAATAGATAAATAAGACAAATAAAAACATTGACAATTGACCCCTTAATTTTCTGTGTGTAATAGTATTAATATCAACATTAATGCTTATAATTATTATTAATGATAAGCATAATAATGGCTACTGGGTTTCAAATGTAGTTTGGTACTTGATACTTGCCATCTCTTGGTCTTGTCTTGTACATACATAACTATGACCTATTCTGGATATAAGGAAGTTGAACTTCAGATAAAACAACAGACTTGGAATTATAAAGCGAGCAGAGAAACATTCATGCAGGCTATCCTGTCGGTCCACCTCATACTGGTACCTTATGGGATAGTTTGGGGAAGTCTTTGGCAGGATGTTAACCACAAAGTAGGTACTTGATAACTCTCATGTTATAACTCTCATTGCAGATTTCAAATATTTATGACCTTAGAATGAATTCTAAGGAGAGAAAATTGAAGGAAGTGTTTGCATCTGATTTCTCTTTCCTAATGATCTCACTGTACCCGTGGGCATTCCCACTTTTGTGTTTAATCACAAAATCTCAGGCCCAGTGTGGCTGACAGGTAATTTCTTTAATACAGTTGACAGAGATGGATTACACGGAGGTCCTTTGGATACAGCGTCTTTGTATGCATGTGATAAGACTAGATTAGAGTCCTCTGGGTCTATGCCTCCCTCATATTATACCCTAATAATTCCCATGATAATAGGGATCATCTTTATGGTCATACTATTTTGGCCATATTGGATTCACCAGTTTAAAAAAAAAAGCCCTGCTACCTTTATTATACCTTGAGAAGCATTTGGGCTCCTATTAGTACTGTAGAATCATAAATCAGTTTTATCCTTGGAGTTAGGCTTCATTATGCAATTTAGTCTTTAAAGATACTTGTTTCCTCCAGAAATTTTCAGAGGTGTGCACATATATGGGAACAGTGAATTGCTTTTTAGATTTTAAAGTCATTTTGTGGGCATAGGGATATCTGAACATCCTTCAGTGTCTCTTACTCTGTGAGCAAGACTGTCGCTTTGTGATGCATGGTGCTTCATCCTTAGGTAATGAGAGTCCTCATCCTGCCTTGAGTGAGGTCCAGAAGCCTACCTTGGCCCTGCTTCCCCTCCCTGTCCTCCTGTTGAGCAGACCACAGGCTTCAGCACTTCTAGTTCCTTGGTACACTTTAGTGGGCACAAGAGAAAGTGATTTTGTGTGTGTGTGTTCACAATGAGAATTACTTTTTCGGGTGTGGAAATTCATAATTACCATGTGTTCCTAATGTTGGAAAATGGAAGCAATTGCCAAGACAGAATATTGGTCATTTTCTGCGTGTGGTCCTAATGGGAAATGGTTGATTTCGTGCTGTCATGCACAAAGTATCTGTCACAATGGCCTGAGCAGAATCATGGGATTCTGAGACTTAACTGGCACTCAGAGCAAAAGAAATCAGAGTGGATTTGTATAATTCTGCTTCCTGAAGTGCCTCCGGATATGTGTGAGGAAGAGCACATTTTCTTTTTCTTTTTTCAAAAAAAATTTTTTTATTGGATATATTCTATATTTACATTTCATTTCCCTTTTTTGGTTTCTCCAGCCCCTAAGGTCCCACATACCCTTTCCCTCCCCCTGCTCCCTCATCCACCCCTTCCTACTTCCCTGTTCTTGTATTCCCCTACACTGATGCTTTGATCCTTTCCAGCTCTAGTGTCCATTCCTTTCTTCTTGTCAGACATCATTTGGTATGTGAATTGTTTCTTTGGTGTCCCAAGATTCTAGGCTAATATCCACTTATCAGTGAATGCATACCATGGGTATTCTTTTGAGACTGGGTTACCTCACTTAGTATGATGTTCTCCATTTCTCTAAGAATTCCATGAATTCATTGTTTCTAATGGCTGAATAGTACTCCATTGTGTATATATACCACATTTTTTGTATCCATTCCTCCGTTGAGGGACATCTGGGTTCTTTCCAGCTTCTGGCTATTATAAATAAGGCTGCTATGAACATAGTGGAGCATGTATCCTTATTGCATGCTGGGGAATCTTCTGGGTATATTCCCAGGAGTGGTATGGCTGGGACATGATACTTCCAGAGGAAGAGCACATTTTCTTTCAGGATCCCACCACTACCACCACCACCACCACCGTTGCCACCGCGCGGCCACGGCCGCCGCCGCCACCGCCAACACCACCACCACCAATGTTTTCTAGGTGGGTTATTGAATATTTTGATAATAACAGGAAACATGTCTTTTTTATTATCTGACATATTACATGCCCATGTACATGATGCATTTTATCGTACAGTGATTCCCTGCTTTTACACCCTCCACCTCCCACCCCACTCTGGATTTCTTGTTCCCAAGCTTCTGCTCTCATATCTCCTTTGTGATCTGCTGAGTTTCAATAGGTTGTTTTCATGAGCATATACATTGAGTAATTTTGAACTAAGACTTAGGAGTCTGAGGAAGGAGTATTGTTGAGAGTTCAAGAACAGCTTAGACTACAGAAAGAATAGAGGAAGAGAGAAAGAGAGGGAGGAGAGTGGGAAGAGAGAGGAGGAAGGAGAGAGGCTGGAAAGTCAGTCGGTTCAGAACTGTGGACAAAAACACACCTTAGCCATTGGATCTTGAAAGCGGATTTTGGTTGCAGATCTAGAGAAGTTAGTCTATGTACTTTAAGCTAAAATGAAGACACCATAGGGCATATTCCTGTATTTCCATTGACTTTCTAAGCCTTGCCTGGAAATGTCCTGATATTGTCTGAGTAGAGTTTTATTAAAACCCTAGAGTTAAGATTTGCATTGCAATTAGCTTCAAAATGCCATTTGAAGAAAGCTTTTAAGTGCATGTTGTCAAGGTCTAATATAGACCCTAGCTGAAGTGATGCAGGAAGGAAATAGTGTGTGTGTGTGTGTGTGTGTGTGTGTGTGTGTGTGCATGTGCTTTTATCTCCCCCATTTTCTGAATACCCTTATACTCTAAGCAAACAAGGTTAACAGATGTATGCTGTAGACTTATGCAGTGAACACTGGCTCCTCACACAGTGTCCTATTCTATCCTGAGTCAAGTGTACCCATTTGTAAATGCCATTTCTGCCACTGTGTACTTCCCTGTTGCTGTTCATTTGGGAGTCCTGGTCCCCCCAGATTGCAAAGGGTATGAGACTGTACAGAGCATTCCACAAGACAACACAAGAATCGTCCTGAGTTGGCTGCTAAAATGTGCAAGTTTTAGAGTTTGGGGCCTTTGGGAAATGTCTTGGGAAGCAGAGGTAGCAGGCAGATAGGAATTGGAGGAAGCTCTTTTGGGACCCTTATTGCAGCCCAGGGAATATGACACTTCTTCAGTGGAGTGGCTCAGGAGGCTCTAGTGGACGGTATATCACTGCAATGCGTGAAGGGTTTATGGCTATAGATATCTAGAAGGGTGATAATCATCACAGTACCTTACCCTGCTATGCAGACCCAGAGTAACTCAGGTTACTCAGTTCTCAGACACCTTACCTCCAAATACTGTCTCATACCCACATATAGCTTACAAGCGAACATAGATATGGTGATATTCTTCACTTATCTCTTAATTTATAAACTGGCCTACCACTGGGAGAACAGTTCTCTGAATAGTTTTTAAATTGCTGGTGAGGGGAAGGGCACCAGTTCCTATACTTTCCACAGATCCCTGCAGGCAATTCCTTGCAAAAATCTCCCAGCAAATCAAATCAAATCAAATCAAATACAATTTTATTTCTTCCTTCCAGCTTTCTGGAAGAGTCTTTCTACAGTCTACATCTTGATTACCTGCATGTCTGGAATAGACTCAACCCAAACGTATAAGAAAAATGGATCATTATCCTAATTGAAATGGAAGACCACTGGGCAAGACATCAATTAATGACTCAAATGTGGCATTCTCCCTTGAGTAATGACAAAACCCCAAGACTTCTTAGAAGGCCACTAAGAAACACAAAAGCATTGTTCAACCTGGTGAGCCCAGAACAATTAAATTTGAAATAAAAATCCTTGCAACTCAGCCAGCTCGCCTTTGCCCTCCTTTTCTCATTAGTTTTTATAAGCATTGATTATTAGTTTTATAAGCATCTAACTCTTCAATAAATTCCCAACAGATATTTTCACTTCTCGGCAAGATAACTTTTTATTTTATTTTGTTTTGTTTTGTTTTATTTATTTCCTATGTGAAACTCCAAGCTTCATAGCATTGCCTGAAGAGAACCTATGGAAAGGGCTAGTGTAAAAGAGAAAAGCAGGAAGGCTGTCTGAGCGTAGGGGACAGAGCAACCTGGAGTGCTGCACACTCGCTTTGTCACCAGCACATACCTCATGACAGAAGGAACTCAGAAGAGAAAGGACACATTTACCTCACAGTTTCATGCCAGGGAGCACATGGCTGTACTCATGGCTCTGGACGCATGAGGCTGGGGTTCTTTATGCCTTGGTATCTCAGGAATCAGAGAGCTTAGAGTTGGTGTTTGGGGACATTTTATACTCAAATTGTAACAACCAGCTATTTAAAAATCAGAAGGATGTGAAATCAAATATTCAATTACCCAGAAGTCAATGGCACCCCAAGCCGTGAGTGCTATGACTCTGTAGAGAAGGTACCACAGTAGGATAGAGTCCCATCCTTTTACCATATTCATTTTTTGAAGATGATTGCATCTATGCATGCACTTTTGTGTACACATGCATGCATACTTCTCAATTATTGCCTTGGGAAGGGATCACAAATGTATGTTGTATGTCCCCTTTCCCTTAGAATCATGATGATTAGTTCAGTTTGGGGAACTCCCTAGGACTAGTATATAATGAAAATAGGATTCCTCACCCAGAATAGAGAAATGCATTTCTGTTCTTCATCATTGTACCGACTGTTTATAGCTAGTATCCTTTTCCTAAGGAAACTGTCTTCTGTTCCCTTGTTCCCTTCTAGTTTTGTGTGTTTGTGTGTGTGTGTGTGTGTGTGTGTGTGTGTGTGCATGCGCGCGCGCGCGCGCGTGCGTGTTTACATGAGTATGTGTAGATATGCAGGCCCTGGGTAGTCCAGAGGATAATCCTGGATGTGATCCTTGAGTGACTGTTCACTTCCTTTCTGGAGACAGGCTTTTTCTTTCATTGACTTAGATCTAGTAAGTGAGGCTGGCTGGCCACCGAGCACCAGGGATCTGCCTGTCTCTACTTCCCTAGTGCTGAGATTACAAGTGGAACACACCTAGCTTCTTTATGTGAATTCTGGGAATTGATATCAGATCTCCTGCTTGCTAGGCAAGTATTTTACCAACAGAGCTATCACCGCAGCCCCGTGTTTTTACTTTTTAACAACATGTTTTGTTTATTCTTTGAAGTTTTTACACATGGATCCAATGTATCGTTCCTTATTTGTAAACTACTGAGTCCAGTTAGCACAGTCTGCATTTATACTGTGGTCAGGTCTTCCACTGAGGCATGCGCAAGCTACTAGTAATCA
>OZ030015.1:7127500-7447500 GCA_964023405.1 Apodemus agrarius | reverse complement strand
GCCCACATTACAAGTGACTTGCTTAGCCATGCAAAATCACAAAGCCTCTTTTCTTCAGACCACTGTGAGCATGGATAGTGCAGGTCCCTAAAGGCCTCACAGCTTTGCAAATGTTTATTAAGAATCGGCACCATCAACAAAAGTATGCCGGGATTCCTAAATGTGTGAGCTCACTGTACACTAACAACACGCCCGAGCACTGAAGATGCTCTTCCCATTTGTGTGTGTGTGTGTGTGTGTGTGTGTGTGTGTGTGTTTGTTCGTGTTGCATTCATAATTCTGAGTACTGAAAGCATGGCATAATGAACGTGAAGAAATCAAAGAATAACTTTACATTTTAGTCCTTACCTTCCTCATTTTTAGAGGTAAGTTGTCTTTATCACTGGCCATGGTATGCTCCAGGCTAGCTGGACCACAAGATTCTGCGTATTCTCTTTTCTTCACCTCCTGTCTCCTTGCACAAGTTCTGGGATTTACAGATGCATTGTAGAGAGTCTGGTTTACATGGGTTTTAGGGATGCAAACTCGGTTTCTTGGGTTGTATGCTGTGAGCTTTATCCACTGATCCATGGACTCAGCCCAGGTTTTCCCTATTTAAAAGAAAATTCAGAGTTCCTGCCTGTAAAGAACACACATTTAGAGGGTACAAATGTGTATGTGTGAACCCAAGTAAAACCAATGGCAGGATACATTCCCTGTGCATGTATATATATATATGTGTGTGTGTGTGTGTGTGTGTGTGTGTGTATACATATATATATATACACATATATATGTGTGTGTATATATACATATATGTGAGTGCATATGCATGTGTGCATATACATGTGTGCGTATACATATGTGTGCAAGGGGAAAGCTATGCTGAAATGGGAGAATGGGAGAGAAGAGGTACTTGGCATGTTTTTAGTATGGATGTGTTTGCCCCAGTAGCTGATGTATGGAAGGATGTGTTGAACAAAGAGAATAGCATTTGCAGGGAGGAAGGAAGGTAAAATTCTGAACCAAAGTTAAATAGACTGTTGTAGTGGCATGCAGAGGGAACTAGAGTAATCTGAGGTATCCAAAGTCAACAGTCTAGTCTTTGAAAGTCAAGGATGGAGTTTAAGGAGAAGTTCAAAGAGGTGCTGTCCATGGTACACACCAGAGCCACCTTGAGCAGCCCAACTGCTTCATTCTGGGTACCTGAATTTTGTGCGCAGCTACTTTTCTGTCTGGCCCAGTAATTTCCCCCCTGCTCCTTGAAGCCTGTCTTTACCCGGGGTTCTCTGCTTCCCTTGTGCCGCTGGACTGAAGTATGTTGTTTACTCAAGCACATGGAACTGGTGTTCTGCTTCATAATGAAGAAGCAATTGAGGGAGGGGTGGAGGAAGAGGAAGGGGAGGATGAGGAGAAATTCGACCCTGAGCCTCCCATGTTCATGGTCCTTGTGGTTGAAAGAGAAAGGTTGAGCTTGCACTCAATCTCTCCCCTCTGCCTTTCTGAATCCAGAGATTCTTTAATTTTGCAACCTGGTGGTTTTTTTGAAAGTTGTGTTCAACTAGAATCCATGGGGGGTGGGTCTGAACTGCTGTGAGTCAAAGGTCACAACAACCACAAAAAGTTTGCCATGAGATTACAATAAGACCCAAAGGTTCCAGTACCATCTTTAGACCTAAAAGAGTAAACTCAACTTTCAAACAGCAGCTCCTGATTACAGGTGCCTTCATTACATGGGCTAAAAGGTAGAAATAACTGAAAGGTTCATCAACAGAGAAGACTCAATTGTATCTCTCTCAGCCATGGAAGCAAATTAGTTTCTGGCAAATGGCATAGTGTAAATGAACCCTTATGAGATGGTGCCCAAGGAGGGGGGGGGCGGGAAGAAACAAAGGATTAGGTACCATATGATTCTGTGTGTGTGCTGTGTAGACTTGGAAAACTCACAGAAACAATGGTGGTTACTTTCGAAGGGAGAATGTGCAATTTTATTTGTGTATAGGGTGGGGATGGGGGTAGGATGTGTGTGTATCATGGGTATGTAAATACATGTGTGTGTGAATGTGACTACATACATGCCACAGCATGTATGGAGGCCAGAAGACATCCTTAGGTGTATAAGACAAGGTCCCTTATTCACCGCTGCATCTACTGTTCAACTCCATATTTCAAATGGTTTGTTTTATGTGATGGGACATAAATATCATTTCTGTGGTAAGGCAGAAGCAAAAGCAAAAAAAAAAAAAAAACCACCAACAGTGTAGCCCAACGAGATGTGTGCTTGCTGATCTCCACAGTTTATACAGCTTTGGGGCTTCAAGGAAGAGCATAAGAAATTGATCACCAGGGAAACAGTGTCCACAGAAGTCTGCAGAAGAGAAAGCTCCAAGCACAGGGCTCTTTCCAGTTCCTAGGAGCCACTAAAGTAGGACCATCAACCTCCACATGGTCGGCTCCCATTCCAGAGGGAGTGCAGAGCTGGGGGAATGAACTCAGAATGTCAGACAGTGGAGAGAACACTGCGGATGGATGGAGTTTTACAGCAATGCGTTTTTAACTCCACGGTGGAGCAGAGGGGGACATTTTAAGGAGCTAAGAGCTTAAACCAGACAAGAGTCCCCTCCGTGTGGTAATAAATACACTGAAGTGCCCTTTTATGTTTAATAATTCAGGATCTGCTGAGTGTTTAAAGGTTTCCCTGTTTTATCATTTAAAAAATCGAATGGTAATCGGTTAAAAAGTAATAGCTGGCTAATGTCTGCATGATAGTCTCTGTCCCGTGCACTCCAAAATGTCTTTGATAATAGAGGTCTGAGGGCTCCAGGAAGCAGGTACCTGGGGCTTTGGATGTTTTAAACAGAGCTGGGTACCTGTTCCACTGCTCTGCTGCCAGTATAGTGTTGGGCGGTGGTGGGGAAGAGTCGGGATGAGATCAGAGGCTGTGAACAGCGTGAGGACAGCTCTTTGCTCTCGCCTGTTTCTGAAGGAGCTGAAGGTGTAGGCCAAATGCCTGAAAAACTCAGAAAGGAAATCTTTGGTCACACTGTAGCTCCATTTTATTTTCTGAGACAGGAACTTGGGGTGTCGTTGAGAAGGGTTTCCATAGTTCCAGCCCCATTACTATATTTGTAACTTGAACATGATAAGAAATCAATGGTGTTTTGTGTGGAGTGGGGGAGGTGTAGGATATGTGTCATGGTACATGTCCATGTGTATGAATATATACAGAGGCCAGAGGGTAGACTTGATGATATTTTCCCACTGTCCTGGGACATACCATGTAGTCTAGACTAGCCAGCAAGCCCCAAGCATATACTTGTCTCTGCCTCTCTATCATAGGATTACAAACACAAGTCACGACCCAGCATTTCCCCTGGCATCTGGGAATTCAAGTCAGGTTCTCATGCTTAAATAGCGAGCACTCAACCAACAAAGGCACCTCCTCACTCCAGATTGTGATAAAAACAAAAACAAAAGCAAAAAGTCCAATTCTTATTGTAGACCTACCTAATGATCGAATTCTTGAGTTAAGATCCAGGGAAGAGGTAGTGTGGGAGTATGGATGGGCTGATGATCACAGTAAGCTGGTGTATCTAGTGAAAATACTGCATGGGCCAGAAGAGACCCACACTTTGATTCTTAAAGGTGGAATCTTACTGTATAATCTATACTGGCTATACACTCCCCATCCTCCGTCCTCTGCTTCCCCACTGATTACCATTGTGTTCCGTCATGCGTGACTTTTATACATGTGTATGTTTGTGCTCATGTGTGTGCAGGTACATGTTATCTTCTCTCAGGTGCTGTTCACCTTGATTTTGAAACTTGGTCACTCCTTGGCCCAGATTTTACCTGCTAATTCAGCTATGTTGGCTAGCTGCTGAGCCCCAGAGACTCTTCTGATAATTCAGAGAAGTCTTCCTCCATATTAAGAACATAAGCATGTACCATCAAGTTGTGTTGGGTTTTTATTTTGTTTTTTGTTTTCCCATATAGGTTCTAGGAATTTAAGTCAGGACCTTAGGTTGTTTGATTGACTCCTCCCACCCCCACCCCCAGGCACTCTTTGTGTATTTGTAAATATCATCTAGGAAAAGAGCCCACAAAGTGCTTCACCCTCACCCAGTGGATTCTTGCCATGCCTCTGTTTACAGGGTACATAAAGCACACCGAAGTAGAGTGTGAGAAGATATTGTGATGTACAGTGCAGAAGGTATCACTTTTTGCATGGAGTTCATATGCCCTGGTCAAGAAAAATCACCCAGGAATGAGTTCTAGCAGAAACTTCCAGCTGCCTACCCAGTAGCCATTTTTTGTTTCTTCTTCATATGCCCCTTAATAATGGGCTGGTTAGTCATAGGCAATATGACCAAATTAAAGAGAAAGGAATGCGAGGTTCCTGGCTTTCCAAGCAAAAAGGGAGTTCCAGAAGATAACCATTGAAATGACTTATGAGTCTTCTAGAAATCCCTATAGTGATGTGGAGTCTTTCACATTTATATTTCTGTGTCAACGCTTTCACTTTTGCCTTAGGAAGTTAGGAACCTTTACAGTCATGCATCTAGGTATTGTGGGAGAGGAAAGAAAAGAAGGAAGAAAGAATTGGGATAGACTGTTTGCCTGGGAACTTCTTCCATTGACAGAAAACAAACCTGTGTTTTCTTTAAGCCACAGTTATTTTGGGAATCTGTAAGTAGCAAAACCCAATTTTAGGTGCAAAGTACAGGTTCAGCATCCTTTATTTGAAATGCTGGAGAGCACAAGTGTTTTGTTTCTCATGTTTTTTTAAGACTGTGGAATATTTACATATATATGAGATATCATGTGGATGGTTTCCAAGTCTAAACACAAAGTTCATTTCTGTTTCATATGCACCTTAGACACATACCCTGGAGGCAATTTCATACAATATTTTTTATTATTTGTGCATTCTGCCTTTTGACTGCAACCTGTTGCAAGAGGTCAAGCATGGAATTTTCCACTTGTGGCATTCATTCTGTCAGCAATCGTTGCTGAAGCACTTTGCATTGTTTTCTCTATAGCAAGGACATTCAAATTTTACAAATATGACATAATTTCTGAAAGGGAAAAGAACTCTTCAGAAGACAAAGAAATTGGAAGATGAGTGGTCAGTCAGAGAAGAAAGTAAAAAGGGAGGACTTCTTGAGGTACAGAGGGCAATTTGGGGTCATGCTTTTACAGTTTAGAAGGCTCAAGGTGAAGGAATACAGTGCCCTTGGAAATAACATGGCCACCACAGTGCAGTGCTGGTACCAGAGAGATCATAACTGCTGGTGATGGCAAGTCACCAAGATGCACCGGCTGACATCAGAGACTGGGAGATCATGATGGTTTTCCCATGATGTTTTCCAGCAAAGGGTTCTATTGCAAATAAAGTGTTGTCTGGTTAGACCAGGGAATGTGGCAGCCTGCCTTTCCCCATCTGTTGGGTAGAGAGAGGCCATGTGGGCATGGGAAAGCTTAGAGTCAGGAGAATAGCGTGGGCAGCAGTGGCAGGCTTTCAGGTGTGAATAGATTATCATGTAGAGTAAACTGTGCAGGCAGTAGGCATGTGTAAGGGGGTTGATTAGAGGTAGTTCTGGGAGAACGTACAAAAATTCAGGAAACGGAAAGAGTCCTGAGAGATGTTTGTATCTGAGCCACTGACGTTGGCATTGGAATCTCCCAGGGTCTCCCCACTGGAACCATGCCCCCAGCGAGAGTCACGGACAAAGCAGGACAGAGAACCAGGATCAAGTAACCCCACTCAAGCTTGGAAAAGGGACTGGAACAGGCCTTTCTCCAGAGGAGATGAGCAGTTGCCCAATAAACACATGAGAAGATGGACCACGGGCTAATTGTTAGGGAAGTACAAAGCAAAGTTATAAAGCAAGAGCATCCTACATCTGGTAGGATGGCTGCAGTTAGGAAAACAATAATGTGTTAGCAAAGATGTGAAGGAAATGAAACCTGCTTGGACTGTTGGTGAAATGTGAGATTGTTCAGCTCTTGTAGAGAACAGTGTAGTCAGTTGTTAAATAACTGGAAACAGATTCATTACTTGATCTAACAATTCTGCTTCTGGAGATACAATCCAAAATTTGTAAAGCAGAAACTCAAGGAAATATTTGTACAGTCATGTTTATAGCAGTGGTGTTCATTTTATCTCATATAGGACTAACCTGAGTGGCTAGGATGAAGGAATAAGTCAAGGGTACTATGCACATGTGTGCACTACGTAAGGAAATGGACATACACAATGGACAATTATTTGGCCTTCCCTAAGAGGGGCAGCAATTCCATTAGATGGACCATAAGCACATTGTACTAAGTGAAATAGACCAGGCATAAAAAATAGTGCATCATTCCACTTATAAGAAATTGTTAGAGATATGAAAATCATCGAGACCAAGAGTAGAATAGAGACTGGAGGGGCTAGATCTATTTTATAGGAACAGGGTTTCAGTTTTATATAATGAGGGATTCTAGAGATGGTGATGGCTGTGAACGCTGTGTGAATTTAAGGCCATTGAGTCCTACATATAAGATGTTAAGACAAGATGGCATATTATTTGATTTTCCTATGACTCTGGAAGGATAGCTGATAGAAGAAGGAGCTGACAGAAGCTCCAACTTTGGTGTGGTTTCATGGCACTTTGGTCCATCATAACAGCAGAATTATGAGGGAACAGTTCCAGGATGTTATGAGCATGTGTCCAAGGTCCTCACCTTATGGTGAGACCTGGAAAGAAAATACGATAGGACAGAGCCAGGGATCACACAGAGCTTCCACCTCTGACCACCTCCCTCCAGTGAATCACTGCCCAGCAGAGATTTTGCAGGCTTCCACAACAGCTAAACCAACTGGGGACCAAGTGTTCAAACCCATGAGCACCTGTGGGCCATCTCATATTCAAACTGGCCTTGTTTTACTTCCTGTTGCTGTGCTCAAACAGCCTGACGCAAGCACCTTAGAGGAGAAAGGGTTTACCTTGGGTTATAGTTCCAGGTTCCAGGTTATCCTACCCGATAAGTGACAGCAGCCAGGTTTGGGGGAGCTAGTCCCTTCAAATACATGACGAAGACCAGCAAGCAAGGGATGCAGGTGTGCTTGCTCAGCCTCTTCTCCCAGGCCTGGAAAAGGTGCCAGCTGCTTTCAGGCTGAGTCTGCCTACCTTAATAGTGTGATCAAGATAATCGTCAACAGACACACACCCACGGGCCAATCTGATGTAGACAATCCCCCATTAGGACTGCTTCCAGGAGCTTTCTAGGTTGTAATTGACAGCATTAGCTATCACACAAACGATAACAGTAAAAAATATATTAGGATAAAATCTCAGTGAGTTGCTTATAGCCATGCAGTGGGTCTTCAGGTAGTACTACGTTGCCTTTCTCTCTCAGCTTATTCAGAGGTAAGCCCTTTCACCTGAAAGTCTATTTCTGCATCTGGATGACAAATGAAGTGCTCCCGTTCCCCGTTTCCTTTTGCAGGTATCAACATCATGCTTGACTCCTTAAAAAGCTGGCTATAACCTAAGAAAGACAGCCGTGGCCTTTCCAGAGTGTGAATCACAATTCACTGAGTTAAGTAGACATCCAAGTGTGTCTACCACTCTCATGCACAGAAGCAGATACAGTCAGAGCCAGCCAAGGAGAACACGTGTGCATTTACATATGATTTGCATCTGTTTTACATAGGGCTGAGCAAGCTGTGCTGTGTTCTCAAACATCACTCACGTTATATTTTAAGATTGTCACAATCTTTAACTAACATTTAGAGCTGCAGCCAAGGTGCCCCTAACGTTCCATCATTCTATATTAAAACTGGCTACGGCATCGTTCTCCACAGGGACTGGAGAATGCCCCTTCAGAGTGCCTGGATCTACCTGGGAAGGCTGTTTACACTCAAAATCCCCATTCATTCCAGGTCTCTTCTCACCCCAGCTCTTGCTCTGCCTCTCAGGCCCAGAAGAGGGGTGTCAGGGAAGGGTGCTGACACTTTCTTCCCCATATTTGGGTCACTGGGTTTTCCTCAATCCCTGGACTCCCCTTTGCTCCTTCCCTCGTCCCTTGCATCTTCTGTATCCTCTTTCCTTTCCTTACCTTTGTTTTTTGTTCCATGTCCTTGGCACCTGCCCCTTCTTTCCTTCCCTCATTTTAATTGTCTCTTGTCACACCTGGCTCTTGTCTTCTCCCTCCCTCTTTCTTCTTCTAATGTCCTCCCCTTCCCCCTTCCTTGTTTGACACGCCCTTTCTCTGTGTGTGCTTTCTCCTCTGAAGTCCTGCCTTCCTTTCTCTTGGCCTCCCTGCCTTTTCTGTCTCCTCCCTCCCAGGATCAGTAGGTGTGGCATTCAATCATCCTAACAATATTCATGCCATGGGAATCTCTTTCTTATGCTTCCTTGAACTTCACTATTGTGTTAATGGAGAGACACCTGGCACCCCAGGAGTAATCAGATTCTCAAATTTACAGGATAATTTGTGGTTAATTGCAGTGATGGGGTGGTACCTTAGTGAGCAGACCTGCAGCTACAGAGGTCTAAGCAGAAGGTCAATCTTAGGAAGATCAGAGTTAAAATCCATGCCATCAAGAAAGGCAGGGGTGATGCACAGGGCAGAGAGAACAATGAAGATGGACAGAGTGGGTGTGCCTATGGGATGGCTGTCCTATGGAGTAGAGGCTTGAAGAAGGAACCCAGCAAAGACTGTCTCTTTTCCTGTCACCTCTGTTTCTCTTCTTTTCTGAGAATTTTAATATGCTAAGTAGATATAATATGAACTTCATCCTCTCAACTATAAGTGGCCAATAGAGTGTTGCTAAATATAGATATTCTATCATATAGCACAAATCTAGTATGTATCTGTCCTAGGCAATAGCCGGTGTCGCCCACTATTCTATCCTGAGTTTGCATGTGTGTGTCTTTCAGAGGTATCCCATCTTCCTGGGCCCATGCAAGCTCAGGGATCTGTCAAGAAACCTAAACCGATTTTCTTTACTTCACTTCTAAAGTGTAAAGTGGCTTTACCCTGAATTTTCCCTCTTTCTGACATCTACTCCTCCTTTCCTCCCCCACCCATCACTTTCCTCATCTCACCTCCTTCTAGTGTCTCTTAGATCCACACTCAAAATTTCTCTCCCATTGTGTGAGATATCCCTGTTTTAGAGACAGTATATCACTGAGAGAAGAAAATGAAGAGACAGTGCCAATCTCCTGTATGGCAAAACAATGAAAAACAAGTGAAATATTTAGTCCCTTGCTTTTTTCCTATTGATTCCCTCATTGATATAAAGATAGAGGCTTAGGGAGAGAGAAAAGTAAACAGGAAATACACCTTGGCCACCTGACTATTTGGAAAAACTCCAACTGGTTTAAAATATCTGGAAAGAAACCTGGCTACTTGTGGTGGTGGGATCTGCCTACCATGTTCTGTCCCACCTTCTGTGTTGACTAGGATGTGATGCAGCTTAAGGCTGGACCTTCTGGCTTTTCTTGTTCCCAATGTCATCAGCAAATAACTGATAAGTCCAGAGACAATCTCCAAGAATGGAGTTCTCACCTTGCCTTAGTGGAAACTATAGCTAGTAAGTAATAATTTACAAATCTACATTTTTTCATGCATCAAAAGTAAGGCATGCATTAGTGCCCAGCATGTGCAAGGCCCAGCATGTGTCAATGATAGCATTCACCTATGAGCATGGAAAAACTATGGTAAATATGACTCAGTGGCTTGGACACTCAGTCAAGGGTCAGATAGCTTTTCTTTAAGCCAGAATTAAGAATTCAATGCAAGGGAGATGGCAAAGTGCTTACAATATAACTGTGAGGACCCAAGTTCATATTCCCCCAAACCCACATAAAAAGCTAAGTGTGCATCTACCGCCCCAGAACTGGATATGCAGAGACAGGGGGATGGCCAGGGCTTGTTGGTCAGAATGTCTGACAAAATTTGCTATATCCAGTGGGTGACTCAATGTTATTTACATGGTGATTGAAGAAGACACAAATGTCAATCTCTGCACTCCCACATGTGAGTGCACACACATGTACCTATACTTCAACACACACACACACACACACACACACACACACACACAGAGAGAGAGAGAGAGAGAGAGAGAGAGAGAGAGAGAGAGACAGAGACAGAGACAGAGACAGAGACAGAGACAGAGACAGAGAGAGAAACTCAACTAAAAAAAGGTTTAGCACTTAAGTGCTTAACTCCTGGCTTAGTTTAGAAAAATAAGCCCTTAGCCTGAGCAGTGTTCATTGTCTGAGTTAAGTCAGTAGGAACAGGCTAATCTATGTTTATAGGGAGACTTCTGGGATCCAATGGCTTTACATGAAATAGTCTCTTAGTATTTAGTGACCATTCTATGTAAGTGTGGGTAGGGATGGGGAACCCATAGGGGTTTGAGGTCAGTGGGTCTATTGTGTGTTTGATGTTGCCAGGATACATGTGTCAGTGACCCCTCTAAAGATTCTGCCAGAATTCTATGTTCCAAGGGTATTTACTTCCAGGTATATTTTGTAAGAAACTCGTAAGCTGGCAGAAGCGAGCTGCCTTCAACACCATAACCTCCTGCCAATCATAATGGCTAAAGACTGATTTTCCTGCCTGTCATGTTGAGCTTGCATTGAAATGCTAAGAATGCTGTCTCATCCCTCAGATTAGCCTTAAAGAGTGATCTTGAATTCCTGTCAAGCACAGAGTGAGGCTTTACAGAGTGACAAACACATGCCCACAACATTTACAAGGAGATCTCCTGGTAATGCTAACAGAATCCCCAACCCCCACCCAGGAAGAATTGAAAAGGGGACCTTTCAAGTGGACCCAGAAACATCTGAGAACACAGACAGCTCTTTATTACATTTTTTAGGTTGGGGTTTATAAATAACATGACAATTCTCTTTTTATCTGAGAAAAATGGGCAAGTGAGAGGAATGACCTTAACTTGAAATACTATTTCATCTCTCCCAGCCCTGCTCTGCGTCCACTCCATATGCGAGGGCTCCTTACAGTGCACAGGGCTGCCTGCCCTTTCCAAGCCGATTTAGCCCTCTGCCTCTCATTGGTATCTCATGCCTCATCCTGGCATCTTCAAGGGCTTTATGGAAATGCGTGCAGATGTCCAGGCACTACTGTAGAGTGGGTAGTGAGTCTTCAAATAACCCCATCTATCTTCCTGGCATTTCTTACCTGATCAGCAAGAGGTGTACATTGTATTTTCTTTTATGGCATCTTCATTACCTCTGAATCTTACATGGCAGCCCATTTCCATGCATATTGTATCATCTACCGGGCTTTATGGCAGTTCCCTGGTCGTGCTCAGCTTTTCATTCCACCAGCTTCAGCTTGATCAGCCATGCATGTTTCTGTCCAGACAGAACATGTCCCTTGTTATGTCACCTCTGTCCCTCCTAAGAATTGTTACTCTTCTGTTCATTAGGTTCACAGGAATGATGGCGAAGAGAACTCTGAAACATAAAACAAGAACAGGAGCCTGGGGAGTAGCTCAGTTTCCATACAAGAATCTTCACCAGAACCCATGTGAAATGGCTAGGCACGGTGTTGTGTGCTTGTAATACCAGGAAAGGGAAAGTGGGGACACCCCCCAGTGACCACTGGCCAGAGAATCTAACCAAATGGGTGAGTTCCAGGCTCAGTGAGATACCCGGTCTCAAAGCAAAAAGGGAGATGACAATTGAGGAAAGATACCCATCCTTGTCCTTTGCCTTCCACATGTGTGTGCAAGCTTGTGCATGCGTGTGTGCCCACGTACACACACACATGCACACATGCACACATACATATACACACACACTGAACCCACACATGCATGAACAAATACACACACACATGCAAACATGTATATACACACACACACACACACACACACACACAAACACACACACACACACAGAAACCAAAACATAGACTTTATTAAAGCTAAATTAAATTCATCTCCAACTCACCCTAAACCTTGAGCTTTGTACAGAAACACATCATGCAGTGGCTGAAGCTTGGAAGTTGGTGTGATGGATCTTGCTATAAATGTGATGAAACAGGAATAGGATCATTAGTATCTGGGATCACATGAGCTCCCATTGAAAGGACTTTAGTTTGAGGGCCAAAGGAGATGCTGAGTCAAATTCTCTTTGGGGAATATAACTTTCTTAAAGTTGTTATTAACACTGTGGTCATATGGACTGTCAGACAGCAGCAGGCTGGGGCAGGGAGTACCACCTTTTTATAGGTCATAAATCAAAATAGGGATAAATTTCAAGGCAGGAGTCTGCAACTAGACAATCCCTGAATCCCTAACAGCGGGGCAAAGGAGGAAAATCTGGGGATGGAACTGTGACTTAGAGGATGTAGGGAAGAAGCATGTTTAGATGAGGTTTCTCCCATTAGATCCTTAAACCCCTGATATTCTGGTATCTGGCAGCTGATGTCTGAACTTTCTTGGGGGAATGCCAATGGTGCTCGCAATTCTACTGAAATCTAGACACCTGGGAGTCCGTTTTACAGATTCATAGGCAGGCTCTCAGTGGGAGGGTTGCTGTGTCTCTCATGGTTGCTGTATAAAAGGGCACTGCAAGCAGACATGGTCTGAGTCTGTAGCCTCAAACTTAAAATTCAAGATTACAGGGCACAAAAGCCTTACTACAAACTCTTCCAACAAGGTAATATCTAGTGCTGAGAATGATCTCCATGTTCCCATCATCTCATAGCTATTCCTGCCTAGGCCTGTTCATCTCATATAGAAAGTCATCTTCTTTTCCTCGACCATGGCCTTTTTCTTGCTCTTCCATCCTCCCAGTCCCTATGTGACTGGCTCTTTCCCTCTTTACTGATATCAGTGAAATCATCGCTCCTTCACATTCTCATCTATACTTGCTTCTTCTGCTACTTTTAGTCATGATGTGGTTTTCTTTTAGAACACTTAAGACTCCGTACGAAATGTGCTTGTCAATCTCTGCATTGCTGGTACACCGTCTGCTTCCCCTCACTGAGTGTGAGTTCTGTGCAAGAAGTCGTGTCTAAGTTACTGCTAAGAAGACTTCTGTCTTCCATGAATAACTATATCAAACGAACTGTGTTAGAGGTCCAGGAAAATGTTAAGTGAAGAATATATCCACATATGAATGAGGTGAGAGGTTCTCTAGAGGCTCTGAAATAGTAGACATGTCTCTAAATGATAAAAATGATGGACCAAATGTGTTTAGTCGCATGATATTGTAGGCAAAGTGCTAACTTTAAGTCATTGCTTAGTATCTTTGGCCTTGGGGAAGTTCAAAGCAAGGACAGGCAGATCTGGTAAAATCTCCCAGGGACAAATATCCTTCATGAAGTGAGTCTCTTTGGGGTAAGCCTCTCTGACCTACATGCTTTTTAAATTGTATGTGATCAGTAGCGTTGCTGGAGTAATAATGTTGGCAGACATGATGATCATGATGGTGATAATTGTATTAGTCTACATTCTAGCCAAGAAGAACTCAATGAAAACTGAGATTTAGGGCTAGAGAGCTCTGTGATAGAACATTTACCTAGCATGCATGTGGTCCTGCAGTCTATCCTAAGCATGATGTGTATGTGGGGGGGATGAGGAGAGGGAGAGAGAGATTGTAAGGGATTATTATGCTGATGTAGGTTTGCAGCTAGGCCACACCATCAGGAAGGACACACTTGGCAGCTCTCGGGCAGGAACCAGCTATAGGGTTCATTTTTTTTTCCTTTGCGAAGGAAAGGAAAGCTTTGTCTCTTATGGCCTTTTAGTGACTAAACCCTGCCTCCCCTTCAAAGCTTTAGCTAAATTAGCATCTGATGGAGAAGTAAGTTAAGCCAGTTAACCGTTAACGGGACAGACTGGTAAAGCCACCCAGCATGCAGCAAGCTGCAGACATAGTTGCTTCCTCCTCATTTTGCTCTTAGTGGGTGTCTTAGTGTCTTTTAGTCTTTGAGCAGCTCTGACCAAAGCAACTTAAGAAAACAAAAGGTTGGTTATGTTCCCAGGTCTAGGTCACACTCTTAAGCCACAGCCATGGGAACCACTCCTATTATATCCACGGTGGAGAAGGAGAAGGGAAACACTGGAGGCTTTCTCCATTTTATATAAGTAAACCCGAAATCCTACCAAGGAAATGGTGGCACCCGCAGTGGGCGGGCCTTCCTGCCTTAATGTAATCAATATAATCTACCCCTCAATGAGCATGCGTAGAGGCCTATCTCCCAGACAATTCCTGAAGCTAGATTCTGTTAGGCTAAAAATTAACACTAACTTCACAGTAGGTAGTAGGCCTGCCAGGAAGAATATTGCATACCTTTTCTGGTTTGTAGACATTTTTTCTCCTCATTTCTCATTCTTATCATATATGTACTGCTTTTGAGGGGCTTAGCTGATCTGTTCAAAGTCATACCCCGTTAAAATGTATGTCCTGGTATGAAGGCATCTAATCAGCATCGTACGAACTGTAATTCATAATATTATGTGTTATAATCTAATTGACCGAGATTGAATTTGAATACAATTACCATAGAATGTTGAGAAAAGTGCAACTATAAATTATGACATGTGTATTAATTTGGTTGCCTATGGTAATCAAAATATGAAGACAAGCTGATCAAATGTCGTATTCTAGACTAATGTATACACAGATTTTAAAATATTCATCTCCAAATCTAAGCTTTCAATCCTTAAACTAGTAAAATAGGGATAGACAATCTGGGCTTTAGGGCTAAATAACTTACAAATTATGGATATGTTAAAAGCCTAAAGAAAGAGTTTTTATATAAACAGTAGCCTTTAGATGTAAAATAGAGAGAAGCATGGTAGTGTTATGGTAGAGTGTCGGCATTGCAGTGTTGGAATGTAGAGTCTTGTGGGGCATGAAAGGGTCACTTTTTTCCACTTCCTGCATTTTAAAATGGAAGAAGAACCAAATTGTCTAGTCCTTGTGCTAGGGGATGTGGGCACCTCTCCCTCAAGCTACATACCTGCTGGGTGGAACCGTGCTCCAGGAATCCTCTGAGGCGCTCCCGGTAAGCTGCAATGAGGCTTCACAGCACCCTGGGTTCATCCCCCGCCCTTAGCACAAAGTTGCTTCAGCATTTCCTAATATAAATGCAAGCAAAATAAAATTAGAAAGTGCCAGTGGGGGAAGCCAGCTACCCACAGGCTCCAGAAATTGCCTTTTCCCTCTCACCCCTCCTCCCTTCTGCCCACCCCCTCTCACCCCCATCTAGCCACCCCAAATAACCTGCCTTGCCTGGCTGGGTCTATGTTTCTGGAAAAGAAGGTCCCGGGGAGGCTCCAGTCAGTGGAGCGATGATTTGCTGCTGATGTTCAGCAATCAGGGGAGAAGGCTGAGTCCAAAGACAGCTGCTGTGATTAACCCGTGTGGGTACCAGTCTGGAAGGGATGCTTAGGGCAGACCCAGTGATACGTGTTATTAAGGGTCAAATGAAAGGAACTGAGAAATGAAAAACAGAGGCTGCTGGCCATCTTTGTGTGTCAGCCCGTAGTTTCTGTTGCCTACATCAGGATAGTTCCCTATCCTCAGATCTGGGCTTCAGGGTTAAATAACTTACAAATGATGGATATGTTAAAAGCCTAAACGAACAGTTTTTCTATACACAGTAGCGTTTAGATGGAGAGAGAAGCATTGTGGTGTTGTGGTGGAGTCTAGGCATTGCAGTGTGGGAATGTAGTCTCATGGCACATGCAAGGGTCACTTTTTCCATTTCCTGCATTTTAAAATGGAACAAGAACCAAATTTTTGCCCAAAGACACCTCCTCAAGTATCCTCCAAAGTGAGGGCTAACTGGTAGTCCTAAAAGGCCCATATGTTTGATAACTGAAGAGCATCTTTCTCCCCACTACTTCCTATCTTAATTGGGTGGGTATGATAGTCAAGGTTCTCTAGAGGAACTACTGAGCTAATAGGATAATTACATGTTAAAGTGAGATTTATTAGATTGGTCTGGGGAGTCTAACAAGGGCTGTTTCACACTAGGGAAACTGAGGAGGAGATTTCTTAGATTGGCTTACCTTATACAGTCTGGATAATCCAATAATGGGTGTCTCAGACTAAGAGTGACTGCTCAATCCATGAAGCTGGATGTCATCAGTCCTAGTCTTGTGCTCAAGGGCTGGAAGGTTTCTGAGAAATGCTGATCTTCAGTCACCATTAGAAGTCCATAGAAGTTGGTTCTAACATCAGCGAAGGAATGCCACAGCAACAGGACAGATGGACAGCAAGAATGAAGGCAGACAGACAACAAAACACAACTTCCTTTTTCTACCTACCTTTTATCGAGATCACCAATAGAAGTTGCCACCCACATTTAGGATGGGTTGTAGCATCTTAGATACTCTGATTAAGAAGACTCCTCACAGGAGAACCTAGCAGCTTGCCTTTAAGGCGATTCTCAATCCGGTCAAGTTGACAACTAAGAATACCCATCTCAGTGGGCATATGTCAGATATTGTGGTGTATCAAAGGAGTGTGCTCCCCATCATTAGCAGAAATAGCAGTCATGAGACTATGACCTAGTCCAGTTCAACAGGATCATGGATGGGGAGGTGGCTGTATATGAAGTTTTTCCAGGCAGACCATTCTTATGATCTTTGCAGCCTGAAATTCTGGCATGAGACATTCTGAGCAGCTGCTTAAATAAAAGGCAGCCTCAATATTGAGTGTAGTTAATTAGATGAATGGCTGATTGCTAAGATAATGATGGTGAAGCTAACACTTATGATAATGAAAGCAATTGTGGCAATATGTGACCTACTATTGAGCTATCGCTGTGCTGTTTATCCCCTAAGAAACACTGTATGAAGCCTTTCCGATGATTATCCCAAGAAACCTGTAAAACAACTTGGATTTTCAAGTATTGATGAGAAGAAATGAACGGAGGCTTGAAGAAGAATGTCCTAGATGTGGGTGTGGAAGCCATCCAGGACTGTACGGCAATACTGTGTCTCAGGTAGAAAAAAATAAAAATAAGCCATATCTAATGGCTAATGCCTCTATTCCTGGCACCCAAGAGAATTAGGTAGCATTATTAAGACAATTTTGAGGTTAGTCTGGGAAGACATTGTAAGGTCCAGGCTACTCTGGGATATATAATAAGTGTATTCTAGGCCAGTTCAGACAGCAGATGACAGAGTTCCTATCCACTTCACTATCCTTAAAATTAAGCAAAAGGTGGAACACAGAGAAGAATATCTTGAATAGGAAAGAAATAAAGACATCAATTCCCTCCCTCACCAGCCCATTTGAGCTCAGTAATAGAATCTTCAGGGACATATTCTAAATTATGAGTCTAACCTCAAAGGATTAAGGGCACTTTGAGGCATGGAGGTCCTGTTATGAGAGACTGTTTAAGATGCAATATAAGAGCTACTGGAGTTGAGGATCACTCCCTGATATAAATGACACTCAAAACCTGCGGCATGGGTGAGACTTTGGTCATTGTGCTCAAGTGGTCATGCCTGAGCACTTATTAAAATCAGATATGACACCTCCTCAAGTCAATAAGCAATCACAATGATATAAGAGCATTTGGTAGGCAGGGGGTGGTGTTACTCTTTGCCATCTTTCATCAAGAGCCTACCATATGCACCAGATGCTGTAGTGGAATCCTTTGGACCCTCTCATTTTATGGTCTTGGTTTCTCTAGCATTATGTAAAAGAAGCTGATTAGACACAACTCACAGACCACATGAAGCTCAAGATGAAGGAAGATCAAAATGTGGATACTTTGATCCTTATTGGAAAGCAGATCAAAACATCCATGGCTCACAGCCAACCATAGACAGAGCATAGGTTCCCCAATAGAGCAGCTAGAGAAAGGACCCAAGGAGATGGAAGGTTTTGCAGCCCTGCAGGAGAAACAATAATATGTACCAACCTGTATCCCTGGAGCTCCCAGGGACTAAACCACCAACCAAAGAGTACACATGGAAGGACCCATGGCTCCAGCCACATATGTAGCAGAGGATGGCCATGTCAGACATCAATGAGAGGAGAGGTCACTGGTCCTATGAAGGCTCAATTCCCCAGAATAGGGGAATGCAAGTCAGGAAATTGGGGGGGGTATGAGAAGGGGGAGGGGAGATGGGATAGGAGGATTCCGGAGGGGTAATGAGGAAAGGGGATACCATTTGAAATGTAAATAAAGTAAATATCTAATATGTTTTTTAAATGCTGATTAGAAGAGAAAGGATTTATTATACTTTGCTATTCCTGGTTCTAGACTATCATTATAATTATAGGTAAGTGAAAATGTCAAGCACTTGATACAACTGGTCACGACACATCTATTCAGGAGTTAAAGAAAGAATGAATATGCGCATGCTCATTTGTTTGTTTCTTGTGCTCAGCTTGACTTCTCTCCTCATACATTCCACCTGCCTAGGGAATGAGACCACCAACAGTGGGCTGAGTCTTACCACTTCAGTTAAGTCACTCCTCCATAGACAAGGCACAGGCCAGCCCAGTAAACAAAACCTCATTGAGATTCTCATCCCAGGTGGTTATAGGTGTGTCAAGTTGACAGTGAAACTTGACTATCACACATGCTAAATCCAGTTCTTTACATACTTCTCTGATAGATAAGGTTTGTAACAAACATCCTGCCCTGAAATTGACGTGAGGATTCAAAGGTAGCTCCTTGCAAGCTGAAGGGCATGAAGGGGTTCAGAAATGTAAGTAGCTAACGGAAGGGGTATTTCAAGTTACACCTTAGTGCTCAAAATTAATCCAAACCTTCCCGACAGAGCAGAAATAAATTTGACATTCCCATTTTGCCTAAAATTGTGCCCTATCTAGAAGCTTCTGAGTCTCCTTCGAGGCATTTCTCATCTTTCCTTTTTATGCTATCTTTGTGTGTGTGTGTGTGTGTGTGTGTGTGTGTGTGTGTGACCCCAGTTGTGTTTCAAGGATTAAAGTCTGGATAGTTCTAATAAAGTATACCTCTTACCTCTTGATTTCCTGGGCATCTGTTCTTTCCCATGTTTGCTTTTCTCAGAAGGGCAGCCAAGGTTTCCTATCTTTTGGCCATGGTGGAGAGAATCCTCACAGTGTTCCAATAATTCTCTTTCTTTGGCAGCTACATTTCCACAGAGATGGTTCTTTCAGCCAATGGTATGATAGATAAACTCAAGCTCCTCACCCCCATGCACCCTCCACACTCCACTCTTGGCCAGCTCGATGTCTGGGTCCATGCAACCCACCCCCATATCCTGCTGCTCTGCTCTCATTCTGCTTTCTGGGCACCTTTACCACCTCTGAGGCTCAAACTTTGTCTCCCTGTAGAAACTCTCCCAACTGCTTCTTTGCCTGACTTAGACTCCTCTACTTCTCTCTGATTTCTGGTGGCCAGGTAAATATGTTTAAATACACCTTTCTTTACACCTCTGTGCTGCTGGAATGTCCTAGTAGCTTCAGGGAAGGCTGAAAGTGAAGTTGAGTATTCTTTCCACAACACAACATATGCTGTATGGTCTTCCTGTCCTCTTGCTGATATGTCCACATTCTTCTCCATTCTCTTTTGACATCACCTCTGAAAAATGAAGCAGACATTTTATGACTGCACATGCGAGATTGTAGACAGCATAGTCTAGGCAGTGTGTCTTACTGTAAGAGGATTTCTGTTTGTTTCTTAAGCAGCTTTATTGAGAAGTAATTTACATGCTATAAAATTGCCCTACTTTAAGTATAGAAAGAAATGGTTTTTGTGGTGCTGGCTGAGTTGAGAAGCGATCTCTACAACCAAACATTCTAAATTTGACTCCTAATCTCAAGGCTCTAAAATTAAGAGAGGAAAAAATGTAGAGTATTTTTGTGATCCCAGGAATATCAGAGAGTGGACTGGTGTTCATTCACACTGTAGCAACTGCGGGCGAACACCAGGCTACTTTCTATCTGTAAATTTGCCTGTTCTGGATGCTCCACACAGATACAATCATTTGGTGTTTGTCCTTTTGTGAGCAGCTTCTGTGAAGCAGTGTCATGTTTTCATGTGACCTATGCAACATTGTGTATCTCTAGAGATTATCCTAATTCATGGAAGTACCATGTCTTATATCTACGCACAAGTTTCCTGGCACTGGGATACAACCCTTGGTTACAGTGAGTCATGTCTCTGTATATTTGTTAAGAATATCAGTCAGTCCAGACACCTTGTTTGTGATCAGCAGGAATCCCACCCACTTGTCTACTCATCTATCTCTGATGATATTAGCTATGACCATGTGAGCAAGAAGCTCAGCACAGCACTGGATAACAAGAACACCCCACCACATCAGCTGCTGGTGGCCATCTCCTTCTCTTGAAGACACAGTCTGTTAAGAAAGCAGTTTTTGAGTCGTCTCGTTTTGTTATAAATACATGTTTAATCTTTAATCCTGCCATTTATTCTTTCCAATGGTGCTATCATGAAGTCATGCTGTTCACATTTTGACCACCAGGGGACTGCAGAGAGAACTCAGTTTTATGTTGGTAAGCATAACTGAGAAAATGAACATCTCAGGGGGTTGAGAAGTCTCAGTAGAGCATTGGCCATGCAATCAGGAAGACCTGAGTGGGATCTTCTGAATCCTTGTAAAAGGTTGGGTGCACTGATACAGGCCTATAATCTCAGCACAGGGAAGACAGACATAGCTAGATACGTGCACCTCACTGGCTAGTCATCCTAGACCATCAAATTTATAGTTCAGCAAGGGACCTGTATCAAAGAATAACATGGAGTGAGATAGAGGAAGATAGTTGGCATCAATCCCTGATTTACCTGCACGTGCGCATGCATACACATGTGTGCGCGCGCACACACACACACAATGGTTTCAGACAGAATGGGCTCAGACGAAAGCAAGCCCCTGTTTGGAAACTTAGCCATTCTGAGTCTGAATTTCTCTTACCTCTAGACTCCCAGCTGCACCTCTAACTCCCCCACTGAAAAAAGGCACAAAGCATCTTGAGATGGCTTTCTCTGACTTTCTTTTAACAAACAGAAGGCCTGCTTGGGGAAAAGGGTACTCTTGCTTTGCTCAGAGGGGTATGTGTGTGTGTGTGTGTGTGTGTGTGTGTGTGTGTGTTAGGGGGTGAACTTTATTCCCAGTAGCCAAGACTGCAATGAGACTTCAAAAAGAACTGGCTCACGGTACAGGTTTTGAGATTCCCAAATAGCTTATCTCTCTAAGAAGAAACTAAAGTATCATCTCTGCTAACTGGTTCATATATTCTTTTTGTGTGTACCTACATGTGCACGTGTATATACTCATCCACACTTAAATATGTGTTCCTGTGTTAATGAGGGTACACATGTCTTCTTATGGTGTGTGTATTGTGTCTATATACAAGTGTAACCTGTTTACATGCAAATATATGACTATGTGAGTGTGCAAATTAAAATAGATATGTGTCTATAATCGTGTCCATTCCACATACATGTGTCCATTTGCATGTGTGCACATCTGTGTGTTATGTGCTCATGCTCTCATGCACACATGTTATCTCTGCCTGTGTTTGCACAGACATTGATCCTGAGGCCAGGATGGACCACCCAAGTCACTCAGCCTTTAGTTTCTTTCCACAGGGAACTGTAACGTATTTTAAATTTCATGTTCTCTCTTTTCTCCTCAGTCTAGCTTATTTCTCTACCTTACATGCTTTTTCCTTCTTAAAATACATAGTGTGGCCACCATGAAAATCCTGCCTCAATATAATAGGCTGTTAGCAGGTGTCTGGCTTTCTTGTCTTTCAACATATGTGTCCTATGGGACAATCAGACATGACCAGATAAGTGACAAAGATCCCGAGAGAGCCGGAGAGATGGACATTTTGCTGTTCCCAGACAGAGAGATTTCAGGTATGGGCAAAGAAGACAGTGACACCTGAATAAGTGACACTCATACCAGCCTTCACAGTGACTGAGCAGGAAAGTAGAGGGCCTTTTTTCAAGTTCTCTTATCTTTCCTATAGTACTGGGGACTGAACCCAGTGCCTTGTACATGCTAGGGACAGAACCAGTGCCTGTACATTCTAGGCAAATACTCCATGTCTCAGCTACACCTCAGCCTCGAAATTTTTTTCAAGGATTTTGATAAACAGAAAATATGATGTGAGTCAAGTTTAGGGGTACATTTTATACATGTGTTTGTGTGTTTTGCACATGTACACAATGTACACATGTGTATACATATGTTTATGTATGTATACTCATACATTTATATGCACATGTGTATATACATGTGCATATCCATGTATATATGCACCTATGTGTATGTATTTACATATCTGTGAATGTGTGCATCCACATATATATTTATATTTGTATCCATATGTGTGCTTATTTGTGTATGTGCATTTGCGTGTGTGTGTGTGTGTGTGTGTGTGTGTGTGTGTGTGTATGTGTGTGTGTGCATGCATCCTTTTGCTCCTAACAACATGCAAGTTTTGACATCAACTCAGAGTGATGTGAAGGAGTTTTTGTCATGATTCCCCTTCATTCATTCTCTTCCTTTCAGCTTCAGTGATGTTTCCTGGATCTTGGTGGCTCAGGCACTGGCCACCTCCCATCTTATGTTTAGTCTAGACTGTTGAACATTTCTTCCTCTTAAGGGTTCAGGCTGCTCCTGGCAGGGCAAGATCATTGCTTTCACAGTGCTGCCTGTTACATGCTGATGGCCACAAGAAAAGGCGAGGTGAGAAGGGCTTGGGGGCAGACAAAGGGAGCCTTGTGAGCCTTTGAAAATGAGTGAGCAAGCGGAGCAAGCCTTTGGCCACCAGCAGTCTTGTTACTCCCAGCCTTGCAAGCAGCCTGGCTGCTTTCTTGTCAGCCCTTCTCAGAGAAGCCTTGTTAATTCACCCCCACGAAAATGGAAGTTTCATACACATTGACATAATTAATGAAGAGCCAGGCAGCATGCTCTACCAATTAACACCACAGGGAAAAGTAAAATGGGCTTTCTTTTGGCATGTTGTGCCAAAGTTAAGGACTGTAACACACAGCAAATAAATAGAGATGCTTTTAATGAGCCACAAGATCGAGCTGAATAACTCAGAGAATGGTGGGTAAACACTGCCAACACTGGCCTCTGTTACAAGTAATTGATGAGCGTAGTTACAAGTTTGGGGGGAAAGGGAGCCGCTGGCCATTGCAACTGCACTCATTTATAAATGTGGGTGTGTTTTTTCCCTGAAAGTTTCCTCTAGGTATGTTAAAGGATGTAATGTGCAATTGGAAACAAATATGAGCGATTGAGCATTTTGTAGTGCCTAGAAAATATGACGGAGCTGCTCTAGAAAGAAGGAAGAGGGAGGCGGGTTTATTTTTACACAAGGTAGGACTGTCGCCATTCATCCCTGCTCTGAGTACACCATGGAAACAGAACGGAGGAAATTGCTACTGTGTCACTGGAAACATTCCACTCCTTTGAAAAAGCCAGATGGATAATTTAATTATTTTTATTTTTCTCTGTTTCTAAAATGAACGCATGACCTTCTACCAAAGGGACTTCCTGGTCTCTGAAAGAGAAAGCTCATTGGTGCAGGAGAGTTTCCTGACCAAAACAATAAATATCAGAGCACAAGGTTTCAAACACTTATCATGTTCAATAGCTGTTTGACAATGTTTCGTAACCCAAATTCAGATGATTTTTGTTATTGTGGTTTATTTGGTCCAGTTAAGTCAGCATTTAAAAAAATGGTATGTCTCCCACAGAGATGAAGAATTTGTATGTTTAATGTCAGAGAATTTATCATTAATACAAAGCAAAACCAAACTTAAATATTCACCAACTGCTCTACTACCCTACATCTCCTCTAATTCTAGCCTTGGTCAGGAGTCCATTCTCATCTGAGAGAAGGATAACTAAATATGGCAGGCAGCAGAGACCTGGCTCACTTCCAGTTCACACTTCCAGCTTCTTCATCTCATCACGATGATTACGATTCTACTTCTAAATTCCATGTCTTTCGTGCTCAGTGCCCCTGTATTTAGGGCTTACTTAATCTAGTTTCACTTAAAAGAGTAAGACAATGTCATTCTATAGAAGAAAGTGGCCTCCCATCATGATGCCAAAATGGTGGCTGCCTATGTAATTGTCTTAGATTTGACCACGCATAGTGTACCAGCCTGTGATCACCTTGATTTCAAACAAGTCTCTGGGAAGATGCATATTGTTATGTAGCTATTTCCTTTGAATTGAGAGGGTCACATATGGAGAAAGAAGAGGGCTCCTAAAACTCAGACATATTAGTCCTAGGAAGTGCTGAGATTTAGAAGATCCACAGGGCTCTGACTAAAATTATGCAAACAGTAAACAGGAGACAAGGTGGCTCCACAGGAGACTGCCTGCCTTTTGATGAGCTCTTGGCGATGTGGCTTTTCTGAGTCATCAGCCTGGCCAGCTGGAGTGTACTTTCCTACAATGCAACTGCCTTAGTCATCGATGCTTCTGGAGGTGAGCCCTCACCCATCCTGTACGTAATCCCAGTTAACTCAGTGATTCAGCATCCTAGAATTGTGTGAAGTCCTTTCCGTGGCCCGACACCTATACACTGTTTCAAGTGATTAGTATTGTTCATGTGTCCATGGAGAGGGGGAAGCACGGTACCAGTTTCCATCATACAGGAACTAAAACTTCGTCTTCTTTCAGTGTGGGATAATCGCCTATGGTTTTAGATCACGTGCCATCTGAATGAGGACTGGGGAGTAGTTTTTCAGATTGTAATTTCCTGAACTGACCCCAGAATCATTGTAGATACCAGCTTACACTGGAGCTTGTAGTCGATTTCTGCTGTATAATAAATCAAGGTGGCCCAAGACCAGACATTTTACATGAACATCTTACTAAGTCAGGATGCTTTGACCTCAAAGGTTTCATTCTTCCTCTCTAACATTTCCAGGATATGCGTTCTAGAGATTTTAGTCTACTCCTATTTCAGAGAATGATAAGAAAGGAATGCCTGCTCAACTAAGAAAACAACCTTTCACCCTCCAACTTTGGCAGTGAAGAGCTTCATCCATCCATCCATCCATCCATCCATCCATCCATCCATCCGTGTCTTATAAAGCATTACCTGTGCCATTGAAAGGATGCAAATTAAAACACCTGCCTGGCACATTGTAGGGAGGGCAAGAAGAAATCATTTGGAAATTTCCAGAATAATGTCTTCTCAGCCAGCAGGTGCTTCTCAGAAGGTGATGTTGCTAATTACAAAATGGAAATGTCGAGCCTTCTATCTCTTTTCTTTGTAATTCTTTTTCTCCCACCACATACCCGCGGTAAGAAGTACTCATGAATTTCAGCTCAGCTCACAGGCCATTGAAGTTGGTTATTGCACCGGAATGGTCCTGCCTCTCAGAGGTGTGATCAGAGAAAGTCAAGATGCAGACGACCAAGACATTGATGTCTCTTCCTGGAAGAGGCTGATTCATCTTCACAGACCCAGGAGAGCTGGCATCTCAGCGTGTCCAGCGACAAAATGGGTAGAAAATGGCAGAAGGCAGTTGAGGCGTCCAAGCCTGGGTTTTCTCCTGCCTAGAAAAAGGGAAGAGGCTGGGTGTTCCTTTTCCCATCATTAGGCATCCTGTCAGTCATCTAACAGTCCTGTGTGAAGACATGAAGCCTCGTTTTGAATACTCTCTGTCACTCCTTGCAGCTGATCTCATGAAAGACACTGGTGAATATTTCACCTAACAAAAAGAAAAAGAAAAAAGAATAAAAGGGAAAAAAGAATGTTCTTTTCAAAAGCCCAGCTGGAAACCAGAGTACTGTAGAAAGGACCATGCCACGGGGCAGGTGGCCCAAAAAGGCCCCTCCTTGCTTCTTTGGGCTTGTTTACTTTGCATGAGCTCAATGAGCCCAGGCAATTAAAGATCTAAAGCTGCATTTGACAGGCAAAGGGGCCCAGTGTGTAGACTCTCACATTGACTGTGTAGGTAGTTTTCCTGTCAGCCCCAATTACGAATACATTCCTCAGCAATGAGGATTTTCCTCCTTCCGTTCTCTCAGAGATGTTAGGGCACAGTGCAGCCCAGAGCTCTGTCAAAATGAATTGTCCCCCCTGAAAAGTTGACAGTACAGGGGAGTGACAACCCAATGCAGGCTAACACTCTCTTGATAATGGGACCCAAGGGAGTCAGGAAAGGAGTGAGCTTTGTGGAGTTGTGCACCTGGGTACTGGCTGCTGTACTGACTGGGTTCAAATCTTCCTTCCCTCTGTGGGTTGTGTGCCAGGATTTTTGTTGTTGTTCTATTCTGTTTTGTTTTTACAAGTTTCTTACTATGTGGAAGGCTCTTTTCTATATAAGAAAGTTATCCAGACGTAATGAGATTGTGTGCCAGGCTTAGCCCATACAAAACATTCTCTGTACCAATTATTATGCAAGTGGCAGGAAGAAACCAGCACCAGGAGCTATCCCATGTCCTCACCACTCCCCCTGCCATTTATAGACAAGCAGTTTACTGAAATGGCTGTTTGTCTGCCACCATTTCCCACTTTGGCTTGCCCAGCAGTTTTTCCCATATGTGATGGCATCTTTCTTGGAAGTCTCCTCTTCTGCAGCACGAATCTGCACTAATGCAATAGAACTAAGCTTGGGACTGCATGAGGCAGCTGCATCCTAGGAAGCCAACTGCCATAACGAATGAATGTAGGGCACCTGCATGTTCAAGGATCAGAGACTGCTGAATAGGAGGGAGCATCCGGGGAAAGAAAATCAGCCACTCGTTATGGGTCAGCTCGAGCTAAAGCCTGAGACCGGAGCCATGAGAAGAAGACTGGGTAAGAGTCTACAGATTTGTGGTTGAAATTCAATGTCTCCTTATTCTTGGAGCATGTGAGTAGCTCCCTCTCTGAGCCATGGGAATCAGTGGTAGAACAGGTTTCAGGAATCATCAGGTCACTCACCATAGAGAGAGTTAATAGTGACACAATGCCAGCAAAGGAAAACGTGTCTTACTCAGTCATGCTAAGAGTTTGCATGCCAGAACCTTGACCGGATGTAATGGGTGGTACCAGAGAGTCTTACCTAAGTGAACATTATATCAAATGTCTGCTTCACAGATGCTTCCTCTCGTTCTCTATCCTAGTGCAGAGCTCCAGGTTTCCCTCGAGTTAGCTCAAGTCCTTCTAAAGGCTCTTAAACATCTAACCATTCATTTTAGCCCCAGTGTCTTAGCCCAGGGTTAAAGCTGTGAGGCCCATTCCTTGCTGTGTGCATGACGGTAGATGTTATAGGAGATACAGACATGTATAATTATAGGGCAAGGATGAGGTGGAGAGGAATGGGGAACAAATTCTCAAAAATTCTTATTTTGATTTCTGTGTAACAGAAATGACGTCAGAACTAGCTTTTTGTCAATAAAATCTGTACATATCTCATGGCTGACTGGTTAGCTTACATTACAGCTTAAGTATATCAAGTTGAAGTGTACTGTACACTGGGCTAGGCACCATTAGTTATTCTGATTATGTCTTCTGCAAAGCTTGCAGTGATAAAATTATAAACATATCAGTCAAGGGTATATTGATAGTGTACTTTTAAAATTTATGACCACTGGAAAGGGTAGGTAATGTCAAAGCATAGGATATTCTGAGTTTTGCAAGATTGACATTTTCAAATAATATCCTCTTCTCTTTCCTAGAAACGTCTCAGTTGGGAAACTTAGATAATATAATCTAATATGAGGAGATCCCGAGTACTAATATTTCGAGGATAAAATGGCTGAATGGTTGTACAGGCAAGAGTGATGAGGTGTGCTAATCTCAATGTTAATAGTAAGCTTAGTAGAGTTCATCTCAGTAAGCCCATGCCATCAAGATGCTGTTAGTATCCGGGATGTTTGAGTGGTACCCATGTGAATTAGCAAGGCATTGCTATCCACCCCCTCTTTGATCTATAATGGAGATGCTCCCTAGGCACCTCTAGCCTATGGCTCTCAGTCCTAGCTACAAACACTTTCCTGTAAACACACTGACACCCAGTCTTCCTGTCAGCACCACTGAATTCATTCCTGTGGGAGGAAGATGGGTCTTGGGATTCTAAACTCTTAGGTTTGTGGATTGGCTGTAGAGAGAGTATCTCAAGGTGGAAATGTTTCTTTGCTGAAGAAAATAGCATGATCCAGTAAACTGTGTTTTGGAAGAGCCTGAATATTTATAAGCCCATCAATGGGATTCTTGTTTAGTGATTCTCTGGCTGCCAATGACCAAAGACCTCATCCTGAGAGGTATGGTCTGAAAACCAGCATCACTCAGGAGCAGCCTAAGGATGCGGATTCTCAGGCTATGCCCATTGAGTCAGAACCTGCAGTTCATCACAATGCCCGGGTAATTTGTGCACTTGAGATAGAGGAACAAGGCTCCAGCAGCAGTGAAGGAAGCTTGTAGGGAGAATCTACTTTCTTTTCTTTTCTTTTCTTTTCTTTTCTTTTCTTTTCTTTTCTTTTCTTTTCTTTCTTTCCTTCCTTCCTTCCTTCCTTCCTTCCTTCCTTCCTTCCTTCCTTCCTTTCTTTCTTTTGGAGAATCTATTTTCATTGAACCTTTTCATGGAGACATAGCTAAATGTCTGGTGCTGGGTAGACGTATGTGATAGACTCTGAACCCTTGAACTATTGTGAGGTTTGAATAAGGAGAAAATAAACACAAGTGACACACAAGTGTTTCTAAGTGGCCCTGCTGTGCTGCCACCACCACCATCATCATCGTCATCTTCATCATCATCCTGTGTGGTCAATACAGTAACCCCAGGACATGAACTGTGAATCTAGATACAAGTTTGCATATTGTCTTCAACTCACAGGTCCCACTGAATGAGGTTAGAGCTTTCTTAAAAGGAGTCTAAGGCAGAGTAGAATTGGATACATTATAGTTCTCATCTCTCTAAAGTTATAAAGATAAAAGTCATAATATATTTTTCTTTAGCCAAATCAGAGTGTAGTATACTTTGTGAATTGTGGCTATTGTGACCCCACTTGCTATAACCACAAATATTTTTAGGATTGTGCCTTGCTCTATCTCTAGTCTCTGCATTTCTTAGCAGCCATTTTATTCCATGGACCATTTTCTCCAACTGATGGCCACCAGAAGTTCAGCTTGAGTACTGATTAAGACCATCCCATTTGCCAGGATTGAAAGAGAGAACACCTTCTTTATGGCTCCAAGTCACTGCATCCTAGATGACAGTGATATAATAGCACTGCCCAGGAGCTTGAGAACTCATGTCCAGATAGTGTGGCCTCAGAAAGTGTAAGGCCCAAAACAAGGTTACCTGCTGAAAGAAGGGGAGTTTCTTTAAAGTACAATGTGTTATTACTGTATAATGGAGGTATGAGAATTGCTTTTCAGTGTGGATAAGTATAAGGAGTGTGTGTGTGTGTGTGTGTGTGTATGTGTGTGTGTGTGTGTGTGTGTGTGTGTGTGTTTGGGGGTAACCTGCACCAATTATTAAATGCTAGTATGCATTATTAAATGTTTTACAAGAAGCACCTTCAAGGAAGAATGATTTATTTTGGCTCACAGTTTGAGGGGATAGTCCATCATGGTGGAGGGACATAGCAGTGGGAATGGCTCTCTGCTACACTGGCAACAGAATAAGGCTTTTTGCCTACATCTTGGTGATCTAGGAAGAAGATATATCTGGACTAAGAACATGCTAGAGATATAAACATTCATAGTACCACCCTCAGCTGTCCATTTTCCCCAGCATGGCTTCCCCTTTTAAAGGTTCTGCAACTTCCAAACCACCGGGGGCCCAAGTGCTCAAACACTTGAGCCTGTGAAGGACAATCTACATTCAAACAGAAATATCCATTCTCAGAGAAAGCTATAAATTCTCCTCCCATCTCTCTTCACTGTCCCTCTCAGCTAGGTACCCTTTGAGGAGCGCCATCTGGAAACTTTATCTGGCTCAAGATTAGAGCCAGCCATTTGTTTAGTTAGCCCAATTTGTGTTCATGTTCATGGCAACTCAGGAGATAAGTCTCCAAGACTCAGTCTCTGAACCAGAGTGTATCATGATGAGTCTGAGCTCATAGCCAACCAAGATGGCCACTAGATGCTCAATTCACAGCCAACCAAGATGGCTGCCAGATTCTCAGCTGATAGCTAACCAAGATGGCCACCTGATGTTCACTCCAGAACTTACATATGAATGCCTTTTTCTCTATAGGTGAGTTTTGCATCAAACTGGGCCTGACCCCTGCAAACAACTACACAAGAGGCTGAGGCAGGAGACTCTCAAGTTTATGTTCCGGTCATAGAATAAGCTCAAGGCTATCCTGGGCAACTTAATTAGACTCTGTAGTTAAAAACAAGAGGTAAATTGAGAACTAAGGAGTTTTATGCTGGAGTCATGCTGAACATGGATGTCACCCTATATTTTATAGCACAATAAAGAAAACAAACAAGCCGAACTCAGAGCAAATTATGCTGTTAGAAACCAAATCCAAGTCAGAGTTCACAGCAATAGGGCTCACTGGACAAATGGACTTGTAAGGTACATGTGGTCTAAGATTTTTGCTCACATACTGGGTATGTAATTTTTACAAGTGAGTAAAATACACATATAATTATAAATGTCTACCTTTCCCCATCTCTCCATCAGGATGAAAAGCTGCAGTTGAGGTACAACTGTCTCCTCTCCCCCAGCAATTAGGAATTTCTTCTTCTCTGCCAAACTTTCTCTCTGGCCAACTTTGGTTATTTGCGTGACTTTGTGGACCTTAGAGACAATAAAGTGTGTATAGTCTGGAGTCAGAGTAGCATACCACTCCACTCATGCAATGCTATAGGTGTGAGTGTGTGTGTGGGGGGGTGTGTAGGAGGGAGGTTTTGTGTCCCATCCTCCCACACCTCCGGTTGCAGCAGAGTACACCATATGCCCTGTGTTTGTTCGTCTCTGTCCATCCTCACTGTGTGTCAATCAGGCATTAAGAGAAGAATCTGCCATGACTTTTCTCTCTGCCTGCCCTGCACCCTCTCACCAAGCCACTGCCTCATCTTCTCCTTGCCACCTCTACCCCCATCATATAGGAATTTAGCATGCTCTGAGCCCAACCATATTAATAAAGCACTTAAAAATATGCAATTTTATTCAGGATTATTTATCTAGCTATCTCCGCTGAAGTGCTGCTTCTGCAGTGATTGAGATGCGGCAGGTTCCCTAGGGACAGCTTCTGGTTCTAGTAGAAGGAAAGCAAAGGCAGGAATGCTCATTGCACACTGGGCCAGCCCCCTGGTCCACAGCAGAGGGTGGGATGCACGGGCACACAGACCCTTCCTGCAGGTATTTGGTGCATATTCCTTTCCCGACTTAGCCCAAGTACCCAGGGATCTTTTCTGTTTCAGGGAAAAGGCTGGGAGCTCCCGGTGTTTCTGCATATCTCCACATCTGAGAGAGCTAGAAGCACTGGTAAAATCTGTCTTTGCTGGTTTTCTTGCCATAATGATAAATTATCTCCCATCCTTATCCTATTCTCCACAGTGGGATTTCTTTACATGCAGGTATTGTTTGGATTAAGAGTGTTAAACAGCATTCTGGGTGTCTGGTCATGAGGTCCTAGTAGAGTCTTGTCCCTTCCTCAATTTACAATACCCAACATGGCACCTGGTATGCCTTGAAGTCTGCTGGGGCAGCTCTTCCTGGTTGAGAACCCACTACTGCAGCAGGCGGCACCTGGTAGGCTGTCTCTGTCTTGTGAGCAGCACTGGACATGGCCTAGCTCACTATTACTTGCCAATGTATATTCCCAATAAATATTTGTCATATGGATGAATATGGATGAATAAAAAGATAATCTTGGTCAAAACAGGAGGTTGTATTCATCCCCAAGGTAAAATGGCAAGACAATTGTCATTTGAATTCACCTATTAAAAGGGACATCAAGATCTCCATTCTATTTCTTCCTCTTCCCCCAACCCCAAGTGTCATAGTCACATACGTTCAGTAAAAGTTTGCTTAATGAAGCCCTCCATCATAATTATGGAGCTCTTAAATAGAGAACTGCCCGTGCAGTGGTTTGAAATGCATGTTCTCATTTAATTGAATTCCCTCTGTGATTTATCAAGGTAGGTAATATCAACCAGATTTTATCGTCTGGGAGATTGAAAACCAGAGAGCATCAGTGATTTTCCCAAGGCCACGCAGCTATAACAGTGAGGAATGAACACAGAACTCAAGCCTGCAGAAGCTCTCCAGAGTTCTCTCTTCTCTGTGCATATTATTAGATGTGGCCATGGTTCTGTGTAAGCGAACTCCATGCATGAGTAGGATGAACATTAATCCCAAGGTAGTATCTCCAGGGACTTTAGTGACTCTAACCATGGTTCTCTCCATTTGGGGAAAAACTGGACTAGGGAAAGAAGTCCTTGGTGCAAATTCTCGGGTTCCCTTGAGTATGAGAAATAAGTGGGCTGGGAGATGACACAATGGGCAAAGCTATTGCTACACAAGCATAGAGACCTAATTTCAACTCCCTGGAACCCATGTAAAAGTGGCCATGGTAGAATGCATGTATAATCCCAGAACTCTTAAAGCAAGATGGGAGGCAGAAACAGAGGAGCCCCCAGAAGCTCAAGGGACAGGCGGGAGTACAGTGAAAAGGAATAGAGATTGTCTTAGCCAAGATGGAAACAGACCAGCCATCTGAGGTGGTTTTCTGATCTCCATGTGTGCAATGTGGCACTTCCATGTCCACACTCACTCGTGTAATGGTGCATACAAATGTATTACAGTACAGAGTGGAATGTTTTATGGACTTACAGCGTCATGTTCTCCCTGGAACTTCAAGAGAAAGAAAGAGATGGATGGACTAGGGCAGAGAGCATAATAATATTACCAGGCTTTATAGGGAAGGGTCAAGTGAGGAAAAGATGTTCTAGAGGCTTAAGGAGCAGAAGACTCAGTGAGGATAAGACATACAAGATGTAAAAAATGGTTAAGAGATTCTAAGAGAAATATAAAGAAGGCAGTACTCTAAAAGGTCACAGAAAGTAGTCAAGTCAGAAGCAAAGTCATTTAAATACAAAGAGGGAGAGCTTCTCATACTCCCTTCATGCTTCAGGAAGCATCAGTCTGGAAGCTTGCAGCTTCCCAATAATTCAACACAATCTTCTGCAAGGCACCAATGTATTTCACAAAGACGCACTTTTCTCCACTGAGGTTGATGATGTTCAGAAATAGTCCAGATTTCCTTTTAAAAATGAAATGCAACCACTGAGCTCTGTTTGCATTAGCCTTAAAGATAACAATGGGTTAGACCTTGCCCTACACAGGATATGTAGAGGGGACCTGTCAGTGTTCCCTTGTCACTGCTGAGGCAACTCTGTACTTGGAAGTATGGGCATGAACATTACTAAGAACGTGATAGTTGGAGTGTCATGAAGAGGAAGAGGGAAAGAGTGGCAGGAGTAGGGAAGAATGGATAAGAGAGGAAAAGAAAGAGAAAAATGGATGGTGGGAAGGGAAGAAGTGTGGAGGAAGTAAAGGCAAGAAAGAAGGGAAGGATGGGGATGATGGGAAGGAAGGGAAGAGGAAAAAAGAAATACAGGAAGATACTTCTCCATATATACCCCAAATAAGCCCTCGTTAGTTGATTTTTCTCCCCCAATTGATAGCTACCTCTATTGGTTAGCAAGTCCTATGGGATTCAAGTGGCCATATTTCTAGTATTGCTCCTTCTCCCCGATGCATCAGGCGTTGTTCTATCCCTTTCCTCAACACTGCACCAGGCTCCTTCTGCTTCTATTTTGTTATTCCAACAGAAGCCCAATGACCTTTGTTTTCCAAGAGTACCCTCAGCTTCCATTCCCTTCCCAGCTAAAGATCCTAGAATATAGTGGAGGGGGGTCTCAGAAGCTGTCTAAGTACTTGCTGTACTAGCACGGGACCCAAGTTTACAACCTTAGCACCCACGTAAGAAGGTGACCATAGGGCCTGTGCTTGTAACCCTATAGGAAAAGAGACAGGTGAATCCCAAGAGTTTGATGGCCATCCAGCCTCACCAAAATAAGAAGCTTCTGGGCCAATTTGAGACTCTGACTCAACTGAGTAGACAGAGACCGGACCGATAAATGAAACACCAGAGGTCTTGCTTTGTCCTCTGCATACATGTGCATGTACATGTGTGTGTATGTGTCTTTGTGTGTGCATGCATGGGTGCATGCATGTGCTACACACACACACACACACACACACACACACACACACACACAATCTCAGTCTCATCCTTTGCTTCTCATGGAATCTTGATCTCCTTCTAATTTATTTCTACTGCAGCTGAAGTCATCTCTTCCAAGGGGGGACCTGTGCCTTCTTTTCTCCCTGCTCACTCTTCTTCTAACATCTCCATTCATTTTTCACACTGACTTGTACTTTGCTCTCAGCCTATCTCGTTCATAAAAGCAACGCTGCTGATGGATATGAGGGCTTGGATGGCGAGAGCCCTAGATCAGTGCTTGTTAAATGAGATCAATGGGTGGCAGTTATTATGATGATCATTCTGAAAATCTCCAAAGTCCACTTTGCCCTGGAGCACAAATTGGCGGAACTATTTGGGATGTGTTTACAGCCAGCATCCTAAGTGCCCGGCTGTTCTGTAGTGCTCTGCCATTTCAACAAGGCCCATGACCTTCGTGCAAGGTACTGGCCCAGTGAACTCTCAGCTTCTTTATTTATGATGTGTGTCTCAGGGACAATGACAACATCTGGGAATTCAGTAAATGACAGCTTTCCCTTCCGTTCCTTTCTCTGGTTTATTTTGCCCAATGCAATCCTATTAAGGGAAAAGCTAATTGGTCACTAGCTTCGTTTCTGCTTAGCTTAGCCAAAAAGTCAATCACCGGCAGCCCAGAGCGGCTGCGGCTGCTCAGCGCGTGCATTTCCATCTCCATTGGCTTTGCAGGTCCTGAGAGAATCGATGGGAATATGTTTAATTCTATTTTGATATTTTTCATCTTCAGCAAAATGGAGACAACCTTGCAAAGTTACATAATGATAAAAAGAAAGGGGGCCTCTTGGAGATTGCTTTTGTGAGAAAGCTGGGTGTGTTCCTGGGTGTTCTTGTCTTCTTATGGGAGTCTGCCTGGTCATCTGATATCTTTGTCTGTATGGTACGGGAGTCATTCAGGCAATCATGCTGTTAGAGTATAGTGCAAAGCGACGCTGAGTTCTCAGACACAAGAGCATTTGTCAGGGCACATGAAGAGTAACCCCACTGTGGAGGAAAAGAGTTTATCGGTGAGCTAAATGCTAGCAGGCTACTTCTGCACATAATATGGTGAATGGCAGCAAGTAGTCTATTTGATTAGGCTTCCATTAACTGGCTAGAAAACTCCAACATGCGAAAGATCAACCTTTAAAGGATAAAAGCTGACAGGGCAGGATGTCAAGTTGGCTCGGTGGTAAAGTGTAAACCTGAGAGCCCGAGTTTGAATCCCCAGAACCCATAAAGCTCACGTAATGAATAGATGAATCTGTAATCCTGCTGTGGGGAGGTTGGGGAGGCAGATATGGTTAAAGGAGAGTTCTTAGAAGCTTCTGGGTCATCTAGCCTGGTAGCAACAGATTAAAAACAAAAGAAGTCCTTTCTCGGACACACGGAAGGCAAGGACTGTCACCCAAAGTTATCCTCTGATCTACCTGTGCACACATTAATACACATCCATACCCAGAAACACATATATACAAACACGCATGCACACACACACACACACACACACACACACACAATCTTTTAAAAGCAGACAAAGCAAGATGCTGCCTGTTAAATAAGTCTCCTCCTCAGAAAGAAGCAGAGACTAGCCTTAACAAACATGCGCATTAGGTTCTATTAAAGCTAAGCATTAAAAAAAAAAATGAAGCTTTCTATCACAAACAACCAACAAAAAAAAGTGAACTTGAACTTTGCCGGTTGCGCCAATCTTTCCACACACCTGTTCTGAATGAAGAAATAAGAAGAAAGTAATAGAACACATTCAAACTCATTTTCAATTTCCTAAAGAAAAAAGCAAGGCACATTTGGGGTACATGGCTGTTTTTCAGCATTTAATAGGTAGGAATTTTATATATCCCATAAGAATTATTCACGAACATCTCCCAGTTCCATTTGCTGAGATCTATTGTAGACCTGCTTTTATAGCTGCAGCTTGGATCCAAGAAATTTATTTCTACTGCTGCAGTCCGAGAAAGGGAATGTCTAATGAGTTTTCGCTGGGCGAGTCAAAGCCCCATGCTGGAATTCTCCTTCCCGGTGTGTGCTTCCTGAGCAGGGTGAATGCAAGGTGGACAAAGTTCCATCAGATATATATAAATCCGTGGATCATGAGTGGCTGCGTTAGTAATCAGCATGCGTTCAATGCCATATATTTTCAAAGCGCCTTAAAATGCTGGCATTCCTTTAAAGGAGAGGGGAGCTCCGTGCTGAGAATTGTGGTCCCATTTAAGGGATGGGTTACACACCAAATCATCGACACGTTCCAAGTTGATAAACTATAGCCATTCGCATAGCATCGCCTGGCAGGCAGTGGAAAAGGGGACTGGGCATCAAGTGTGTGCTGGAGATAGGGCTGGATGAGGAAAGTACGGGTAGGGCAGGTGTGGCAGTAAACTCCCTGGTACAAGGCGTGGCTGCTGAACTGTAGCCATCAAAGATCATCAGCGGCTCTGGGGCAGCCCCGACAACACACAGTGTACAATCTCATGCAAAGCTGGAGCTTCTTTTCCCCTTTGGGTTAATGAGGAGCTTTGCCTGAGGATGAATGAGCCCCCATGTGTATGCACAGGGTGCTATTCGCTCCTGTGGACTTCAGAGGCCCTTTATCTAGGTGTGGCTTCACACTCAAGGGGCTAAGACAGGTAGGGGATGAGTTTGAGGGAGGCTTTGGAAAAGAAAAGTAAAAGGAGACGTAGGGAAGGAAAAGAAAAAAATGAGGGAGAAGTGAAGAGAGAAAAGAACAGGGACAAAGGGGGAATGAGGAATTGGGAATTAGAGGAGGGAAGGGGGAATGGGGAGGTAGAGAAGGAAGAAAGAGGTAGGAGTAATAGAGGAAGAAGGGGGAGAGAAAGAAGGAGGGTAGAGGGAGGGAGTCTATTATATATTTCTTCTTCACAATTTATTAGAACTTGATCAGAAAAAATAAATTCAAAGTTTAAATCTAAGTAGCATCGCATGTCAGCCTCACACGAAAAATAATGGTTTATTACCACCATTCCAGCTTTTACACTTGAAGGCTATTAATCAATGAGGCAGCAAGGACCCTATGAATATTGATCACAGTCTCCTTGCCCTCCTGTGAGCGGTCTCTCTTAATGACAGCCAATTTCAATATTCATTAGAAAGGGTGCATTTTCTGGATTGGACCATCGCTGATTAGTGACTGGAGGGATTTCATTAGACCGTGGTGGTCTTGTTTAATCAGATCAAACACATCCTGGGGGTAGTCTATCTGGATGCTCCAACCTTCAGCAAATTAGAATGTTTTATTATTTGTACTCTAAGTTGGACACCTAAACAATGCTGCTATTAAGCATTGATCTGCTCTAATTAATATCTCAAAAATCAAAGCAAACAGCCAAGTGGTGTATTCTAGATCCCTAAGGGCAAGCCTTGGTACTTCATATTCAAAACGGTCCAGGGTTAATATAGTCTGCTTAACGTCACATTGTTTCTTACTTGCACTGTGCTTTCTGAGACAGGCTTTCCTGTATCCCAGGCTGGCCTCTATGTAGTGGAGAATGCCCTTGAACTTTGAATCTTTCCACCTCTGACTCTTGAGTGTTTAAATACATGAATGCGCCCCACCCCTGTTTTACACAGTGCTGGGGATCTAAGGCGGGGCTTTGTGCATGCTAGATAAGCATTCTACCAAATGAGCTACATCCCCAGCCCTGACCATACAGTTTTAGTACAATTCAAAGAAAAAAAGAATATCATGCACATATCCAAAGGAATGCAAAGGAATCTTCCCCATCTTATTTTACCCAGAGCATCATGGCTCCCTTTTGGTCCCTCCAGAAACACATGGATCTATTTCCCTTCTCAGCTGGAGTTTGCTGTGGTAAGGTCCCTTTGTGTTCCACACTCTCTCCAGTTGCACACCCAAGAATCTTGCTCCTGCTTTCTTCCCTGTCCTATGAATAGGTACTTCTTGACTATGAATAGCCCCTCTGTGAGGTAATCCTTAGCAGGAACTTGTTCAGAGAGTGAGGTGCTAACATGGCCTTAGTCATTGCTAGAAACATCAGTTAGAGGCCAGTAAGATGGCTCAAGAGGCAGAATCACTTGCTATGTGAAACTGACCTCATTAGAAAGAAAAAAGACTATTCCTAAAAGGTGCCCCCTACCTCCAGGCCTGTACTATAGTACACACACACAGACAGACATAGACACACACACAGACACACAGAAACACACACACACACACACACACACACACACACACACACACATACACACAGTATTAAAAATCATTTAGTAGCTCCAACTACTGGTATATATGCATTGTCATAGCACTGGGTTTCATAAAGATATTGAAACACAAGTATGTATTGTACTTTAATTGTGCCCCTGTGTATCCCTTCTTTCCCTCTCTCTTCCCCACTCCCAAGAGCCTCCTTTGTTCCCTTATAAAGTTGCTTCTACGTTCAAGGCATGTATACCTGCATGGTTTTATGTATTTGTATATAATCTAGAATCTCACAGTGAGAGAGAACACAGGGTGTTTGTCTGTCTGAGTCTGACTTAATTCACTTGATATGATAATCTTCAGCTGCATCCATTTTCCCGCAAACAACATAATTTCCTTTTTCTTTATAGCTGAATAAAATTCCATTGTGCAATGTAAATTAGTCCTGCCACTATGGAAATCAGTACAGAGATTCCTTAAAAAGCTAAAAATAGATCCTCCATATGAACCAGATATACCCCTCCTGGGTATTTGCCCAAAGGACTCTAAGTCAGCATAGCTCTGCTTTTGAAAAATATTTCTCAGCTCTTGTGAGTTTGCACTAGCGTTTGGTGGCCCAAGTGAGCCAACAGTCTTTGAATATGCAGGCAATGAGAAGGGAGACTGGTCCTGGGTCTGACTTTATCCCCATGTCTGACTCTTCAGCAATCATATAGTGTCTTCAAGAAGCATGTGAGTCTGATCTGACTTCTATTGAGTGTCTTGTGTGGTAATAATTCCTAGGGATGCTGTTCAAGTCATTCTCTGTACTCTGCAGACACCTTGAGGAAGGACCTGGGGTGGTCAGACTTTAGAAGTTCTTTTCTGAGGGAGAACTTACCACATCTCACACAAGACTGATTCAGGACAGGTAGGGTTTAGAGGGAACAATCTACTCCCCAAGCATCCTAGAGACTACACTTCAGCAGCTAGTACAGGTGACAACATGAGGGGCTTACTTGTCTGTGGCTATAACCAAAGTCACTTCTTCACAGGGACCTCTGAATTCTGCCTTTTCGAGTGTAGATACTGAGATCACTGCTCTCAGTCGGAACCGGAAGCACCTCCATGTCCACTAAGCCCCAGGGAAGTCCATCAGAGGGGATCTAAGGGAATCTGGTTCTTGACTGAACAATCTGCATATAAATAATTTCTATTAACATCATAAAATGATCTCTGTATAATGCTGTAGTCTCTTTCCCACTCAAAATGATGCCAGGGATTTTTTTTTAAATCACATTTACATAGTTGTCACCTATGTACGCCTTGTATGTATCAGCCTACATCAGAAGGAAATGCATAAAGCAAAATTCCAGTAAGATCCACGGCTTCACACTTCTAGATCTACTGTGCTGCATACCCGACTCTGGAAGGCATTCTGAGCTACCTGCTCCCCACTAACCCTTTCATCCTTCCCTTGACCAACACACAGCATTGCACACAGTGTTCCTTTTCCCTGGAATGTTTTACCTTGAAATCTTTTCCCCCTAGAGATTAATCTTCCTCCTCCTTCAAACATTGGGCTAGTTTGTGCATCACCAGGGAAACCTCATTCCTGTCTCTTTCCTTTCTTGTATATCTCCGGAATTCCAAAGCTCAAATGAGGTAGGCATGCAGTTCCTTCTGTTGTCTTTAACTGCTTATAATCTCTAGAAGACATAGTTTAAAATAGCCAACGGGTACCTTCCACCATTGACATGGGCACAGGGAAGGAAGGCCAGAGGCTCAGAAAATCACAAATCAGCTAATAGGAACATTGAGTGCCAGTGTGTGTGTGTGTGTGTGTGTGTGTGTGTGTGTGTGTTTGTGTGTGTGTGTGTGTGTGTGTGTGTGTTGATGTGTTGGTATGTGCCTGTGTTTGTGTGTGTTTGAGAGAAAAATTGAAACAGAAAAGAATGGGACACTGGTAGGTACCACTGCCCCTGGTAGGACTGTGACAGCACATTTATCTTGTATTTGATGATTATTTTATCTTCTGAACCTTTGATTTAGGTAGTTAGTGTATTAAAATTTGCTGATGTTGTATGTCTGTGCATTTCTTTGAATCAGCAGTAACTTACTTAGAACCAAAAATGGGGCATGTGGCTTGGAGGAAGAAAATAAATATCATTTATATTCATCTTACTACTTTACAGCTTCTAAAGTAGACCACGTGGCTCAGTGGGCTAAAGGACAATAGTTGTTAATATTGGTTGATGTTTACATGTTGTAAAACCCCCTTGTGCCTGCATGGTTGATAGTATAAGTCTGAATGATCCACCATGACCTTGGAACACTATATATATATCAGGCACCACCTTAAGTGCTTTCCATGTCTTAACAAGTGAATACTCAAAGAATGTCTATGCAATCATCATCATCATCATCATCATCATCATCATCATCATCATCATCATTCTCACCATGGTCCTCATCTTAGAGAGTGCAAATCCAAAGCCTTGACCATTTAAAGCAAAAGTGGGTGTGTTAAAGAGATGAGTATGTTCTTTGATTATGTTGGTTTCTGTTCATGGAGGTGGTTTTTAACATGTCTCTTATTTATTTTTTAAGACAGTATCATGTAGCCCAGGCTAGCCTCAAATTCTCTGTATAACTGTGGGCAATGGTGAACCTCTGATCCACCTGCCATCACTTCTCAAGTCTTAGCATTACATGTGAGCCCTCTTTGGTCTAGGTGTATGTAGTGCTAACTGTTGAATCTGGAGCCTTGTGCTTTCCCAGCAAGTACTGTCTCCGCTAAGCTTCATCCCTGGTCCATGGCTTATCTCCTGAATGATGGATGTGGCTTTGTGTTTAATTGACTGTACAAGAATTTTCTGCTTTTGAGATGGTATTTTACTGGTTCCCATGCTACCACGCACTTGTGTTTGGTTGTGAATACAGGCACCCTGGCGCTAACACTGCCCTTGCTGATCTCAAAGCTAGGCTAGAAACCTCTCCTGATTCTGAAAAGTAAAGGTTCCAGGAAAGGAATGAGTCCTCAGCACCAGGGCAGGGCTGGGCACCACGCTGTGCAACTGAAGTGCCAGCAGCATTCAGGAGGAAGGTGGGGGGTGGGCGAAGAACTGAGAGTCAGCCTGAGCTACATGGGAGTTGGGACTGTGTGGAGAGGAGAGAAGAGCTGAGAAGAGAGAGAAGGTAAGAAAAAAGAAAGGGAAGAGAGAAGAGGAGTGGAGAAGAGAGAGAAAGGGAGGGGAGCGGAGGGGAGGAAAAGACAGGGAAGGGGAAGAGAGGGGAGAGGAGAGGGGAGGGGAGAAAATGAGAGGGGAGAAAAGGGGAGGGGAGGGAGGAAAGGAAGAGGGGGGGGAAGAGGGAAAAGGGGGGAATGGAGGAGGGCAGGGGAGGAGAGGAAAGAAGGGGAGAGGAGGAGAGAAGAGGGGAGGAGAGGGAAGGAGGGAAGGGAAGAAGAAAGGAGGGGAAGGGAGAAAAGGAGAGGAGAGGAAAGGAGGGGAGGGAAGGAGATGAGAGGAAAAGACAAGACGGAAGGGGAGGGGAGGAGAGGAGAGGCCCATATTACTTCACTCTGACACTGACCATGTGGAGTTTTATGTCCTTAGCTGGGCATGGCCATGTGCCTTGGTGTTAGGGTGTATTTATTCTACTTTATCTCACTTTGGGAGGTTTTCAGAACCCAGGGCAAAAAAAAAAAAAAAAAAAAAAAAAAAAAAAAAAAAAAAACCTAGTTGCCTCCCAGCCCCTTTGTACTGTGTTTGGAAAGGCCTATGACTGCCTGTAGCAGAAAGTAATCTAATGGGACCCCAATGGCTTCCAGGATCAGCATGGCTATTTAATGAAGTGCTGTGTTCATTAAGGAAGCCTCAGCCCTACAGGAAGGACAGGCAACAGGCAAGCAAAAAGTGACAACAGAAGACAGTCCTTCTGGGAAAGAACACACCCATTGGTTCTCCAGTTCCAAAGGATCAGCCCTGAAAGCATACATACAAGGAGCACTGCACAGATTGAGCAGATCATTAGTGTATATACACACACACACACACACACACACACACATATGTAAAATATAGACTGTATATTCACTAATACATAAATATAATCATACATATGTACATATATATGTATATCTATTTATCAATCATCTATTTTTATCTATTTATCTATCTATCTATGTATATATATATATATATATATATATATATATATATATATATATATAAAACAACAGTTACTGAAATAAAGGGGGCATGAATTGAAAGAGAGCAAAGTGGGGTATGGAAGTGTTCAAAAGGAGGAAAGTAAAGAAGAAATGATGAAATTATATTATAATTTCAAAAATAGAGGAAATAATCTTATAAATGATAGCTCTCATGTTTCAGAGCCAGTCATTCTGAAAGTAGAATTTCACAGTGAATGCCTGCATGAGGATAGCCTGGGTAAACAGGATGTATTAGGACAATGCAAGAAAGGTTTTTAAATGGTTTCTTTTGCTCTCTCATTGTTCTTGCCTCTTGGCACTCTCACCTCTCTGCCCCTCTTGGGCTCTCTTCCCCTCCCCCTTCTCTCCACATGGTCATGGCCGGCCTCCACTCCTCCACTCCTCCTCTTCTTCTCTTCTCTTCTCTTCTCTTCTCTTCTCTTCTCTTCTCCTTCTCCTTCTCCTTCTCCTTCTCCTTCTCCTTCTCCTTCTCCTTCTCCTTCTCCTTCTCCTTCTCCTTCTCCTTCTCCTTCTCCTTCTCCTTCTCCTTCTCCTTCTTCCTCTCTCTCTCTCTCTCTCTCTCTCTCTCTCTCTCTCTCTCTCTCTCTCTCTCTCTCCCTCCCTCCCTCTCTGCCTCCACTATCCCATTAACTCCCATCCTCTGACCTGAATAAACTCTACTCTAAAAAAATGTTTTTAATTGAAAGTCATAACAAAGGGGAAGTAACTACCAGTGCAAACACATAGTGTTTGCCTCAAAAAGGATAAGAAATCAGTTGTTTGAAAGTCATCTGTTAGTGACTGTGGTCCAGGAACACTGATTTATGCTACCCCAATTTCATGTTTCAAAGTGGTAACAGTTTTGCTGATGTGCTGTTACTACTTCCTCCCTCTCCTCCTCCTCCTCCTCCTCCTCTTCTTCTTCTTTATAATAAATGTTCTTTTTATAGCGCTGGCTGGCCTGGAACTCATTCTGTAGACCAAGCTGGCCTATGACTCATAGAGACTCTCCTGCCTCTGCCTCCCAAGTGCTAGGAGTAAAGATGTGTGCCACTGCATCAGGCTTTACATACTATGGTAATGAAAGAAAGTGAGAAGTCAAAGCAGTTTTAAAAGCATCGGCGGTCACATTGAGTATGTAAGCTGAAGCAGAGGAGAGCAGCCTCACTAGAGGCCTCTGATGCTATCTACTGGACGCCTGGACAGCTGGTTGGTGAAAATAGGGTTTTCTTAAATTAATATATAACAGGTTTTATCTTTTGGACACAGGATGTTGGAGGATAACAAGGAATGGCTATTTAGGGATCTAAATGTACCCCTCCCCAAATGCGAAGTAGGCACTGGACCTCATTCTATCCCCTGCAAAGTTCTTCTACCAGTCAATCCCCCTGAAGTTTTAGCTGAATGCGTGACCCCTTTCTAAAGACTTTCCTCTTTGTCTTCACTATTTTTCAGATACCATCTTTTGAAAATCAGAACTTTGGTACTGATCTGATACAAATAGAGCAGTTAGTATACTTTGTATCTGTGGGGCAGCAGTGTAGGTCAGGGGTGGCATGCTTTCTTAGCACTTGTGAGGCACTGGGTCCCATTCTCAACACTGACAAAAATATTTGTCCATAGTTAAAAACTACATACATGCAAGCACATGTTCATATGCTCGCCTGTCTCAGTCAGGGTTACTATGGCTGCAATAAAACACCATGACCAAAGAGTTTATTCTGTTTATGCATACACATCACAGGTCTTCATCAAAGGAAGTCAGGAAGGATCTTGAGCAGGGGAGGAACCTGGAGGCAGGAACCATTGCAGAGCCTATGAGAATGCTGCTTTCTGGCTTGCTCCTCATAGCTTGCTCAGTCTACTTTCTTATAGAAGCCAGGACCATCCGCCCCGGGATGGCATCACCCACAATGAACTGGGCCCTTCCATATTGATCACTAATTAAGAAAGTATCCTACAAAGGCTTGCACTCAGCCAAAATCTTATGGAGGCATGTTCTTAATAGAAGTTCAAAGGTGAACATCTTCAAAGATGGCGTTAGCTTGTGTCAAGTTAGTATAAAACTATTCAGCACTTCTTTGCCATATACTTCTATGCATGTATACATACTTAAACAAATAGTAGCATATAAACTTACTATAGATTGGTGTTATATGAATGTTTATTGGCTATTCAACCTTGGTTCTGTTGATATTATTAACAACATTTTAAGGTTACACCAGTCTGCCCTGTAAGTTGTAGGATATTATCAGCATCCCTGGTCTCCATCTACTTTCTGGGGGTAGGAACAGCCCCTACATTTGCTCATGGACTATGTGAAAGTTGGGAAAGTGAGATCAGGAGTGGACATCCTTCATCTCTTTGTGATCTATGTATGCCATGACTAGCTGTTTTGTGTTCAAGCTACCTTGAGTTCCCTGCCATGGTGGAGAACAATCTTGAATTGTGCCTAAAATAAATGCTTTCTCTCTTGTGCCCCTTATAATGTCTTATCACAGCCATTAGTATAAACCTAGGACAGTGTCTGAGATTATTATGTGGACCCTCATTGCAGGAAAGGCAGGTACCATTTGTTGGTGAAATGTCAGTTTGTATCACATGATAGCCATGTAACCTTGGACAAGAAACAAACTTTCCTGAGCCTTGGATATTTTCATATATACAAAGAGAGGATATTTTGCTCTTCAAAGAGAAGTGTGGAAGAAAACAGGAAGTGTCACAGCTGTAAAGGAGAGGCATTTTCAGTGAGCAGATATAAGAACTGTGAATGTTGGAGAGCTGCCTCACACCCTGTTTCTGCATTCATCTCCTCACACCCCATGAAGGACAACTGCCAACATGTCCTGTTTCTTCCAAGACTAGAACCCACTGTTAGTAAAAGGACAGGATTTCTATATGTGCTGGCATGGGAAAGGAAGATCCTTTAATCTCATCAGAGAGGAAGGTATTCACATGGCTGACAAACAATGTGATGGTTGCACATCTTGAGCCATACATGTGCTAAAGAAGCATGTTCAGGGTTGCAGTGCAGCTTCAGTATCTAGAGGTGTCCTGACAGTTGCCTGGGAATAATTCAAACAATGCATCAGGGGATATGTGCAGCATGCCTACCTTAGACATTCAGTGGGACATCAGCTCTTCCTGATCTGTGTCCCTGTAATGTGGCACCCCCCAGATTCTGATAGACTTTGGCTGCGGGTCTGCTGGAGATGCTCACACCTACTCATTGTTAGGAGGATCAGGCAAAAAGCCATCTCTTGACTGAGACTTCACTATCTTGGGCAACCTAGGGGCAGTGGGTAGTTGTGATGTCTCTGGTTGTTCAGAAGGACAGCCATGGTACTTGCCATTCCATCTTTCTCCTTTTCTTGTCCTACTCCTTCTTCAATCTTCTTTCCCTCCCCATTCTTTCCCCTTCCTTAATCCTTTGATTTTCAGAATACTGAGTTAATGTTTCTATGTGTCTGTGTGTGTGTACATATGTATGTATATATGTATACATGTATATATATGTGTATATGTGTATGAATATATGTATAACATGTGTATGTATGTATGTATGTATGTATATACGTATATATGTGTATAAATATGTGTGTTTATATGTGTGTGTTTGTGCAATATAGTAATGCATGCTCCTCATTGTTTGGCTACAAATGTGAGAGTTTAAGAATACCAATATATGATACATTGGAATGTTTGCATTACAATTGAAACACAGCCACTATTAAATCTAAAAGTGGCCATTGGCAAACATTTATTAATCTCTTACCAATAGAGACAACTATTCTAAGAGCTTCCTGTGCATTTAGTATACTTGGCCTTCCAAGAACCTACTAATGGATGGCCTGACATCACCCCTACTCTAGAGATAGAGAAATGGAGATTCAGGAAGTTCACTGTTGAGTCAAACTCACCTGTCACTCAGAGAGCCTGTGTACTGGACATTCTTACCAGAATCAGCAGAAATCCTAACTTTGTAGAGATTATTGATAATTTATGTGTATGTTGGGATGCACATATACACATGGGTGTGCTGAACATGGTGTCCAAAAGAGAGTATCAGATCCCCTGGAGCTGGAGTCAGAGGTGGATTTGGGTCATCCCTACCCCTGGTGCAGGGAGCCAAACTCAGTTCCTTTGCAGAAGCAGCAAGCACACTTACTTGCTGAACCTTTTCTCCAACTGCAATTTCTTCATTTTATTTATACATACATACATACATACATACACACATACATACATACATAAGCATTAGAAAAGTTTTACATTGGTATTAGAAAAAGTTTTACACAAGTACGCTCTATGTACTCTCTACTCTAAGCTGTCTTCAAACTCATTCCTTCCTAGTTCAGCCCCCTGCAGGCCGGTGGTAAAGGATGAACCACCACCGCATCGAAAAAGAAACTTCTCAGTTTCACATGAACTTCATGGAACCCCTGGGTCTCTGCAGATGTGTAGAAAAATTTCATGTTTAAGATGTTTGTATTTCCTGGGGAGACTGCACATAGCAGAAGTCAAAGCCTCAAAGTGGTTTTTGTGTTTTCCACAAGAGTGAAGAATAATTGGGAAATAGTCAAACATTTCTTCCAGATTTGTCATTATTTCCAAGATCAGTTTCAAGTAGCAACACCTCACCCAGGTGGTTCCTCAGACCCAAAATATGAGTAGTAAACAATATTTACATATTTACAATAATATAATTTCCATTTCTTTGTAACAGTTCTGTTCTAGGAAAGTATGAACTGCCTAACAGAGGTAAGGGTTGGTGCCCTGTGGTCACTGCTCTTTGGTCCTGAAGCAATCTTCATCTTGAACATTGGTGGCCCTGGAGTGGCCTCCTGAAACCCTCAGGGTGTGTCTCTGTGGACCACACTGGTCTTTCCTAGTAAGCAGGGCATTTTGGCAGGAGGCTACATCATACTTTGTCATGCTGTGATTGAGCATGGCTGTCTGCTCTTTAGAATCATATCCAATTTTCTTAAGTGGGATTGTGTTTCTGGCTGGCTTCCATTGGCAGCAAATCCAGCAGTCACTTTCAGTTGCAGACCTAGTGGAGAGTGGACACTTTAATTAGGACACAGTGGAGTTGGCCTGGGGCCCAAGTCATAGACAGAGCTCCGCTGATGTTGCCACACAAGTCTGTCAGTCTGTGGCTTGCTCCCTTTGTGTCTCTCCTTAGTCTCACTGGCTTCTAATATTGATTTGATAAAGGTCAGAGGAATTAAACGCAGGAGCTGAGAACTCTTTGTATCTTTAGGTAGGCTTCACCCGTAGAACGTACATTTACTAGAGTCTACTGCTCAAGCTTCTGTCTGAGGTCCTGATGTGAGGAAGGAAACATCTCTGTGCTGCAAGAAAATCCTGCATCTGGATGGAGCGGTAACTCAGCTGTTAAGAACACTTGCTTCTTTCGCAGGGATTCTAAGTTTCAGGTGGGGTGTCTCATCCCTGCCTGTAACTCTAGCTTTAGGAGATCTCACATCTTCTCCTGGGCCACTCACACATATGCCACACTCTCACGCAGACAGCCCACCAATTACAAACATCCATAAAAGTAAATCTTGGAAAAAACAACCTTCTGAATGAAATATGAAACAGACTCTAGAGGCTGTGATAAGAACCACTATAGTCAGGGAACTGCTACTCACCTGGCCACGCCCACAGGCTCCACAGCCCTAGGCCATTTGCACGACATAGAGATAAATCCAGTTATCAGATGAACCCAGTTATCTGAACTTTTATGTTTTAAAAAGAATTGAAAATATCTAGTTTTTAGATGAAGTCTCTCCCTTCAAACTTTGAGTTCTAAAGTAATTTTTAAAGACCTGCTTGATTTGGAGATAGCTGATCCAATGGTATGCGCTCTGTGCAGGCATGAGGATGATCTACAGAGCTTGATCCACAGCGCTTTACAAACTATACTCACTCGTGACCCTGCCTGGAGAAGCAAATACCATCCAGTTGAGGAATCATTGGTCAACTAGCCTAGATTCAGTGAGGTCCAGGTAAGAGTGGGAAACTCAGATGCAAAAGCAGCAAGCATACGAAGTTAGGAGCTAGAGAGATGTCTCAGTGCCTAAAGACTTGCCATGCAAGTGTGAGGATCAGAGTTTGGAGCCTCAAAGGCCACATTAATGCAAGATAAATGTGATGGATCAGCTACAGTTCCGCCTTCAAAAGTCAGAGGCGAAGGGTACTAAGGGCAAGATGCCTAGCAAGAATAACCTAATTAGTGAGCTCTGGGTTTGGTCGAGAGATTCCTGCCCCACACCAAGAATGAAGCAAAGGAGCAATAAAGGGTGATCTACAGTGGACCACCTCGTGTACACACACACACACACACACACACACACACACACACACACTTGAAAAATGAGGGAAGGAATGAATATAGACATTACTAAGAGATGATAGCTGATATTGTCTTCTGCTTTCCTCATGCATATACATGTATCTGCACACATCTGTGCACATATGTATATGTACACACCACACATTGAGAGAGAAAGAGGGGCAGAGGGGGGGAAGGAGATAGAAGGAGAAAGGGGAGATGGAAGGAGAGAGGGGGGATGGAAGGAGAGAGGGGGGATGGAAGGAGAGAGGGGGGATGGAAGGAGAGAGGATGTCAGAACTCAGGAAACACCAATTAGTTCATCCCTGGAAAAGAAAAATGATATAGATCCCACTATAAATATCTATTTCCTTTTTGGCTGCAAGTAGGGCATAAATTATCACCTACCTTAGGTGAGTGACTAATTCTACAACTGCTGAGTATGTTTTTGCTTTCACTCTAAGCAAATATTTTGAGGTGGCTTTCATGATTCAGTCTGATACTGAAGTTGGTGCGTATTCAGTCCTACTTGAGGTAAAGGCAAGGTATATGTGAGGTCAGTTTATGAGAACCAGGAAGAAGATGATTGACAAGTCTGGTGTCCATATTTTAAAAAGAGACAAAAGAAAACAGAGAAGGGAAGAAAAGAAAACAGTGCTCATCCTACACTGTCTGTGAGGTGGCCAAGCCACGCAAGAAGATGGAGGCTGCTGGTCCTGAAGCTTTCCTTGTTTATTCCAAGATGTTTGCTGACTCTTAAACACTCACAAGTAAAGAAAAGTTAAGGGATGGTCTTGTTTATCTGTTTATTACTGAAAAAGGAAAGAAAAGAACCTCCAGGATTACGGTTCTGCCCACCCTCTTCCACATGGCTTAGATAATACTTCATTTGTTCACACAACGGCTCTTACTTCCCAATTGCTTTCCCGTAGGGTTTACCTAATTTAATCCCTCTAGCTTTACAAATAGAAAGTCTGTTCAACCAGCCCACAGCAACTTGAAACAACTCAACAAACACAAATTAGTTCATCCCTGGAAAAGAAAAATGATATGGATCCTACTATAAATATCCATTTCCTTTTTGACTGCAAGTAGGGCATAAATTATCACCCACCTTAGGTGAGTGACTAATTCTACAACTGCTGAGTATGTTTTTACTTTCACTCTAAGCAAATATTTTGAGATAGCTTTCATAATTTAGTTTGATGCTGAAGTTGGTGTGTATTCGGTGAAACTCACTGAAGCCAAGACTAATTTAGAAGTAGGCTGGCTTCCCTTTTTGGTGAATTCCATACATTTTTAGCAGTGCATTTTCGTTGTATACAGTAATGGATTTTGGAAAGACATCTTCATGCTGGTCTGCCATGTACTTGAGGTGCATGTCAGAAGCCAGAAGACGGTGTCAGGTCCCCTGGGACTGCAGTTAAATACAGTTGTGAGTTACCATGTGAGTGTTGAGAATCAATACTAGGTCTTCTGGAAGAGCAGACAGCCCTCTGACCTGAGAGCCACCTCTCCAGCTCCTTTCTTAAATTTTAAGTTAATTTATCTTTGTGTAGAGATGGCATATAGGTATGTGTGTGCACGTCTGGGTTTAAAGTTAACCACAACAATTGGTCTTTTGCCCCATTCTTGCACCTCAGTAATAAGAAAAGTGACTAAGCCCTGGCCCCTTGTCTCAGTATGTTGCTGCGGGAATGACTGTCACGTAAATGAGAATCTTCCAGAATAGACTTGCCGTGACTTAGCAGCCCTTTCAGGAAAGATAGGTTTGAGTGTACACAGGGGCTGTCCTGGCGTGGGGTGTGGAACAGCTTCCCCTCATTTCAGCCTTCCTTGACAGTGTGCCCTTTCCTTCTGCTGCCAGGCCCAGCCTTCCTTCAAGAGCGTGACCTTTCTTTTGGCACTTGTCATTATAAAAGCAACACCACATTATTACAGGCATGCAGATACTGCAGACAATCACAGAGGAGACTGTTACAGTCACACATTCTGCCTCCTCCTCAAAAATAATGGTTGGTGAACATTAACTTAGTTTACCTAGACATGTTGATATGGGTATTTCAGGAAAGCTTCTATTTAAACCATCACCTTTATGCCGAGTGACAGTTCAGGATCAGCTATTTGTACCACCTGTATGACATTGCACACATGCAACTGATACAGTGATTAGAAGAGCAAACGCTGCTGACTCTTGTGTGCCACCATCAACTCATCTTCTCAGGGAGCAGTGGGTGTCTCCCAGGAGAGGAGTGAGCTCTTACTCACGAATCTCAGTTTGCAAGACTGTGGCTGGAGCCCAGGAATCCTGTGTCACTGTATTCAACAGGGAGAAGATGAGAGTCCCAGGAACAGGACCCAGGAAGGGAGATGGAAGAAAGAAGAGCAAGAAGGGAAGGAAAGAGAGAGGGATGGAGGAAGGGAGAGAGAGAGAAAGAAAGGAAGGAAAGAAGGCATTGTAGGTGAAGGGGATGGAAGGCGAGGTGATATAACGCCAATATGTACCTGCTGGAAAGTTTACTATATTCTCAGGTCATTTTGCAGGTGTGGGTGCAGTTTCATCCCTTGTCCTCCTTTCTGTGACCTCTTTCTTTACATCCTTTCTGAATGTGATATAGAAGAGAAAGAATAATTGAGATTGGAGGAGGCTTTACAGACACCTGGGAATCTGCAGAAACAGTGAACGCTCTAGACCCGCAGTCGCTCAATGATATGAGGCTATAAGCTAGCATTTCTCAGATCCCATGGAGAAAGAAGTTTCCGACTGACATTTGATTGTTGTCCAACAGATAACTGCTCCCTCCCTCCCCCTTTCCTTTTTCCTCACCTACCTCTCTTCCAAACCCTGAGTCCATCATTGTCTGATAGAAGGAAAGAAAATGATATAATCCAAGCCTATTTATTACAGCTATACTGAGACTCTACTGTCCTCCACGTTTCAGAATATTTTGAAACACCATTCTCCATCTCAGTTGGAATTTCCAGATGAGCATTCTTCATAGCAACAGGGTATCTTTGAGGTTGTAATCCCTGCTATATTGCCCATACCTGAGTGTATGCCTGACACCCATGGGCAGTACAATTCAGATTCAGTGTGTGATTATTTTTTAAAGGACATAATGTTAGGTTGTAGGATCCTTGTGAGATATAGATTATATCCATGTGAATTTTCCCAAAAAGTAAATAATTCTTTTTAAAAGAAGGGGGTTAAAGAGATGAAGCTGTGATTAAGTGCACAAGCTGTTGTTTCAAAAGACCTTAGTTCAGTCTCCAGCACCCACTTCGGGGAAGATATTCACCATTGCCTGTAACTCCAGTTCAAGGTGTTTCTGACCTCTGAGTGCACCTGCACTTATGTACATACACATAATCACACATATAAAAACAGTAATAATCTTTTTAATATTTAAAGAATGCATAAATACATATAATATCCATTACCCTGTCAAAGTGGCACCAAATACATTATAGGCAATGGCTTTGGAGTCCTAATTGTGAGTCCTTTGGTTTCCCCCCACCACTACCAGCAGCAGCAGCAGCAGCAAGCCCAGGGACTGGCAAGCCTGAGAAGGTATCTACAGCAAACTGAGGACTAGCACTCAATCAGCTCCTACATGTGCAAACCCAGGAGTGAGGGCTGTGCGGGTGTCTAAGCCTTTCCATACACACTGCTCAGTTGTCTCTTCAGAAAGGTTAAACCAATTTACACTCTCCACAGTCCTATGTAGAGACATTCTTTCCCTAAATCTCCATTAATCACAAGGATTAGCATTATTTAAAAAAAAGATAGAAAGAAAGGAAAAGAAGTCTTTACCACCTGCCTTTTGAGGGGGAGAACAAAGCCTACTTGCTTTACACTTATTTTGTAACCATTATAGTCTCTCTCTCTCTCTCTCTCTCTCTCTCTCTCTCTCTCTCTCTCTCATTTTCCCCCAAAGATTTTCAGATTAGTCATGTCCTTTTCTTCTGAGAAAGTCCTCTTGTCTTATAGGATTTTAAATATATATTTTTTTCAGAACTCAAATGTGCAGTGTTCCCAATAGGCAAGTGTGGCTTCACCTGCTAGCTTCTTGTAGCTGCCCCTCAGGGAGCAGCATCCCCGCTGAGGGGGCATTAATTCCTTTCTGTATCCTTGAGACCAGAGGCCTAGGAAAGCCTCTTAGGGGAGGACAGAAGGATTGACTTCAGCTCATGTTTTGGTGGCATCGTCCATCATGGCTATCAAGGCCAGTGCCTCTCAGAGGTGGCAGCAGAAGTGTGAGGCGGGTTGTTGCCACCTCAGCAGACCAGGGAGGAGAGATGCAGAGACAGGACTGGAAGCAGCAGGGTTGTGAAGCTCAAGCCTGCCCTCCTTGATGCAGTTCCTCCTCAGCTTGATCCTTCTTTATACTGACTCCACAGACTCCCAAAGCAGCAACCCTCGCTGGAGACGTTGTGTTTAAACATTTGAGCCCTTTTGTGGGGTGTGTGTGTGTGTGTGTGTGTGTGTGTGTGTGTGTGTGTGGTGTAGTTACCTGCAGAGGCCAGAAGAGGGCATCAGATCCCTAAAGCACAAATCACATGCAGATGCGAGCCCTTCACTATGAGTGCTAGGAACCGAACTCAGCTCTACAAGATAGCTCAAACTCTTAAGCACTAAGGGTCTGTGTAGAAGTGAGACCACGACCATTTGTCATTCTGTACATGTCCTGTTTCACCTCATACCATGACTATAGTTCATCTGCACCCTACCTTTTCTTGTCCAATTTCTTCTGATGGACGTTTTTAAGTTGATTCTACATCATGGCTCCCATAGGTCCTGCTGCAATGACCATAGAGCTCAGATATCTCCTTGATATTCTGGCTTCTTTTCCTTTGGACATATCCCAGAACTGGGATTGCTGAAACACATAGTAATTCAGCTTTGACAATTTGAAGCACTTCTGTGCTGTTTTCCATAATGACTGTGCAGACTCCCTCTTGCTAGCACTGAAGTTGTTAAGCCACTCTGGACAGAAGCCAGGAGTGATGTGTCTGTTACACTCATGAAATCACGGCAGCTGTGCTTGTTATCTGCATAAAACAGGAACTAGATGGAGCTCATGATAGTTCATCACTCATCATGACTGTTGTGACATGGAAGAGGGAGGAGCCCATGAGGCCCCTCTCTTCCCAGAGGGACTAGAAGCACTTAGGATGGTTGGGGAAGAGGCATCACTTTCCTCAGTGGTGTAGCCAGAGCAATAGTTCTTGATCCATTTACTTGTCCCGTCCACACTGAGACAAGCCACACTAACTGTACTCCATAGGACACACACAAATGAAGACACAAAAGCAGAAGGTTTGGGAGAAAAGAGGACTAGAAAAGATGAATGGGAGAGGGTGAAAATGACAAAATTCATTGCACAAATGTATGAAATTGTCAGATAATAAAAATAATAGGAAAAATTAAAATGACCACCATGACACCAGTGAAGAACTGTCACCTCTCCAGTGTTTGAACACTGAGACAGAAGTGGGAACAGATGGGTCATCTGACTGTGCATGTAGCACTGGGCACTAGAAGTAGTATAAAAAACAAGGAGAGAGATTGGGTTGGTGTAAGTTAATGAACTCTTCACTAATAACAGTGGTGGCGCTCACAGAGCTTTCTGGTAGGTGAGTTCAGTTGGTTTCAGAGGTTTAATTCCTTCGTTTATTTAGCTTTAAATTTCAAGACTTCATTCTACCTGAATGCAGTAGCATAGACCTGCAAACAAGCTGCCACCATACATGTCATTCAGAGGTCTACTTGCCAATTACAGGTGAAGGCCAGAGATCTCAAGATGACAGACCATATGCCTTCGGGGACTATATTGTCTTCTGGCTCTCTGCATTGTTTTAGTTAGGTTTTCTATTGCTATAACAAAACACCATGACCAAATATGTTTATGAAGCAAAGGGTTAATTTCACTTTCAAATCACTCTCCATCAGGGAAGGAAGTTGGGGGAGGGGGCGGGTGGGGGGTGGGGGGGGAGGAACTCAAGGCAGGAACCTGGAGGCAGGGAACTGATGTAGAGAAAGTGGATGAGCTCTGCTTGCTGATTCCTTCTCGGATCACATGGAGGGGCTGGGCAGAGCCCTCAGTGAGATGGGCCCTCCCACAGCACTCATCAATCAAGAGAATGAGCATATGGCAATGTGGGGGGTGGATTATCTCCATGGAGGTTCTTCGTTTCTAAATAACCCCAGCTTGTGCCTAAGTGGCAGAAAACTAGGTAACACAGGTTGCATCAAGGAATTTTGTGCAAAGATTACGTAATAGCAAGTATTAGACCTCTAACTTGAACCTTGGTCCCAAACGCCACACCAAGACCTCTATCACTTTGGTTCTCATTTCTTATTCATTGGTTAGAGCCAAGCCTGGACCAGACTGCACTAGGTAGCCTAAGCTGACCTCAAACTCATGGACCTCCTGTCCCAGCCTTCTGGGTTCTGGGATCACAACTATGTTCCTCTACAATCGGGTTCCTGACATTCTTTCCAGTATCCCAGTTACCTTCCTATATTTGGTTGTACTGTAACCTTAGAGCCTCCACAACTGTGTACGTGTGAAAATACACATGTTGTGTACATTTCTGAATGGTACATTTGCTGAAAAGAGTTCAGCATCTTTAGCCTAGATCATAAGCCTTTCTGGGCAAGTAGGTCTCTATCCTTCTCTTACCTTTGTGTACACTCTTCTTCTCAAACACTCTGGATCACAGTGGATCTTTTCAGTACTGTCTTCTAAACCTTTTCAGTTTTCTGGAAGAAACAAGGGCTGAGACAGAGATACTGGGCTTTTCATTTCCTTACCATGTATGTATGTATGTATGTATGTATGTATGTATGTGTATATGCATATGTGTATGTATATGTTTATGTATAAATACATATATTATACATACATATATGTACAATCCTGATGTGAACTCTTTGAGTTTGGAGTTAAAGGAGAACATTAACCAGGTTGTCTAAAGGTGAAGTGCTTATTAAAAGAGATATTAAGCATGTAGTTAGACATACAGACGGCAATACAAGCAGAACCACATGGGAGATTGAGGGCTCTTTCTTATGCTTTTTAAGGGAAGGGGGCCGGGAATTGGATTGAAGAGTTTCCTCTTTAGCCTGAAGGTGGCCACTGCTGATCTAACCAGTGAGAGATCAGTTAAAGAATGTCAGATGTTCAGTAAAAATCTTTCCTGGTGGCCATTACTTGGAATCAACAGACTAAGGAAGCCAAGGCTCTAGAGAATGAAGCCTTTTTACCTCTAGAAACCAAACAATGAGTTATGAGAGAAGCTCTATGAAATGGGATGCTCCTGGATATAGCTTGAATGGGCATGTCACTCAGCCAGCTCTGGGGATCGTCAGTGACATGGGGTGCTGGTAGGGAACGCTGAATTCTGGCTTCTGCACTGTTCCATTCTTCTAGCTGTTTTGCACGATGCTCTCTGTGTTAACAACTTTGCTGCTTCTTGCTTGTCCTTGAGTAGTCTGAATTCCCAAAGAACCTAGAGTTCAAACTTCTGCCCAACTCTCCAGTTTCAAATAATGTTTGTATTCTAACCATCTTCAAAAGACAAATCATACTCAGCTCTTATCATTGGCAGCCTCTCTGGTTCTCATATGCTGCTGTCCTTTCTACTCTGCCAAGGTCGTCTTGTCTATCTTGCCTAGGTTTTGGCTTCAAAGTTCTTGGAGCTGCATGTTAGCGGCTTATATTCCCTTCCTCCACCTCTGTGTTGTATACCATGCCTATTGAGTGACTCTTCTCATGGTTTCCCACACTGCTCATAAAAGACATTAGCTTCAAGCCACAATGTCTTGTGTTTCCAACAATGAGTCGAGTCTGCACAAGAGAGCTCTGAAGGGATGCATATAAAGAGGGATAATACTTTCTATATGTTAGGTTCCTAACTCTAGAGTGATTCTCCATGGGAGTTTTACCAAGAACGCAGAATTTGTGCCAAAGAGATGGTGCAGTGTGTAAAGGAATCTGCTGTCAAGTCTAGTGGCCTATGCTCAAGCCCAGGACCCACAGAGCAGAAAGAATCAATTCCAGACACCTTACCACCTGAGCCATGTCTTCATCCCATGATTGATATGTTTACAGCAAGCATATATACCTCTATCTGTACTTACATACATACATACATACATAGCTCATGTCTACACCAATACTGTCTAATTGAAATACAACACAATCAAACACGTGGGTAACATTTTCAAGTAGGAAAATGTTTAAAAGCATCAGGAAATGTTTGAGATCAATTTCAGAACTTGTGATTTGATACACTCTCATTTTGGTCTGCCACCAATATCCAAAAATCATGAAATACTCAATTTGGAACAAAGGGATTACATGTATATTCAGTTGACTTCTTCTTTGGTGTTGTAAGCATTTTCTAGATTTCCATGGTGAACGCATACTGCTTTTACAATTAAAATAAACTATTAAATACATTGTTCACTTTGAATAAGGAGTAGTGAGCTTCTAAAATACACTGTTAAAAATAAATGTATGTGATGTAAATTCGTGGCTTATTTTCAGTAGGGGAGGATCTGAGCTCCACTCTGTCCTACCTTGCCTTCCTGCTTAGCAGCTTTGTACCCACAGTTGCCTGTGATTCCCAGAGGTAAAGAAAATGATGTGCCACCACATAAATGGATAGCAGGCATCTCACCTTCCAGGAGGCTGAAGTTTTGCAGAGGATTAATACATGTTCTGTCTTTTTAAGAGACAAACATGGCTGGGGCAAGCATGATGGCTCAGCCTTCAGACCGTGTGCTGCACAAGCTTGCTTATCTGAGTTCAGCCCTTGGAGCCACATACAAAGCCAGATGTGATATATACATCTGCAAACACAGCACTCCTATGGGATGGGAGATGGAAGGCAGAGACAGGAGAACTGCCCCAGAGCTTCTGGGCCAGATGTCTGGGATACACAATGGAAGCAAGAGTGACCTCCTCAACAAGGTAGACAGTGGAAAACTGCTTGTGTAGAGAATACCACATCCATACTATGGCACAAAAGTCCTCAAGCTTATACACACACACACACACACACACACACACACTCACACACATATACACATACACACACTCACACACACATATACACACATGCATACTCACACACACTCATATACAAACATACACACACTCACACACAGGCATACTGCACACACATACATGCACACACACTCAAGCACACACATACTCTTACATACACATACACACATGCACACACAGACACACACTCACACATGTACTATCACATACACAGATACATACTCACACATACACATACAGACACACACAGAGTCACACAGTAACATACACATACTTTCACATACACAGACACAGACAGGAGACACATACACACTCACACACAGAGACACACATTCACACACACACACAATCACATACACAGACACACACACACACACACATACACACTCACACACATAAATGACCTGAACCTATTTCAATTTGTTTCATAACTTTACACCATCATGTTGACCCCTCAAAATACAGCCTTTTAAGATTTTTGTCCTCCTAATAATCATGCTGCTTCACTCACTTAAATGTGGGTAACAGGGATCATCCTGTGGTGTGTTTATTTAGCATCTTGATACAGGGCCATTCAGGTCTCTGTCATTAATCCCCATGGAGCTTTTCCCACCATGCCCCTTCCATTCCTGTATTCCCTTGAGAGTCATCCAACCAGTGGAAAGGTCAGTGTATCTAACACCCAGAGTCTTCCATCTCCCTGACCATATTCTCTTTCCCCTCCCTGACCGCATGCTTCCTATCCTTTCTGCCTTTCTCAAGGCGCTGTCCAAATCAGCTGTGCCCTTTCAAGGTGCTCCATTCTCCTCTCTGGGCTCCCCTGAAATCCCAGCACCCTTAGGAACAGGACATGACACTTAATCTAGTCCCTGTGATTTCTGAGAGCTCTGAATAGCACCAGCTCTCTGAGAGGAGTTGTGGAGCTGCAAGGAATTGCATTCAGAAAACACTTTCCACTCTGTTTCTCTATCAGAAAATCTCATTAAGACCCATGTGTCTGCCCATCCCAGGGGTCAGGATGCAGTGCCCAGCTGACAGAGCAGTCCTGACTGAGAGGAGGCAAGGCCATCCCTTGGCTTTCCTAGGGGCCACACAGTTCTTCTCCTTCTCCTCCTTCTCCTCCTTCTCCTCTTTATCCTTTTCCTTTACCTTCTCCTCCTCCTCCTAATCCTCCTCCTCCTCCTCCTCCTCCTAGTCCTCCTCCTCCTCCTTCTCCTCCTCCTTCTCCTTCTCCTCCTTCTCCTCCTCCTTCTCCTCCATCTCTTCCTTCTTCTTCCTTATACTTTGAGATCTTTATATTTGTTTTATATGTGCTTACATGTCAGGAGAGGACATCAGGTCTCCAGGACCCAGGATATAGATGGTTTGGAGCAGTCATGTAAGCACTGGGAATCAAACCCTGGGTCCTTTTAGGAGCAACAGGTATTGTTTATAACCTATGAGCTATCCCTCCAGCCCCTACTTCTTTGTTCAGTGTATCAAACATTTGTTAATTGGAAATGAATGGTGAGGCTTCTGACTGAGAGCTGAACCTCTATGTCTGTCTTGTAGGTTCCCCCCACTGCTTTCCTCCTCCTGATAAGCCAGCGCTCTGAGCTGGTCCCCCTACCAAGTTTGTTTCTCTCACTCTGGGTTTCTGCTGTTCACCAAGGCATTCTGCATCCATTATAGCCTCCTCCTAGAGCTTTTATTCTTCTTCCAAAGTGAAGTTTTCCTCCAAACTTCCACCCCAACCTAATCTAGTCACATGGAAACAGCTCATTTTCCCAAGGTCAACAAGCAGCTCCGTTATTCGCCTTTGCACGTGTCCTGCTTACTCTTCTCATTCCTGTAATGAAATGCCTGAGCCAAACTGTTTAAAGAAGGAAGAGTTTGATTTTGCTCACAGTTCTACGGGGCAGTCCATCATGTCAGTGAGGGCATGAGGCAGCTAACTGGTCACATTGCAGACAATCATGGAGCAGAGGAATGAATGCTAGAGATCAGCTTCATTTCCTCCCTTCTATTTGTCTAAGACCCTAGCCTATAGCATGGTGTTGTCCACACTGGGAGTGATCCTTTCCAGTTAAGGTAACCTAGGAAATCCCTGACAGACATGTCTGGAGGTCTGCCCCAGACACCATTCCAAAGCCTGTCAAAGTAACAATCAGTATTAAGCATGAGGACACAGATAGTCTAATTGTGGGAAGTCCTGCCAATCATAGCATGAGTTGGCAGTCGCTGCCCTTTGGCCTGAGGATCATTGACCAGGAGGATATTGGCCCATGTTTCAATCTCTTGTTTCTGGGAGTAGAGAGATGAAAGTCCAGTGGTGTCCAGTGAAGGACTTGGCGAAACCCTGACATCTGAGATGATCAGTGTCCCCAGCAGAGAGAGAAACCAGGGCAAAGGTGAAAAATAGAAGACTGTTGGCCATGTTCGGTCAAAAAAATGTTTTCTTAAAACTAATTCATAGCTTCTGGGGTATCAGACTTCATCTCTTAGCCAGTGTCTTCTGGAAAGGTCTAGATATGATTAAAAACATACAACGTACACACAAGCCTGTGTGTGGAGAGCTCAGTTACATAAATAGTCTAGTGTGCGTTCTTCCTTGGTGGCTGTTCATGTCCGTTTATAGAGTCCAGATCTGAACATTGAAATGGGAAAAAAAACAAAACAAAGCAAAACTCAAAAACACAAACAAAAAACAAAAAACAGGTTAGGAAGGAATGTTTTGGCTTAAACCCTCTGTCTGGTATGGTTAGTGCACAAGCACACAGTTGAAGTAGATTTCCAATATTATTTCAGTTCTGTGCATGGTTTCCCTTTTCATCCCCTTATCTACCGTTCTTCCTCTTTTTCTCTCTATATGTTCCTGAGTGTGCACATGCATGTGTGTGTGTGTGTGTGTGTGTGTGTGTGTGTGTGTGAATATGTGTGTGTGAGTGTGTATATATGTATGTATGTATGTCAAAGGGTAGCAATTACTACAGGAAGATTTTGAAATATTACAGTGCATGTGCATAAAACAGAGAAGGCCGTGCAATTGATCCTAATCATGAGACTTATACTTGAGACCTATATATCACATTAGTAAAGCAGTGCCATACCATACTGTATTGTTTTACTAACACCATGGCTGACTCTCAACTGAAAGGCAAAGGTCAGGGCTGCTATTCTTTGAGGATGGCTTAATCCCATTTGTCTCCCCATTACTGACCTGGACTTTATTAGTCACTAAATCTACCCCTGAGTCCAAACTGAGAGTGGGTTCTCCCCACAGATACCATTGCAGACTTCCAGTTTACTAGGACTAGAACCTGATTTAAAACTCTCAGGTCCCCCAGAGAAAGGAGAGTGTGGAAAGTTGGAGACCATCCTCTGATTTCCCCTAGGGTGATGCTTTTAGATAGAGGAAAGATGGGTCCCATTTCCCCTCTGACATGGGACATACCTTCGCAGCTGCTTAAGTCCCTTCACCCCTTGCCCCTCTTCAAATTGCTCTTCACCTCCACCTCTGGGATAAACTAGCAGCTACAATGAAGCAACCCTACTTTATGAAAAGTCTCTGAGAAGCAATTTGACCTAGTTGACCATGCCCATCAATTTGTCACTGGAGAAAAGCTGTTGACATTAAGTGACCTCTTCTCTACCATCAAGCTATGGAGTTGTCAGTGGGAAAGGGCTTTTTCTTTGATGTTAGTCAATGAAACCACAAGGCTAAAGACTTTGTGGGGAGGAAAAACTAATATCAAAAGGCCCACCTCAACACACACACACACACACACACACACACACACACACCAGACATGTAGGTAAATAATTGTTCACTGTAAAAGAATAAATTCCAGTTGTTCATATAAATTCCAGTTGTTCATATCAAATATCATACATGAGATATTCCTAGGGTGGGGGATGAGGGGATACCTCTTGCTTCCCTTGCAGGGAGACAGCCTGAGTTTGATGTCTAGAATAGCACTAGAATGGAAAGTAGGGCACGGTGGTATTTGTAAGCCCGGTGATAAACATGTAGAAACAGATACATTCCTATCAAGGCCACTTGGATATGCTTTCTCAGGAGTGGGAGAGAGAAGAGGAGAGAGAGAGAGAGAGAGAGAGAGAGAGAGAGAGAGAGAGAGGAGAAAGAAAAAGAGTATTTAAAGAATGATTCCTATGGCTATTGTCTGATCTCCACACATACATACATATAACATATATACATGCATGCATACATGGATATGTAGGTACAATGCATGTGATATATATATACACACAGTATGTTTGCAGACATAAACTTAAAAATTAGTTCTAAGACATTCTTTTATATTGAAAAAAAGCTTGAGCCAAATCCAGGTAAAACACATGTTATTGCACCAAATCCAGAGCCAATCTGATTACCTATTGGTGATTGGTTGGTTCACTTGCTTACTTTCTTGAGAATTTTTTCTCATTCTATAATCCAGGTTGTGCTCAAAGTCTCAATTCTGCTCTACCAGCCATTCCCATTTGCTGCATATACAAACCCTCCTTGGAAATCTGGGGACAATTTTTACCGAAAGAAACCAAGGTGACTAGGTGGCCAGTGGAAATTTCCAATGTGAGCAAACCATGGAGATTAAAGAATCATTTATATTCAAGTAGTTTCTCTGTGTACTGAATCCTCACTTATAAGGAAGAGTCAAGCTTCTGAAATTCCATCACTTACTTAAGAAGTGACTTTCCTGATGAATGTCAATCACTCATTGGGCAGGAGGCCAAGCTATAGTACCAATACTATAAGACTTATTAATAGCTGGTAAATGCATGGGCAGGGGAGGAAGCTGCTCTCAGAAACCAGCCTTGAAGGGAAAGCTCATTGTGCACGGGATGGGACTTGGGAACATCTAAGTCAGATCAGACCTTTGGTAAACATTCCAAGGATAGTGGCTTATACAAGCCCTCTCTGAGTCAGTGGTTTCTGACTGGATAGACTGCTCTGTGGCTTGTCTTCTGTTTTCGTCTCTAAGTTTCTGAAGAACAGGAGTGAGGTATTGCTTGTTTGTTGGGACATCACCATGTGCTGAGTTTGAGGTTCCACCCTAGAGGATACAATTAGTTTTATTGCAGATTATTCCATGTGTGATTGTTGTTTTTGTTGTTGCTGTTGTTGTTGTTCGGTTTGGTTTTATTTTTGTGTAGTGCTGCCGTGAAGATCATTCCTACCCATTCTGAATGATACATTGTACTTTGGGTGTGCTCCACACAAAGGCTCCCTTCTCAGACTTTCAAAACTGAGGTCCTCAGAGAGACCAAGTAGAAAAATTGCTTTTCTATTGACCTTATGCCCCATAGCAATGAAAGTACTATGTAGTGAAGGCCCAGGAGAGTTCTGATGCAGTCATTGCTGGGCCCATGATTCAGGTAAATGCTGGGCTCTGGTTAAGCATTCACTCATTGCTCTACAAGGGTCAGGAAAGTTCACAGCAAAACTCTAGAATCTTTATAGATGGTAGAAGTGTCACGCAGCCCTATCTTCCCTTCTACAACCCCAAATTCAGCATGGCCAGTGTGGAGAAAGAAACACTGATTAGTTTGGCTTTTACTGCTATGAAGAAAGGCCATAAGCAAGGCAATTCTTATAAATGACATTTATTTATTAATAAATTATAAATTTATAATTGAGATAAATTATCTCATTTAATTGTAGCTAGCTTACAGGTTCAGAGGTTCGGAGTATTATCATCAAGGTAGGAGCCTGGCAGTATCCCTGCAGAGTGGTATGAGTGTTCTACATCTTCAACCAAAGGCAGATAGGATAAGACTGGCTTCTAGGCTGAAGGTCTTAAAGCCCACACCTATAGTGACATACTTTCTCCAACAAAGGCCACACCTACTCAAACAAGGCCACACCTCCAAATAGTACTACTGCGTGGGCCAAGCATATTCAAACCACCACCACAGATCTGAGAAGAACAATGGCATCAGGCATTAAGCATCAGGTATTTATTTTGCTGTAGGATAGCTCCAGCCTGCCAGGGTTCCAGGTTAGCTCTAATTTATTTTGATTGTGTGAGTCTGAATAAGTCTGTTGTCATATCTGAACTTGTACAACAGATCCTCCTCCCCTTCCACCTCTTCCTCCCTATCCTCTCTTCCTTTTTCCCTTCTCTTTCTCCTTTTCTTCTTCCTCTTCCTCTTCCCATTTGTTCCCTCCTCTTCTCCATTCTTCTTTCTTTTTACTCCTCTTCCTTTCCTCCCTCCCTCCCTTTCCCTCCTTTTTTATCCACTTTCTTCTCCTCTCTCTTCCCCTCCTCTTCTTCGCCTCCTTCCTTTCTCTCCTCCTATTCTTTGCTTGCCTTCTCTGCTTATCCCTCTCCCCTTTCTTCCTCTCTACCTGCTCTTTCCTCCTTTCCTCTCCGTTTTCCTCTTCTGCTACGTTGTTCGTCCTCCTTCTCCACATTTTCTCCTTAGCCTTCTTTTCCCCTCCTCTTCATCTTTCTTCTAAACATCATCATCCTCTCAGACCTCAAAGAAGCACACTCCTCCCCAGGCAGTGTGAGGCAGAGTTTCTCTTGAGTGCGAGAAGATGATTGTTGAGGAAAGGCGTGAATGACGTCCTTGTCACGCTCTAAGAGCAGGAGCTTGAGGAGCATAGGTAAGCAGTCTGAGCTGTTGCTTCTTCCTAAATACTGGCTCTAAGTTCTTTGCATACAGAGACAGTGCCAAGATGCCCTGTATCTCAGGCTCTGGAGCAGTGGTTCTCAACCTTCCTAATGCTGCAACCCTTTAACTGCAGTTCCTTATGTTGTGATGACCTCTAAACCAAAAGATTATTTTTATTGCTCACTTATAACTGTGCATTTGCTACTGTTATGAATTGTAATGTAAATATGTTTGGAGATGGAGACTTGCCAAAGGACTCGGAACCCACAGGTTGAGAACCACTACTCCAGAGTTACTGTCTGTTAGGCACTAGCTATTGACAAAGATGCCAGTCTAATAAATACTTTCCTTATGGACTAACGTAGGCATAACCACAGTAGGAGCTACTTGTAGAATAGGTGTCTGGGCATAGTGTGACAGAGCACCACAATGTATGGTCAGAAGAGCCTGACTCTGAGGTCTCAGAAGTAGTGGGTAAAGAAGGGAGGCCTGTTGTCCAGCAAGAGTGGAAAACATTCTCCTGTGGACTCACATCAGGGTTCCTTGCAAGTCATTAATTAAAGATGACATGATGTCTCTTGACTTACTATGGTATCAGTCACCATCACTGCAATAAAACGCCACATACAAAACAATTTATAGAAGAGTTTATTTGGATGCACCATTCCAGGGGTTAGAATCCATGATGGTGGATCCTAGGCTGCATACATAGCTGGTGGAGCAGCAGCTGAGAGCTCATGTCTTGAAGCACAAGCACAAAGCAAAGAGAGCAAACTGGGAAAGCAAAGAGGCTTTGAAACCTCAGAGCCCACCTCAGCGACTTACTTCCTCCCGCAAGGCCACACCTCCTAGACCTTGCCCAATAGCCACCTACTGAGAAATAGGTTCTCAAAGGTCAGGCCTGTGGAGAGGATCGACAAACTACCAGGGTCATCGTCACCTTTGTCCTTGTCCTGATCACATTCTCTTATCTTTTGATTTTTCTTATTAACGAGCAAACTGGATTTTTAAAAGGTTTTATCAGACAATATTTGTGTTCTCCTACTAAACTTTCAGTGTGTTTTCCTTCCTTTGGAGAATCACATTGTGAAATAACAGCACAATAGCCGGGAGCAATTAAGGGAGCTTAAGTGGTGAATACAGTCATTATTGAAGCTTGGAGGCTCAGTCAATGCTGATCTCTTCAGCAAGGAGCCTCATTTGAGCACATCCATTGCACCCCTCCTGGGTGACACCCTTGCACCTCTTACTGTGTCCAGCTTCCTTGTCCCAGAGTAGCACTGCCTCTGGCTATTATCTTCAGCTTTGGTCACCTTCCCCAAATGCCATCTATGATTTGTCAGGGAAGGGTGTAGTAGTGGCCTCAATAATCAGCAGGTGTCCTGCTTATCACCAAATAAAAAGAAGATAGCATGTCTGGAGTGCACAGAGGGCAGGCACGTTGCTGCAAAAGCAATCGGAAGCTTGGAAATCCAATTCTTTTTCTAAATTGGTGCTAAACACAAGGACGACAGGGTACTCAGTATCAAAAATGGGGCAAAAGGGAGAAATCGAGATCTTATTGGAGAGCTAGACCTGCTCAGAATGGGCCACACTTGGTGACATTAGAAATGAGATCATAGCCCTCAGCCTCTGTTTGCCTGAGGGGATGCTTACGAGTTTTCATTTTATAATGTATGCATCTGTGATGTGTCTAAGTGTCTTCATATATACAACAAATGAGAAATCACAAATTTTAAGTAGAACCAGCAAGGCATACATGCTTAATGGCAAACCGATAGATGCCTCAGACCTGAAAGGAACGAAGGACAGACTAAAAGACAAAGTGCAACTTTGGAGATGGATTTTCAGAGGAGGCCTGTTTGAGTGACAGACAGAGATGTGGATGAGGTGAGTGGACACAATGGTGGGTAGCTGAAAGATACAGGGAAATGGGAGGCCAGAGCTAGTCTAGCGGATCCAAGGAGCACAAAAGTGATTCAGAAGACTGAGTTAGAGGCCCAGAGTGATGTGGGGATCACTGTGCAGTGAGTGGCAGTTGGTCCCCAGAGTTTGGACAACCTCTTCAGTGGGATGAAAGATGAAGCCAGAAGCCCTGGGATATTTGGATTTCCATGCAGAGAACAGACAACAGGGGGCAGTGGTGGAAATAGAGAAAAGAACAGGAGGGAGGCTATTGAAGTAATCCAAGTCCAGCCCAAAGTACTTTCTGATGTCCTTTTTTTCTTTTCTTTTTTTTGTGTCCTTGCAATACTTGGGATTGAATCTAAGACCTCACACAAGCTGGTCAGGGTCTGACTTAGCAATCTACTTTTCACTTTGAAAATTCGTCATCATGTGAAGGTATGATGGTATGAGCCTTTAATCGCAGCACTCAGGAGGCAGAGGCAGGTGGTTCGCTGTGAGTTCGATGCCAGCTTGATCTCCAAATGGAGTTCATGACAGCCAGAAAAACCCTATCTGAAAAAATGAAAGAAACAATCAAAAATTCATCATCAGTCATCATCATCATTATTGAGTGTGTGTGTGTGTGTGTGTGTGTGTGTGTGTGTGTGTGTGTGCCACAGTATGTGTGGGGCAGTCAGAAAATAACTTGTGAGTGTAGGTTTTCTCACCAGGTCTCCAGGCTTTACAGCACAGGCACATTCATCCACTGGACAATCTCACTAGTGCCACACTTACTTTTAATTTTGAGACAGAAATTTACTAAGTTTCCCAGGCTGCACTTGAACAGAGTCAGTAGTCCAGACAGGCCTTAAACATGTTATCCTCCTGCCTCAGCTTCTTTTGGCTTTTTGACCACACTCCAGTGAAGATGCTCAACCACTCAGCTACAGAAGTCAGTGTGACAGTGGAGCTGCTTACTTGCTTGTTTCTCTTCCGTGTCCCCTGAAGAACCTTTCAGAATCTTCTTCAATCATGTATCCTCCCCAGCAGTCCAAATTGGGGAGTGAAGCCTGAATGTTTTGTCAGTGACTGGGACCTCTGAAGCTGGGTATGTTGTAATTCTAGAAACCTTGTCCTGCCCTGTCTGTCCTTAAGTCTGTGTAACACCAAAACAACATAATTATGTCACCAAGGAGAAACATTGTAGGCCACTGTCACCCCCATAGTCCTGTAAAAGGAAGCAGGACAGAGAAGATGCCTAAACCTGTTAACCCAGCACACACAGCATGTGATGACTGGTCCACATCCAACTTGCTGACTGTTATCTCAGCAGTATTCTTCTTCTTCTTCTTCTTCTTCTTCTTCTTCTTCTTCTTCTTCTTCTTCTTCTTCTTCTTCTTCTTCTTCTTTTTGGTTTTTTCGAGACAGGGTTTCTCTGTATAGCCCTGGCTGTCCTGGAGCTCACTCTGTAGACCAGGCTGGCCTCGAACTCAGAAATCCGCCTGCCTCTGCCTCCCAAGTGCTGGGATTAAAGGTGTGCGCCACCACCGCCCAGCAGAATTGTTCTTTATCATCATCTTTAATACTTTTGACAGATTCTCCCTAATTTGGAGTGTGTGTATCTGCCTGAAAGACACACACACACAGAGAGAGAGAGAGAGAGAGAGAGAGAGAGAGAGAGAGGGAGAGAGAGAGAGAGAGAGAGAGAGAGAGAGAGAGAGAGAGAATTCATAGTGTGAATCTCAGTGGATATTTTTCAGACCGTATCCTACAGCCTTCTTTGGGGAATTAAAATGTGAATATTTTATTCTTCCATCTTTCCAAAATTTCATCGAATCATTTCATAATAATCTATTGTGTGAGATTTTGTTACCATCATTTATATTCTGGGAATTATTTTGTCTTTTTCTCTCATTTACTTTTGTGAATAACACCACAGAGGGTTTTTCTCTAGGTAAATTTTTGTTTATATTGTTTAATTTTTAATTATATCAATTATAAAAAAAACAACTCGCCATTTGAAGGTCAACAGATGTAAGCTTCTTGCTACCTCTTGAATTGGTTTCATCAATTTTGCTTCTTTTTAACCAGATTATAACATAACTATATCATTGCCTCCTTCCGGTTCCTTTCTCCCAACCCTCCCATGTAACAGTCCTGTCTCTCATTGAAATTCATGACCTCTCTTTTCACCAGTTTTTGTCACACAGATTTAAATGCATCTGTATTTTAAATACATATATACAGCCTCCTCAGTCTGTAGAATGTTACTTATATGTGGATGTTTTCAGGGCTGGCCACTGGATAACTAATTGGTGTGCTTTCCCTGGGGAAGACGATTTTCTCCTGCTCGCTGAGTTCCTTAGTTGGCTCTGGTTCTTTGTGCAGGATTGAGGCCTGGTGGGCTTTCCCTCTCCACATTAACATGTCTGGTGGGGTTGGCCTTGTTCAGCTCAGGCTTTGGCAGCTCTGCTAGGAAGACTTTATGGGCCATTTCTTTTCCTTCCTCCTTTCTTTCTTTCTTTCTTTCTTTCTTTCTTTCTTTCTTTTCTTCTTTCTCATTATCATTATTATTTCTCTCTGTGTGTGGTATGTCTGGTGTGTGTAATGTTTATGTGTGCTTGTATGTATGTGTGTGTCTGTGGTATATAGTGTGTATATGTGGACACAAACATATCACAAGATGCCTTAAACTCAGAAGATAACTCTATAGATTCAATTCTGTCCTTCCACCTTTATGTGGGTTTGAGGGATAGAACTCAGGCATCAAGACTTGTATGACCAGTGCTTTACTCTGCAGAATTATCTTGGGACCCCAGATTGCTTTCTAAGCCAATTGTGCCTCCAAAATACCCCACAGTGCTACTCTGAGAACGCTGTTTGGGGTGGTTACCAACATTGTTGATGTGATTGAACTATCAATCTGGTAGCTGGAAACAAGCACCTCCTTGGTCGAGACCCCCAGGGTTATCTTGCCTGTGTCATAATTTCAATAGCAAACATGTTCTGTGTCCTTACCAGAGTTGACAGACTCTTAGAAGGCACACTTTATTTTTTATATTTTATGTTTTTATTTTACAAATTGAGAAGCTACAGCTACCAGGTAAGAGGTGGAACCGCAATCAAACTCATCCCAGTACATGGGCTCCTTGAGTCTGGGTATGGCCAACCACTCTCGAGACAGAATCGAAACCTAAGAAAAGACTCCAGGCAGCAATAAAGTCCCCTGATTGAAATCATGCATGCTAGCACTTGAATGACACCTGGAAATGTTCCTGGCCTTTATAAAAAATAAAACAGAAACCACTCATTACTGTAAATAAACCTGTTTTATAGAAAGAATTTTATGAAATTTAACAGAAGTAAAAAACATCTAGTTTAATCTGGTGATTGATCACCATGGGATGCATGTAGCCCATAGAGCTATTAAAGGGTGAACAAAATGCTATTTTACAAACATCTTGAATCTTTTTGAAAAGAGGAGATATGGGGCTGGCAATATGGGATCACGATGTAATGTCACCAAACCTGACCTGAGTTCAATCCTTGGATTTACACAGAAAAAAAGGAGACCTTCACAGTTGCCCTCTCACTTCCATAGGTGTGTCATAATGCTTATATACATCAATGTACACCCACACATACACACTCATTCTCCCTCATGTACACACTTCACACATTAACATTCCCACACTCACCCATACACATACTCACACACCCACATACACACACACTCACACACATTAACATTCACACACTCACATATACACACACTCACACACCCACACAAACCCACACTTACTCTCTCACAACTTACACACACTTTCACATACACATATACACTTTCATACACATACACACATATGCTCACACAGACACATATGTGCATACTCACATATGCACATACATACACATACACTCACACAGAATAAATGAGACAAAAATGTTTTTAAGAAAAAGTAGAATTTTACCAACGTTGTGTATTTGGTAATTTAGAACGTTTGAGCCTGAAATCCAGGGTTTGACTTTAGACCTATTAATTTCCTATCCATGACTTCCTTTTTCACTGTTCCTTGTCCTCTACTTTCTCTCCAAATCAACTATAAAACTTATTTGTGACAATATTGTTTAAAGTGTAACCTTTTCTGTCAGTGGGACTACCCTGTGCATTGTGGCTAGGATGGAGAGCCTTAGGGTCATGTCCAGATCTAACATAAGCCATTTAGAAGGCACACGCATGTGAAACTGGGGCCTGTGACTTCATCTACCCGGTTTCACTTGCTTGCTTGGTAAGTTGAGTTTCTCTGCTCTTGCAGTCTTGCCTCTGAGTTCCTAGGAAGACCTGAAATAGAATGGATCACACATGTCCACTTTTGAAGGCTTGTGAGTGCAGATCGAATATAAAACCCAAGTTCGTGTTCTTTGTATGGGTCTCCAGTAATTGGAGCTGGGATGCTCACAGACACTCTGCCCCTTGCTTGCTGTCTTTATTTGCATGTGTAAGGAGGCTGGATTTCCACTCTGTCTGATTTTAGGATATTGTCAGGCACCATCTCCTCTTTGAAAAGATATTCCCAAGCTGGAACAACAGGATCTTTTGTATTTGTTATCATAAGACTCTAGTCAACTCATGGCATCTAAAACTGTAGCATGATAGGAACGCCTTGGCCCCCGTAATCACTGTGATGATTCGGACATTTTCTATTTGGCCAAGGTGGTACACACTTTTAATCCCAGGCTTATAGAGATAGGGAAGATCTGAAAGACATGATGGTTCAAGGCCATCCTCAGCAACCAATTGAGTTTGATGCCGACCTGGCTACATGAGCCCCTGTCTCAAAATAAAAATGATAATTGGGCCATTTTCTTGCTATTACTTGTTTTGTTAAAGTTTTATAATTGACATTTTATTAAATATATTTTATATCAGTACTATGTGTAAAACTTCAGTGTTAGAAGTTGAGGCAAAACCATGCAAACAAACTATTAAAAATAAACATGTAATTCCAATTTCTATCTACCCAAAGTACGAGCCAAGACTCGTATGCCAGATGTAGGAAGGGATTTCACAGGGTAGACATGAAACACTGGCCAGTGATTTCTTTCCAAGGAAGCAAAACTAGCTTCACTAGCTCCTTGGATTTTATTGTGAAGATTAATGTAGCTGTACTCAGGAAGTACCTCAGCCAGCCCTACCTTCCTCATCTCTCCTCTTCTGTATATATAAATCCTCTCATATTGTTGGGACACTCACCCCATAATAATTTCCCCCAGACTTTCTTCTCTTCTGCATACCACTTGTAACATTCTAGATGATTTGGACATATTATTCTCACAAAGAATAGTGAGGGGCCACAATCTTTCTATGTAGCCCAGTGTGGCCTCAAATTCACCATGCTCCCGCCTCTTGTCAGTGCTGGGGTTATAAACATGTACTACAACATGTGGTTTGACTTCACCAACTTGAATATGTCATATTCTTCTTGCAAATTCAGTTGGCCACTTTGCAGGAAAAGAAATGTGCTTAGCATCTTTCAACCATGCATGAATCCAGGGATATAGATAGTGTTCTTTGATTTTTTTTCTCTCTCTCTCTAGTTTTCCTCAACTGGAAAATAAAATGGGCTCTATAGTTCCTCAGGTTTTCATGGGCTAGATAAGGAAAGAAAAATGTAAAAACTTTGAGAACACTAGGAAGCTCTGCAGTGATGGGAGGTAAGGTCTAGGCTCACAGAGGATGCTTCAGTAGCCTCCCCTAAATCACCACGCTCAGTGCACAATCGAGAGGGCTTGTACCATGTAGTTTTTCATTGCAGTGTTCATAAAACTCCTCATCTCAGAATGCCACATTTTTTCCTCCCTACTCCTGCATAACTCCATTATCTGCAGTACATAAGTGTATTATGCAATTCTTTCAATATGTCATCGATTGTTTCTGTTTTCCTGTAGTATTACTTAAGTCAATAATGCTTCTTATTAAATCCCTGAGGGATGCTCTGAGCACTGGCAGAAGGGCCCTCCTCTCTAAAGTGGAACGCAGCACTTCAATATTCAGAATGAGACAAAGCACCAATGGAAAGTTGCAAATGGAATTTTCCCACCTGCTTATAAAATCCACAGAGCCTAATATGGGCATTGCTTTATAAATCTTTTGTCTGTCTAGGGGACTGATCTGGTCATTCAGATAGTAAGAGCCACATCACCAAATGGCTTGATTTAACTCATGTACCCTCAGTCTTTCCTGTTTTCTGTGTGTTATCATGGACCATAATAACTACTGAGTACTTTCTGTCTTCTAGGTACTATCACTGCTCATGTTTTCTGAGTGCTTTCTGTGTTCTATTTGTACAATAAGAAAGAAGTCATAGAAGGAGATTGGGGGATGAGGAAAGGAAAGATGAGAAGTAAAGGGAAGAGAGGTGTTATATGCAATAATGAAAATGTCAGAATGTGCCCATTATATAGTACAGTTAATGTACACTAATAAAAATAGGATGTGTGCAAAGAAACTTAAGAAAATAATCTACTCTACAGAAAGGCATACCCCTACACACAAACAAACAGACTATGTTATAAAACAGTTCCTTCCATAACGTGGAGGAAAAATATAGCTGTAACATACCCAAGAGTTTGTTACTGCTCTAATATAAACTTGTTTTTGACACAGATATTAACTAGGGTTCCTTATAGACTAGATTGGGAGAATGGTTTGAAATCCTAATTTCATGATTTGAAATAATCCGAGTGTTTCAAAGGCATAGAGAAGATAGAAGGCAATACTAAGGATCACTTCACTGTTTTGCTGCTTCTATTTTGGGGCAAGTGGATGGATGGATGGATGGATGGATGGATGGATAGATAGATGGAGAGATGGGTGGGTGGATACATGGATGGATGGATGGATGGATGGATGGATGGATGGATGGATAGGTAGGTAGATGGATGGGTGGGTAGATGGATATGTGGGTGGGTGGATGGGTAGGTATAGGGGTAGGTAGGTGGATATATGGATGGATGGATGATTGAATGGATGGATAGATAGGTGGGTAGTTGGATACATGGATGGATGGGTGGGTAGATGGCTAGGAGGATGGATGTGTGTGTGTTTTTGTGTGTGTGTGTGTGTGTGTGTGTGTGTGTGTGTGTCCATGGGTAGTCACACAGAAAAGAAATGCAAAGAAGAGGGTAAAGAGAATGGGAGGGGGAGAAGTGGGGGACATAGTAGAAGAGACAACATACAGGAAAAAATCATACTTTGCAGTATTAACCAATTAAAAAATAACATAGTCAAAAGGATTATGTTATTAAATTTTACCTAAAATCTTAATGGCTACATACATTTCAACTATGTAAACTGATTACCACTTCCTAACCATCCCCTATTTTAAACATATGTTTCTTTTCATTTGCCATTTTTCATGTATCTCATCCACTCTTCCAATATTTATTGACAATTATCCTTTGCCAGGCATTATTTAGGCGTAGGATGGCTATTCATAACATGTTGTTTGACCTATATATTTTTGCTTCCATGGTATTGAGGAAGGAGAGTTTATTTTTATAATTTTCGTGTGACTGTTAGATTTCTCTAGTCAGGAAGATGGGTTTTGTAAAGCCTCCTGAATAGACATTCAGGTGACACCAAACAAAATGTTGAGCTTGGCTGGCAGAGAACGTAATTAGAGCTTTGGACACACTGTCCCCCAAGATTGTTGTTACAAAATTAATAGGTATTGTTTTGGTTGTATATGCTACAAGCATCCAAAAAATCCATTTTTTGTTCTAAAGCATCAATGGGGTCACCCTGAACCTAGACTTCACCTGCTGCCTTGTTTAGGGCCAGATGGAGACTTTGAGCATGTCTGCCTGGGAGGATCTAAGAGATACCCTAGGGACTCTTGGAACTTGGTCTTGTTCATAGTGCCTTTAAGCAATTAGTGTGTGTGTGTGTCGCAGTGTGTGTGTGTGTTTGTGTGTGTGTGTGTGTGTGTGTGTGTGTGTAAAGATGTCATTATATAAAGTGAATATAGTTGGGATTATGAGCTGCTTAAATTTCAACCATAAGGCACAATGTAGAATGGTTTTGATTGAAAAGCGTGTAAGGAAAAACCAAAACATAATTCCTTGTCCATCAAGGGAAAGCACCCAACTCGGCTTTGTGGATTGAAAAGAAGCAAGTGCAGAGGTGACTCTGAAAAGCCCCTTGGAGACTCAGTGCCAAGTCTGCAGAGTAGCTTCAGAGCAGCACCATCCAGGGACTTGGCTATTTCTGGCTGCAGTCTTTGTGTCATGAAATAGTGACACTTCCCCATTCCCCTAATCCCCCAGCTCTCCTGTACAATGCTGCACGTTTGAGTGATGGTCAGTCTATTTGGAAGCAGCTACCTTTGTGTCTTAGGCAGAAGATGTCCAGAAAAGACAAAAGCAAGCACCTGGGAGCTCAGGCATCTGTAGACTCAGGGGGCTCAGTTCTGAAGATCCTCATTTGTTTCTCTCCTCGCTCCGCATTCCTCTTTATCCCCTTCCCAGGTAGATAATGGAGGATGGAGAACCTGAGTAGGAGGCTTCTATCCTTGGATGATTCCTTTTTAATTTTTTTTAATGCTTCCAAAGGGATCATCATCAAATTCGTTGTATGCTTCTGGAAAAGGCTAGAATTTTCTAATTGTTCTACATACCTGGGCAGGTTACCTCTTCCAACCTCAGCTTATCATTATTCTGTGCTGAGTTATGTAATGGTCTGGCTATGGAAAGGAGCAATGCACCTTTGTTCCCACCCATGTTAAGACAGATTAGAAACACTCATAAAACCCTCATTACACTTTCCCAAACATCCTTAAGAATTGTCTGTTCGAGGCGAGGCCATGCTGCTGCTTACAAGTGTGGGATTCTGTCTAATTATATGTAAATTATCTGAGCAGAATCTCAAATGTTTAGTGATAAACAGTTTTATGCTTCTCCACAAAGTATCTAGTTTGCAAGGCAATACAATCAAAGGCAGCTTGTGTGCAGTGAATTGTAGACTGTAGAACTTTACCTCCTTTTTAAAGTATTGAAAGAAAGTGGAATGTGTTTCCAGCCCTTGCAGAAAATCACATATCCGAATCTGTGTTTTGGGAGGAAGGAGTAAAAAGCAAAAAGAAGATAATTTATCCTTTGACTTTATTTCAGTTCTGTTCTCAGAAGAAACATTTAAAAAGTTAGATTTCTTCAGAAATGCAATTAACTGACTTTTATTTAATAATTTTTCTTAAACTATTCATCCTGGAGGGATGATATCTGCAGTTATTAACCAAGATAAAGATGGATTATTAAGAAACAAGATATGATATTCTGCTGCAAAACATATATTGCATCTCAGGGAAAATTCAACAGGATCTGTGTGGAGATGTGCCTTCTTTAAGATGACTTTCCTGAAAACATCCCCCATCTTTTGTCCTATCTTTAGGTGAGACACATGAGCCTCCTATTCTCTGAGATCCAGAACACTCTTTTGGTGATAGTAATAACAATTAGGGCAGCTTTTAGCTAGAATGAAGCCAAAGCACATCAAGTGTAGCTGCAGTCTGTGTATCCAACATCTTCTAGCTGACCATCATCATACAGGATGGGAAGGTCTCAGCATCAGAGTTTCCTGAAGGCTTGAGAAGCTTAGGAGACAAATCTTTCATCAAGATTTGATGGTTTGGCCCAAAACCACAGTCTTCAGTTTATCAGTAAAATAGTTTGATACTCTATTAGGCTCATACAAAGAAGTTCAGTCCAGTGCAGGGCACATAAGAATCATTAATATAAAGCAGAATTCCATTTAAGTAAATATAGATATAGATACAGATTATATAGATATAGATGATATAGATATAGATATAGATGATATAGATATAGATATAGATGATATAGATATAGATATAGATGATATAGATATAGATGATATAGATATAGATGATATAGATATAGATATAGATATAGATATAGATATAGATATAGATATAGATATAGATATACAATCATCTCTTTGAGCTTAAGAGTCCACCATCGCTATTTTACATTGAGAGATGTTCTGTCCCAAAAGAAAAGAACCAACCTGGAGAAGAACATGAAAAGAGAGGGAGAAAAGGATCAGAATGGAAAGATTACTATTCAGACAGGTTAACATCTCAGTAGAATACAACAAAAATTCTTGTTGGTGACCAATGCAAAATAAATCTCTCTCCCCCTCTCTCTCTCCTTCCCTCTCTCCCTCCCTCCCTCTCCCCACACTACACTTTGTGCGTGTTTGAGAGAGAGGAGGGTTGGAGGGCCATTGAGATGCTAGGCAAACACTCTGTCCTTGCACATGTAGGTAGAGAGACTGAAGCCTGAGCTGGGTTCCTAGCTCCACTTTGTTCCCCACATCCTGACATGGATTCCACAGTATTACTTCAAGGTGGAAATGGGGACAGATGTTTGTTCTACTTGTGTTCAAACAATTGCTCATGTGAAAACTGGTGCCCATTTGCATATCTACTGATTGAATTTGCAAATGCATCAGCTTTTTAAATAAATGTATCATAATGCTTAAAGAATGCCTACACCTCTCTCGGTGTCTCTGCATAAGTAAATCTTCACTTTATCTCAGTTGAGAATATCTACAGTGGAACTCAGGTGTATATTTGATATTTGCAAACCACAGGGAAGTTTCTCCAAAGAAAACCATTTAGATGATTGACTGAACACACAACCCAGCACTATCGAGACCTCTTTTTACTAGTTTATCCTTTCACACAGCTCATGGTTGTATCATTCATCAACCACTCTATGACTGCCTATCTGTTGGTTCTGATACAGTCTAGCTGTGAGTCTCAGACTAGCTGAGAACCCATTGCAGTCCTCTCACCTGAGCCTTCTAAGTGCAGCATGCAGGCTGTGTCACTGCATGCGTCTAATGCGGAATTGGGGATGTCTGCTTCAGGTTGACTTCCATCCATCTTCTCCTCTTAGGTTCTTTATCTCCCATAGCTTCTTACCTGAGATCCCTATGAAAAAGTCTAAAGGAACTTTAGTTTTGCATTCCCCCTCCCCCACAGGTAAAACATTACCAAGGGCCAATTCATTTGTTTAAAAGTGCAATAAAACCTGAAATGGGCACTAATATTTATCCCAAGTGTTAAGGCTACCAATGACTTCTGTAGCTTGGCTAATGTTGTATTGTTCTCAAAGTAAACTGACCTCATTGAATAGGGAACATTTGACAAGGGATAGTTAGACAGTCAAGAAATTTAATGTTTCCTTTCTTTTTGCTTTTGTTTCTTTAAAAAAACAATCTTCATAGGAGCTAGGTCTTAAAATGTAAATAGTGAAGGAAGACTTATTAAAAAACAACTCTTTTCTGATTATAAAATTTCCATGTTTCTGGAGATGATTTTTTAAAAAAATATATCTTCCTTTCTTTCTTTTTTTTTAATGTCGATCTTTGGCCAAGAGGGACCCCGTGCTGAGCGCCTAACCTCTCTGACTTACACAGAGGAAGCTGGTGTAATAGAAATAAATGCTGCATTTTCTCTGTATATAACATGTCACTTGGGCAAAGTGCTACGGTGTCTCTTTGGTAAAGCTGAAATGTGGATTTCTCAGAAATGTCTTGTTTTCAGTTAATGATATTTTCTGCCTTTCACCAGGTGGTCTCTTTGGGGGTTTGCACTTGAATTCATTTCTATGTGTGTGCACCAGGTTCTCTATTATTGGTTCATTCAGCAAGCATTGACTGAATTCTCTGCACAGTGAGACATGAGCGACACATGGCAGTGACCAGCAAGTCACCCTCATCCTCTCAAGCCATGGACAGGAGGATAGGAACATACAGTGAGGGCACTGTTAGAAATTTAAGGGGGGAATCTGGAAAGAGAGGTGTCTGCCTAAAAATGATCTGATTGGATCGTGACTGCTATTAGAGAATTTCCTGGGCACCATCCACCAATGATGATGCATGATGCCAACTCATCTGAACGTTGCCTCACTAGAACCTGTGTCCCTAGAGGAAGCTCAGAATTCATCTTTCTCTCATATAGCGTCCTACGAGGGAAGGGAACTTCGGGAAATGGCCAAACTTCCCAGGCCTATTTCAGAGTCAGCCCCCAGTGACTCACACAACGGAAAGAGGAATTGATCGTTGGCTTGTTATGATTCCCTTGTGGCATGAGCTCTGAGAACCCAGAGAGCCTGGTGAGAGTACAGCCATGGCTGCCAAATATGACCATAGTCACAGATGCTGGTGTATCTTCTGGGCCAAGAGACAACCCCACATCATCTAACCTGAGACTGTTGAGCCCAGCATGTTTTGACCTTATTTCACAACAGGATATTTCTGCCCTGGGAAAAAAAGCTGACCCTGGAATCCCAGCCCCAATTCTGTTTGCACACCTAATATCTAAGAAAGAGAAACAAAACCACCACTAAACCATTGTGTCTAAGCACAGGCATTAATAAGGGAAGTCTAGTTTGTTTATGCCTTTTGCCTCGTGTCAAACTAAGCAGACATCCTGGCTGTCTTCTTTGCAGGCTAAGATGGGGTTCTAAATATGGAAGACAAATGTACTGTTGTTATTTTGCTTTTCAGAACTTTCTCAGAATACAGAGAAATAAGCAAAGAACATTGGCATGTAGGGGACATATTTATTCTTTCTTACTACAAATATCTAAGGAATTTCAACTTACTTCAGGGCATGGGATTTTAGTAATTGTTGGATTGTATGGAGTATCAACCCATTGTATAGAAAGGCATATCTTCTCAAGAATCAATAAAGCTCTACCAAAGCTGAGTTGCAGATACAAATAACAAAGATATCAGAAGTCTTGGGCAATGTCTCTTTAGAGACTTCCTCTGCTGATTCCTCTGTTTACCTCCTGGTGCTTGATCTAGTTCCTAGTTTTCCATTCTGTGTGGCTCCCAAGTCATCCTCTTCAGTTTCCATGTCCAAATCCAGAGATACAGAGCAGAAGCAGCCCTTACTGAACCAACACGCACTGGTGTGTAACATGGCCTAAGCATCTGGGAGGATTTGGATGGGAAACACTTTCTCTTGTTTGATGACAAAGAAGAGGATGCACATGAGGGAAATGTCTAGTACACTCCGGAAAAGCCCTCAGTGTTTACCAGGATTTCTATACCCCATCCGGCTGTATGCCTCTCCCAAGACACCAGTTAACACCCTCTATAGAAGCTATATTCTCCTTCTGTTTTTATTTATTGCATCTGAAAATTAGACTATTAGTATTTCCATCTCTTGGGACCACCAATAACTTCCTGGATACAAGGAAGGTTTTTCTCTGGCTTTTGTCTGCATCTGCTCATTCCCTGAGATCACAGCATACAAGCCAGGCTTACTTAAGACCATTTTATATGCAGAAAAATTTGCCCCATTGAATACATCAAACCTTGAATTTCAACAACTGCATCTGGTCATGTGATAATCGCCAGCATCAGCATACGGAATATCTTCATCTCTCTGAAGAGTTTCCTCAATCATGTTTGGAGTCAGTCCCCCAGACCCCCTCACAGGAATCACCAGAAGCATGGCTGCCCCTGTTGTCTTTGTCTTTTCTACACTGCCACAAGAATTGAATAAGAAGACAGCCATAGAGTGTGCCTTCTTTCTCGGGGTGAAGTGGATGTAGACTCCTCCACGTGACTGCATCTATCAATAGATCATTCTTCCTCTTTCTTGCTGAGTAGCATTCTTAACAGTGTGGATGCATCACTTGGTGTTCATTCAATAGTTGAAGGGCATTTGGGATGCTTCCAGTTTTTGCTGATTTTGAAATTCCTGCTTTAGACATTCCTATTTAGTCATTTCTCTGAACATAAATTTTGATCTCTTAGGTACGTTTACAGGAGGAACATTATGTGTTGAATAGAATGGGCATACTTAACCTCATGAAACCATTTCTTTCTTCCTTGCGTACTTGCAATGAATTTGCATTCATGAAGGAGTGTATGTGACTGTGGGCACATCACACATGTGCTGTGGTATGCATATGGAGACAGTCCACATCTTCTGCCTATCTGTGAATATGTCTTGCTCTTGGCTGTGTATGCCAGGCTGGCTGACCTGACAGTGGCTGGGGGTTCATGCTGCTCGGTTCCCCCATGGCTGTAGGAACATCTGATGACATAGCACACAAAACCTGGACCAAACTCAGCCCCACCTTCATCTTTAAACAGCAGTGCTCTTCCCACTCAACTATTCCTTAGCACTATAAAGCCATGTTCATGGAGGAAGTGCATATTATTGTAGCAACTTTGGTGCTGAGACCCAACCCAGGAACTTCCTGGATTTATGGCTTAATATTGTTTATTAGTGCCTGCATGGTAGTAACAACAACACACACACATATATGAATAGTATTACATGATAGGGACATGGTGCTGCTTCTTTAAACATTCACCTAGTGAAACAACTTTTAATTTTACTTATGAATAAAAGCATCACAAACCTTTATATATACATTGTTGTGTGAAAATGTTTCCACGTCCCTGGGATAAACTCTAAAGTGTAAGGATAGGAGGACTTATTTGTGTCAGAACTCCACTGCACTGATAGTTTTCATGGCTGTCTCTGGTAATATGTTGACTTCGTGTTCCATCCCAGGAACAGTTTGAGTAGTAGTTGCTTGCTTGTTACTTGTTTGTTTGTACTTAATCGTCATGTACTGGGAACATTATACAATCCTTAGAACATAATTTACCGCTCTATAAATATTTATAGATGAATTAAATGTGTAATGAATGGGTGGATACATGAATAAAACCTTTGACATAGGGATTAAATAAAATGATACATGTAAATGATTTTCAGAATCTTGAGCAGGGGGTGAACTTTAGTGTTTATATTCAGGGGTTTTATACCATCGCCATTATTGGGTGTAATTTTCACTGGAAGAGATGCAGTTTGGTGCCAGTGTTTTCTTCGTACCTTCCCTGGGCCTCTGCTGTCATCCTGTGGCTTCATTGAGTCCCCAGTGAAATGGTTCTGAGGTCAGGAGTGCGCATTGTTCTTGTGGAATTCCCAAGTTTGTTTCCCGGCTCCCAATTTGTTTAGCTCACATCCATTTGTGACGTCAGTTCCCAGGCTCCAGATTCTTTCTGTTTCACCTCACTTAGGGAAAAATAAACCCTTCTTGTCAAGAATGAGGTAGAAATTTGTCCTCTGTGTTGTAAGTGAGGTCCCACTTAAACAAGGAGAGTTGCAGCTCTCCGATCCACTTTCTCTGTGGGACACAAGCACAGGAAGTAAATCCCAGGAGGCTGTGGAATATGAGGAGTGTGGCCCCGGAGAGGTTAACATCCTCCCAGGTCCTTAAGGTCTTAGAGTGGGAAATAAATATTTTGGAACCCAGTGGAGGTAGCAGAGTCCTTAATAGAGAGAGAAAATTAGTCATTCCCATTCGCCTGGGGAAAGTGCCCCTGATAATGTCTTGATCTATGTACAAAGAGCCAGTAAAGACAAGCAGTTCTCATAATAAAAATAGAAATGAGGTTTTCCTGACAAAAATGCCAGTGGAGTGATGAGCTGTCAGGAGGGATCTGGAGAGGCGAGAAAGGATCTTCTTTGGTGACTATAATTAGGCTGCATGGAGAGCTCAGCCTATGCCAGCACCTCTGCTTCTTTCTAGATTCCCTGTTGGGCTATATCTACAGGGCTGGGATAGCAAGGAGATCAAGGCTAATTCCTGGTGGGTCAAGTCCTTCTGCCTCTGAAGCCCTGATGAGGCTCTGACCTGGGGTCTGATGGGAGACAAGGGCCTTTATTCTGGGGCTTGTGTTGTTTACATTTATTTTTTTTAAAAGCAAAGGGAGGAAAATTTCTTCTTTTCTCTGTCCCCAAACCTATTACACAAAACTCGATTCATTACAGAAAAACAATAAAAATAATTATAAAAACCTGTAATCACTATGCCCCTAATAACATCTGGTGGCTTTTCTGAAGCATTGTCTGAATCTAGGTGGAGTGAAAGATTGGCATCTAGAAAGAGATAAGTTCGGAGATGAACCGTATGGATTAGCAATATAGATTGGTCTTACATAAGAGAGTGCACTGCCTTTGCTGTATAACTGTGATCAAACTAAAGAGTCTGAGAGGACAACTTTGTGGGGATTCGTTTTAGGACAAAGTTTCAGAGATCTCAGGTGCTGTCCCTATGGGGGCCAGCCTCTGAAACGTGCTCAGGCAGACTGCCATGGAGATGGGACCGGCCATAGAGCAAATGCTGCCCACCTCATACTGATAAGTAGGTGGAGAATGGGAGGACTGTGTATAAGGCTTAGAGTACACCTGGGCACCAATGTCCTCCAACAAGTCTTTCCAACCTCCTCAACACAGCACTCCTCCCTGAGAGGGGAGCTTTCAGCATATGAGCCTATGAAAGGCATTTCATTTTCAAGTCATAACAGGGGTATATTTCCCAGACGAGTTCATATCTGGGCACTGGGCACTGTGCACAGATTTCCTGTGCTTTGCAGTAGAAATGTCTATTCTTCCCTGGCCTTTATTTCTGAAACCAGGAAGTATATTCTAATAGATACTGTACTGAGGTAGAAATGTGTATGGCTAGCTGTTTAACCAAGTCCAAACCATTCCCAGTTGTACTTCCTGGCTGAGGTCCATTTGGTTATGATTTATGGAAACAAAGAGGGGACAGGGTGACCTTGTATCTTCCTCAGACCTCAGAACTTGACTTCTCCAGTGAGCCTCTGAAAGTTTGAGAAACCTGGAAGAAGCAAGACCAACATGGAGCACAGCTTAGACGCTGCTCATCCAGCATGATTTCTTGGAAAGAACAAGCCCTCAAAGAGACCAATATCCATCAAGTAGCTTTTGGGGATTCTGACAAACTTCATTCTCTGCAATGCATTATAGAATAAAAAAAAAAAAACAGGTAAGGAAAGGACACCCACCTGACTTGGCACCTCCGCCTGGGAAGTTGAGCATTATTAATTTACCTGCTTCTCAGTTTCCAGGCCTGTAGAATGGGATAGTTGCTATTGCCTTGCTTATTGGAATGCTGAGAAGATTAGTCATTAGGGAAATGCAAATCAAAACAACCCTGAGATTTCACCTCACACCAGTCAGAATGGCTAAGATTAAAAATTCAGGAGACAGCAGGTGTTGGCGAGGATATGGAGAACGAAGAACACTCCTCCACTGCTGGTGGGATTACAAGCTTGTACAACCACTCTGGAAATCAGTCTAGCGGTTCCTCAGAAAACTAGGCATGACACTTCCGGAGGACCCCGCTATACCACTCCTGGGCATATACCCAGAGGATTCCCTGGCATGCAATAAAGATACATGCTCCACTATGTTCATAGCAACCTTATTTATAATAGCCAGAAGCTGGAAAGAACCCAGATGTCTCTCAATGGAGGAATGGATACAGAATATGTGGTATATTTACAATGGAATACTACTCAGCAATTAAAAACAATGAATTCATGAAATTCTTAGGCAAATGGTTGGAAATGGAAAATATCATCCTAAGTGAGGTAACCCAATCACAAAAGAACACACATGGAATGCAGTCACTGATAAGTGGATATTAGCCCTGAAGCTCTGAATACCCAAGACACAATTAACATATCAAATTATTCCCAAGAAGAAGGAAGGAGAGGGCCTTGGTTCTGAAAAGGCTTGATGCAGCAAGGCAGGGGATTACCAGGACAGAGAAGTGGGAGGGGTTTGATCAGGGAATGGGTAGAGGGAAGAGGGCTTATGGGACTTATGGGGAGTGGGAAACTGGGAAAGGAGAAATCATTTGGAATGTAAAGAAAGAATGTAGAAAATAAAAGAAAATAAAAGAAAAGTAAAAAAAATAAACTTGAAAAAAATGTGAGAAAATTGGCACAGTACCCGGCACACTGCACATGCTCAATGATTCTTGAATTTGCTGGTTTTATGGTATTTCCTGGAACTGTGTACATCTCAATAGGACACTGACTATGCAGGAGAAAATATATTGGAATGGCTTTGTTGGTGAGAGACACGTCTTGGAGAAAGGGAACATGTCTGCCTGCTGAGAGTCTGAATGATATCAGAGGAAGTATCAGCATCCTGGGGTTGGCGTTTTCACTAAGAAGGTCATAAAATATTAATATTCTCACAGTTACCCAGAAGGACACGGGTGCCAGATGCTGCCTGATGCACAGGACAGTCCCCTGGAGATGTTTGTGTCAAGTTCTGAGGAGGGGAAGCAGGGGAGTCAGACAGGTAATGAGTGTGCCAGCTGCCTCTGAGGCTGGACACACTGAGGTAAAGGGAGAGCCAGCAATGAGCTCTGTTTAGGAAGATGAGGTGGACATCTTCCTCTCTGCCTACTCTAAGAGAACAGGCCAGAGGCCAATTATGCATCACATTACCCTTCCTTCACAATCAGGAATAGTCATATCAAGCCTGGTTGTGGTGGCAGCCACCTTAAATTCCAGCTCTCAGGAAGCAGAGACAAATGGACCTCTGCATTCCAGGACAGCCTGGTCTACAGAGAGAGTTCCAGGACCGCCAGGGCCACCAGAGAAACCCTGTATAAAAAACAAACAAACAAATATAAAAATGAAAAGAATAGACAGATCGCATCACCACCACTGTGTCCATCAGCATTATCACATTCACCATTATTACAAACAGCATCCTTATCGTTACCAGCACTACCACCATCATCATTACCATCACCAATATAGCTGTCATCACACTGCCCTCATTGCCAGCCACTATGGCTGTCACCACTCTCAGCTCTGCCTCTTTCTCCATCATCAACATCAACATGGTGTTACCGTCATCATCACTGTTACCATTATCTCCAACCAGTACCATCTCCTTTATCAACACCATGACCAGAATCACTGTTATCAGCAGCAATCAGCATTGCCACCAACATCATCACCAGTACCACCACACATCACTCTCATTATCATCTTCACCAACAAGTACTATCATCTCCACCAGCACCATCATTACCACCACCATTATCATCACCATCTTTGAAGCCTTTGCCCATTGTACTGGCTGGTTTTGTGTGTCATCTTGACACAAGATGGAGTTATCAGAGAGAAATGAGCTTCAGGTGAGGAAATGCCTCCATGAGATCCAGCTGTAAGGCATTTTATCAATTGGGGATCAAGAGGGGAGGGCCCATTGTGGGTGGTGCTATCCCTGGGCTGGTAGTCCTGGGTTCTATAAAAAAGCAAGCTGAGCAAGCCAGGGGAAGCAAGCCAGTAAGGAACATCCCTCCATGGCTTCTGCATCAGCTCCTATTTCCTGGCCTGTTTGAGTTACAGTTGTAACTTCCTTTGTTGATGAACAGCAACATGGAAGTGTAAATGGAATAATCTCTATCCTCCCTAACTTGCTTCTTGGTCATGATGTTTTGTGCAGGAATAGAAACCCTGACCAAGACACCCATCATGTATTTAAGGGGTTTCTGAGTATTTTGCTTGTATTATTCCATGTTATCCAAACTCAAACCTAAAAAAAAAAAAACAAATCATGCATTTAGCACTTATATTTTAGTCACCCAGAACTCAAAAGTCTGAGTGGCTTGTCAGAAAGTCACCCAGCAAGAACTTGACAGCACTAAAACTGAGATCCAGAAAGTGAGCTTCCCAGTCTTTGTAGCATTCTCCTCTTAAGAAATCAACACTAGAGCAGTCTTACTTTTGGAGAGGGGTTGTGTTTGAAAGTCTTCCTAGGGCCGGAAGCTCTTGATCCTCCTATCTCTGACTACCAAGGGCTGGGATTGCAGACATGTATCCCTGAGCCTGTCAGCATGCCCTGTACACTACCACTGTGCTTTCCCTGTGAGAGGGTAAGTCTGTGATCTCTACCTCACAATACCACACAGCACACTCATGGTTCTCTGCCCCATGCAAACCTTTACCCCGGCAGACTCCCTCAGAGAAACCAAACACGATTTAGAATATAGATGCAGGATCAGACCTGGAGTTGAATTCTATAATCTCCAAAAGAAAACTTTTATGGTATATCCAGTCAGAGGAAAGGTAAGTGTCTCTTTGATAAACACTAATATTTGAAAATGAGAGTATAGACAAGTAATACTGTTTTCAATTAGCCCCAGAGTACAGTTCACTCTTTCAATGAGCTATATGATATTGAGAAAAAATGCTGACTCTTGTGTTGAAAGTTGCTAACAATAATTCTTTTAATTAGATGACCTTAAAACATCTAGTCAAGGCAGAACCTATGATCTGTCTCTCATCTTACAGCCCTGGTGTCTCCTGGTGTAGTTACAACATTTGGCACAGCAAGCACATTCAAGGTGTGGGTGATAAGGAAGTGTATAAATTAACCAATTGGTAAAAGAAACAGATCGGAACCCCAGAGGTGCAGGAAAGCGTGCCATTTACAAGTTTTTCCATTCATTCAACCATAATCTGCTATTAGATCATACCTGTGCTAATGAGATGAAGGAGCAACAAAGGGTGGAGAGCAAGGGGTTGTGGGCAGACAGGAATTTCTCACAAGACATGCCTGCATATGTGTGTAGAATGGAGTATTGAAAAACAGAAAATAGACAAGTAACTCACTGCTGTTAATACTGGATGTGCCATTTATAAACAACAGGATGCTTTCTTCTAAACTATGAGTATGGCATCCTCGTGAATAACATGGTATTATCTATGTATTCCTAGCTCTGCCTCTGTGGAGTCTACTGGACACATAGAGAAGGTGTTTTCACATTTATTTCTATCTCAATGTGGCAAAAAAGATTATGCCCATTTTACTCTGTGATTACTAGTTAGACCCTGATCATTCTGGGGTTTGTTCACTCATACTTCAAAGAAGGTTCAGAATATAGCCACACATCGGGAGACAGGCATATCATTATGCACTGGGCATAGCAATCTTCATGGGGTTGGAGGTGACTGGACGCTTAAGCATGGAGTCATTTAGAAGTGCTGGTTATGTTATCCAAGGCAAGAGACACAGCACCCAAGCACAGCAACTATTAGCATATTCCAGCAGAGAGCTGTCATTGGTGCTTGAGGAGCACAGGATTGACAGGCCTGGTTTTATAAAGTTAAAAGTCCTCTATGGGATCCATAGATAGCATGCATTGGGGGAGGGGGCACTCAAGCTGAGAGCAAAGGGACTTATTTGGGAACAACAGATTCCTACTGTAGACTAAAAAGACTAAGTGAGTCACTGGCTCAATGGGAATGGGAGAAATTCAAGAGGGAATTTATAGTTGTGAGTTTGGAGAGATGAAGTGATAGAGTCTGAGAGTTGGGTTTCATGGTTCAGAGCATCACAGGGAGATGAGATGAATTCACTCTGCAGCCTCAAGGGCAGGCAAGTGGAAGGGAGGAACTTCCGCGAGCAGAAAATTTCAGGAGCAAACTGGGGGGTCGTAAAGTCACAGAAAGGATTGCGTTCTGGTACTGAGGTATGCTGGAGGCTCTAGAATGTTCATGAACATTCCTGAGATGTACCCTGTGTCAGGGCTGTGGCTGTGGTGAAGACTGATTTAGTCAGAGCTGCATCAGTGCATTTCGGTGTTGCTTATAATGCTTCATAGGGATGTAAAATGAGTCACTCCCCTCCGTGTGTGTGTGTGTGTGTGTGTGTGTGTGTGTGTGTGTGTGTTTCATATGTTGGGATGAAATGTGTGCACTTGTGGAAGCCAGAGGTCAGCTTCAGCTGCTGTTCTTTAGGATGCTGTCTACTTTGTTTTTTGAAACAAGGCCTCTTACTAAACTGAAGCTTGCTGATCTACCTGGTCTAGGAATTACAAGCTAGGAAGACCGCCATTTTCAATATGGATTCTGGGGATACAACACAGGTCCTCAGTCATGTTAGGCAAACACTTTACTGACTATGCCATTTGCACCACCCAAGATCCCTTATATCCTTATCATTCTTATCCTTCATGAGTACATACATACATACATACACACACACACACACACACACACACACACACACACACGGTAAGAGGGTAAGAGACATAGTAAAACACAGAATGCTACCAAGTGCTTTCAGTGTGGGGCATGGATCTTCTATGCTGCACATGAGGTAGACTAGAAGAAAGCAGAAAGTCTGTCTCTGGTGCATTCCTATGCTGAGGAACTTGGTTAGTTACATCTGAAGTTAGTAAAGGGGAATGCTGTCTTTTGTAAACAGTGAACATCAACATCATATATCATCTTCTGCATACAAGGATATCAATTCAGAAGAATGGTTTTGGAGCACCTTAGGTAGAAGTTGATACCCTCAGTGATAATGGAGACCATTGGTTACAAGCTTTTGTTGAGGATTCAGACATACAAAACAGACCATTGAAGATGAGGATTTTTGAACTTGCTTTCAATGGGAAACGTTGGTGTCTGCAGAATCTAATCAAGCCAATGGTGCTAGAGCAGCCAGTGCCTCCACTGAATATGAAATATGTCCAGACCCCACCAGAATCATTTTTAAATGGCCAGTCAGCTGTCTAGTTCAGCCTTCCAGTAGTACTCTTTATGATGGTCATACAAACAGATATACACAGAACATGGTGAAGAGGCTTAGCCTCATGGATGATATGAGTCTTTGTAGTGAAGCCCAGAGCCAGCACATGTGTATCTCAACTAACAGGCCAGAAAGGATTATAAATCCTTTTGATTCCTGCCACTGTGAACTTGTGGGCCAAGATATGGAAGTCCAGCTATCACAGATTTGATGAGATCCTGAGAATTAAGGTACTTTGCTCCTCAGTAACAAGTACATCTGCATCCAAACCTCCTAGGTCTTCTAGAATAACCTAGTTTTGTTTGTCTTTATATCCTGTGCTCACCATTAATGGCCACCAGCCTTTGAAGGTGTACCATAACACAGATCTAAGAGTCCCTGGTGTGCCTCTTACCTGGGTACGAGGACAAGACCTTGGGAAGGCTAAGGTCAAACTCCATTAATTCAAATATTCAGAGGTTAGAGGTGAAACTACATCCAGTCAGAGATGCTCATGGGAGACTCAGGTTTCAGAAAGATAAATGCTTCTGACCATTTACAGGGTCGAAGAACCCTGCATCCAGGCCTAGTGCAGTGGGTCGGGGGAGGGGAAGAGTCCTCTGCAGGATTTGTTTGCCTTCAGATTGCTGAAGTTCCATCCAGAAAGTCAAAACACAGAGTGGGTGGATGTGGAGGCTTCCCAAAGTAGACCTCCCCGCCCACATATTCATTAGAAGAAATCACCACTTAGCTGTTTTTGTCTCTACCGCCTACCCTCCTGGGTCCCATGCTCTTAACGTTCTGTCCTGTGTGCTGGGAGCTGACTCCCACCCTCTCAGCTGCCAAACATTGAACTCTCTCTCCTAGAATCTCCTCACGGAACCTATTGTCTCAGCAAAGCTCCTATGAGGATAAAAGTCATTCACCCGCTCTTGATCCTTTTTTAACTTAGGGGTATGCTGGAGATCTCTCCAGCCATTAAACGTGGGCTAATGTTATAGAATCCTTGTCACTTTGGCCAGAGTTGGTGATAAGAGAGTTCTGGCAGAGGCAGGGTCTTTGTCTTTGAAAAAGTGTAGGGCAGCTATGGATGCCCTGGTACTTCCCCCTCCTGTCAGTAGAGAAGGAGAAGAAAACTGGGATAATGTCAGTCTATGAAAATAGATGCTGGGGATGCAAGATTGAATTCTGGGAGAGGAAGGCTTGTAGATTAGCTGGAAAGAGTAATGCTGTGGAAAAATGCCTGCTCAAGCCTGGTGCTCAAAACAACAATGACCGAAATGCTGCTGCTGCTGCTGCTGCTGGTGGTGGTGATGATGATGATAATGAGTCATGATTTTGGAAACAACACCTTTGCTGCTACTGGTACAGCTGAGGCATTGTGAGAATAATCCTTCATTCTCTTCTTCAAACCTGAATGGAAACCCCACTCTTCACCCTATTTGCAAGTAAGCATACATTTAATGCAATTTAATAATGAATTTAGTAAAAATTAAAGTACAGACATATGTATAATGTCCTGAGATTGGAACATATGTCCTAGCAACAACCAACAAACAGAAGAAATATTATTATGAATTATTTTATTATCAATCATGTATTTTCACATGTTGTAGAGAGCCATCAAGAGCTATCTTACAGCATTTCATGGGAGTAAAAACAAACCAAAATATTAGTTGCCTTCTGGCCAAACATCATCTTATAAAATATGTTACCAATCCCTCTTTAAGACATAAAGAGGAACTGACCTCAGATACTATGTGGGAAGCTGGATAGGACGTAGCAGTTGAGGGCTGTTGTGTATATTTAGTTTACTAGCAATGTTAAGTCAAGTACTTAACAGACAGTGCATGGCTGAGTACAGTGTTGCATGCCTACAGTCCTAGCACTCGGGAGACTGAGTTTGAGACCAGCGTGAAATACATTGAATCCAAGGCCATCGTGATTCTGCCTTAAAAAAGAAAACAAAACCAAGCAGCATTGATGTGATCCTGCATGCCTGCAAAGCCAGCAGTGGGAAGACTGAGGCAGGAGGACAAGAGTTTGAGATTAGTTTGGGCCTGTCCCTCACAAAACCTCAAACAAACAAACAAGCAAACAATAGAACAAAAGACCAGGGCCCAAAGGCTGTGTCTATATACTTTTCTATAATGTCATGTTATTTAAAAATCCTTTCAGAAACAAAATTATATGTGGAATTCAGCATTCTATCAATGTATTGACTTTGCTGGTCTTGCATGTGATTTATTTATTTATTTGACAAAAAAAATATAAATGTTTCATTAACCCATTGAAGATTGATAATAAAATAATTCATAATATTTTCTGCTGTTTGTTGATTGTTGCTAGGACTTCTGTTCCCATCATAGGACATTATACATATGTCTATATTTTAACTTTTACCAAAATCATTATTAAAAGTAATTTTACTATCTGCCACTAGAGACTGGAACTCTGGTTTTAGGGGCTGAGAAATCACTAGACTGTTTTATTTTGTTTGGGTTTTGAGACAGGGTCTCACATAGTCTGTGCTGGCCTTGTGTTTCCTTTGTAGCAGAGGATGACACTGAACTTCTGATCCTCCTGCCTCCGCCTCCCAAGTGCAGGGATTACAGGCATTCATCAGCATGGTAGATTTATGCAGGGCTATGAGTCTATCCCAGGGGTTTGTGCACAGATAGGCAAGCACTCTGCAAAAGTACTTTATCCCCACCTCTTAGTAGATATTTGCTAGTGGCTAATGAAGTCGGAGCATTGAGCCCCGTGATGTGGAGCTGGAAAGCCATACTCCCCTACTCAGTGTACTGCATACCCAACCATGAACCAAAGTGTTTCTGTATACTGCATCTCAGTTATGCTCTAGGCTGGCCTTGAGGGAGCAGGGCTGTGTCATTGAGGAGAGTGAATAAACCCCGGTGATCCATCATAATCAATTCCCCTGACCTTTCTGACACCTCTGCTATGAGAAAGTCAAGCTGTTCTGTGGGTCAGAATGCTCAGAACTGCAAAGGGCATGGGTGCCTGCTGCAGAGAGCCAGCCAGAAGAGGACACTTACGCAGGTCCAGTGGACGCTGCTGTCAGTGTTTCCAAGCATCCCCATGATACTTACCAAGAATCCCTGATCCACGAGTGTGGGTGCCTGGGCTGAGAAGCACTTTACATTCATTATCTCAGTGGTTCCCAAATGCTGACCCACAAGCTCATCAGGCTCCTCAAATGGCATTTGCAACAGACTGCAGCTAAATGAGAAAATCAAGGGCAATTTAGTGAAAAATTTAATAGACCTAAATTTAATCAATTTGAAAGGCAGTCCTTTATTTTGAGATTATGTCCTTCTTGCTTTTTTGCTTTTGGGTGTAAAATGCCCTTTCTTTTTCGAAGTGGTGAAGCTGGCAGATGGTGTGTGTGTGTGTGTGTGTGTGTGTGTGTGTGTGTCTGTTGAACAAACCTAACTTGGCCACAAATGTAAAAGTTGTTAATTTCATGCAGTCCCTGTTTTTAAGTCTGTATTGTAATAGCCTCTGCCTTGGAGATGAGGGCAGGAAATGCCAACCTTGCTGAGCGGGAGCCCTTCATTATTGACTCCATTATACAGATGAGGAAACCAGTATGACATTTAGAGAGGTTAACGCTCTCGCCCATGTCAACCTCCCTCCTCACAAGCACCAGACTTGGATTTCAACCCAGTTAACATTTCTGGAGACTTAGCAAAGCTTCATTGAGGTCTAATACCATTGTCACCATAAGTACCCCTTTCTGCCCCTGGCCATTTTCAATGCCACTGGACTCTGGCATATCTTGAGGGCATAGGCTAGAGTCAACAAGAGCTTTAGAGACTCTGTGTTCCCTGGAGGCTGCCTAAAAGTAGCCATATTCCTTGCCTTGCCTTGCCTTGAAAGAAGAGTCACGGACACCTGGAAGACAGACCTGTATGCCCCTTTTCTCTATACGTGGTTTATAGTTTATGTTCTCTAAACATGTAATCAGTATAGATAGGTGTGTGTAGAGGCTAGCACCAACATACTACTACATGCCATGCAGCAGGCTTTTGCAGAGACATGGGCTGTCTCAGTTCAGTGGCCAGAAGCCAACCAAGTTCATGTATATGAGCCCCAGCAATAGCAGCCCATGGGACAACTTACACAAGGAAAGTGACGCCCATTTATAAAGGAAGAGCATAGACCCCCTTTACACACCTGAGCTTCCTTGTCATTGAGCAGGGAAGAGAAAGAGCCTTGCAGGAAGAAAGTGTGTAAATTAATCTGTATCTTTTGCTGTTTTACCTGGTTCCAACATAAACAATCTAACCTGAGAGGAGGTCACATGAAATCCAGAGATACCCAGGCTTGCAACGTAGCCACGCCCCTAATTTGCTATAGAAACATAAGAAAGGTGCCAACTCTCCATTCTGTTTCTCAGCAGCCTTGAAATCTGAGGAGGTGGTGGGCAAGGATTCACTGACTTGCACGTATGTATGAGCAAATAGATTAATTGTGTCTCGTCCCTGGGAGCTGTGCCCAAAGCAATATGGGATTGTTACATCCTGAAACTGTTCACCCACATCTTATCTTTTTACTTTTTATATCTTGGGGGGGGGTGCTGAGGAAACCCAGGGTCTTGCAAATATGAATTGTGTTTTCTTATGCTAGATGCTAGATATACACAATATTGCAGTTCAATAATAGCAGGTTTTTATGGATTAGCTGGGAACACTTCCCGCCTTTTGTACACATTCCCTAGAAACAAATACCTTGAGAATATTTTTAAGACTTATTTCTATTTACATATGTGCACAAGTTTCTGTCTCTGTGTAAGCCATTGTGCATGTGCCTTTGATAGGCAGATGAGGGCATTACTTCCCTTGGACCTGGAGTTCAGGCAGTTGTGAGCTACTTCACATAGGTACTGGAGCCCAAACTCCCACCTTCTGCAAGAGCAGTTGACATTCTTAAGTGCTTAGCAATCTCTCTAGCCTCATAACCTGGAGCCTTCATGATAACAACTGTGATAGACATGAGGTAGCAATAGTCAAAATGGATTTTCATTTTCTTTCTATAGTAATTACACATATGCATATTGTGAAAAGTCAAACAACAAAATTGTGTGTAAAGTAAAAATCAAATTCCCACATCTCTCTAAGGATAAACACATCTTTGAATCATAGGCCTTCAGGTCCTTTTCTCTGCATTGGACTTGCATATATGTTTATATTTACATATTACCCCTGGCTCTTTATAAATTATGTGTGTGCAAAAAATGGCAGGATGGTTGTGGAGTTTTGTTGTTATTGTTTTAAGTTTTAAATTTTCACTGTGTGTGTGTGTGTGTGTGTGTGTTGTATATGTGTGTGTGTGTGTGTGTGTGTGTGTGTGTGTGCAGGTGTATGTATGCCATGGCAAGCATGTGACAGTCAAGGGACAACTTTGAAGAATCATTTCTCTCCTCCCAGCTCTTTGAGAGAAGCCTCCCTTATTTCTGTTGCTGTGTTCCATATCCCAGGTTACCTGGTCCATGAGCTTCCTAGCTCTTCTTCTAAGGATTCTATGTCTTCACTTCCTGTCTCTTCAAAGGAGTTCTGGGGTCCTGGGACTCAGACTCGGGGTATCAGGCTTGCATGGCAAGCACTTCCAACTGCCAAACCATCTTCCAGGCCCCAGTTGCGGGTCTTTATTGCCGTTTGATTTCATTTCACACAGAAATATTATTCTGTATATTCTGAAGCTTCTTAGAGTACTTTGTAAGTAATTTCTCCAAGGGAAAGCATGCAGATGCTTCTGGTGCCTCCTAACAGGTGTGGGTATGGTAGTTACATTTAAATAGCCTTCCTCTATCGCTGTGTGTCATTTGCCTGTATAAACACCATGAGAGTAAGCATCTCAACACAGGCGTATCTGCGTTCAACGCAACTGTTTCAGCAGTACAGATTTGGGGAACTATAATAGTTCCCCGAAAAGACAGGAACATTTTAAATTTCTATAATCAGTACCAAAATGTTATCTCCCAAACTCAACCAGTTTTGACTGCCTGACAGTTATGTGAGAAGGTTTGTCTCTCTGCAGATACTTCAATTTTATTATTATTGGTAGGCATTTTACCTTTTTAATTGGCTAATTTTATTTTGCAATTAATGTCAGTCCTTTAAGTAAAAGGTAATAATATTCACAATGAATTTATTTTGGGGTTTGCTTGTCTTTATCTTCTTTTCTTTTCTATTTTTTCTTTCTTTCTTTTTTTTTTTTAAATGAAATTGCAGAGATTGGCCTGGAATTTTTCAATGTAGTAAAAGATGACCATGAACTCTGTTCTCCTTGCCTCAACCTCCCCAGAAGATCATTTGTGTGCTGAATGTGGTAGCTCATCTCTCTAGTTCCAGCAACTGAGAAGTTGAGGCAGGAGGATTGGTGTGAGTGCAATGTAAACCTAAATAAAAGAGCAAGACCCAATATCACAAAATTTAAAAATGTGAAAAATAAAGATTAAATATAACATAGAGGCAAGACATTGTAGCATGTGCTCATGGATCTGGGTAGAGCACAGGCTTCTGTTCCTGCTTTGCAAGCATGGCTTCTTTTTAGGCATGTGCTTACTAACAGCCCACGCCCAGGATACGTTTAAGAGTTCTTTGTACAGGCAGAATTTGATCTCTGGGCTGGATCCTGTCATTAAATGCAAAGCAATTGTAATTGAAAAGTTGGAATGGGCTCCTCCCCTGGAGAAGCAGCCCATTGCTCAGAATGAGCTCATCTGAGTGAGTCCGTGGTAGCATCATTGGTGACTCAGGGCGACAGAGTGATGCTTCCACCTGGAGAACTGTGTGTGAAAATGGAGCTTTTGCAGAGTGACTTGAAGGAAGCATCAAGGACTGAGACCTTGTCAACTTAAAATACATAGAAGCAAAAGGCAAGCTATGGCTTAGAAACTGTGTTTTTGAGTGGAATTAGACAGCAAGAGGTCCATGTTCCTGCTGCATCCATCCATTTACCCATCCACCCATCCACCCATCCATCCATCCACCCATCCATTCACCCACACACCCATCCACCCACCCATCCATCCATCCACCCACCCATCCATCCACTTAGCCATTCACCCACCCACCCATCATCCATCCACCCACACACATATCCATCCATTCATCCTGCAAAGTATTTTCTGAGTGAGTCTTATGTTCCCAGGCAGTGCATTAAACCCTGCATGTCCAGTAATCAAGGGTGGAAGAAAAAAAATCTCTCCAGTTTTGCAGCATTAGAAGTTGCAACTTCCCATTGCTGTTTGGTGGATGGACTCCAGAGAGCTCCAAAATCCATCTCTTAGATAACCCTGCAGCTTGGAATCCGGTTACAAAGGGCGGGAAACAGGGGGGCTCTCTGGAAGCTGGCATTGCATTTTATAGAGCTCGCTAGTGTTGACTGCAGGCTCCCCACTCCTCAGTCCAGCATGCCCTCACCTCACTGGCCTCTTGCTTGCTTCCCACACCACCCAATCTCCTCTCTGTTGTGGTACATGGACTACTTGCTTCTCAACTTCCTTGCTTATTTCTGCCCCCCCCTGCACTCCCCAAACACGTACACACACACACACACACACACACACACACACTTGTATATAAGCTCTATGACGTGAGGGATCTTTGTTTGTCCTCCCTGGGCCAATCCAGCTCCAGGGAGTGGGACAGCCACATGGAGTGAGGTTAATACTAACTAAATTGCATTCAAGTGTTGCAAGGCAGTCAATCAAAGTGATGCCCAGGATAGAGACAAAGACTAATCAAGTTCTCTAAAGGGGCTTCCTTTATTCTCACTTGACTTAAGACTGAGACTATGCAGTCACCTTTATTTAAATTTGAACATGGGAACCAAATTTGGGGAAGCTTAATGCTGATACAGTCACTGAACTAACACAGTGACTGGAATTACTTAAGAATTACATCCAAATGCCCTTCCTTTGCTCTCACCATAGTCTTTTTCACTCTGATACATGGCAACTCTCACGCAAAGAATCCTTTGAAGGGATATTTACTGTGTTGACAGTTTTAGGAAACTATAAGAAAAAAAAAAGAGTTAGAAAGGATTTCTTTCATTCTCTTAACTCATTGACAAATTTAGAGGAGAAAGGAAACAATGTTGCGAATACAATTGTTCCAGTTAAATATGAGCTTGGGCAGTTGCTCTCAAATGAAGTACCGTGTGAAGATGTTATTGTTGCTTCATAGAGTTGATTTTTTTTCTTAAGCCTTCTGGCCTCCTACAGGGCATCTGTAGGCATTCAATTAAGGGTCCTTGTAGTCAAAAGCCAGCAGGGCAGCCCCTGAATACACAGACAACATGTGCACTCACATCAACTCCAGTGCCTGGGAGTCTTCATAGAAAGAAATAATCATATTGTCTTCCCTCTCTTTCCCCATTAGCTGACACAGAAAGAGTCATCCAGGAGTAAGTGACATGGAATTTCCTTTTTTATGTCACTGAGATGGATTTCAGCTTCGGCACCCCTCGATGCCACCTTGAAAGCCTCACTAAATTTTGTCATCACGATATCAAAAATAGTCACAGGAAAAAAATACGCCTTTTGAATTGGGGTCCTTTTGTGCTTGACACTGCAGTTACCCACAGGAGAAAAAAAAAAGTCATTCCTCTGTCCAAATGTCTTCTCATGGACAAAGAACCCAGGAAAAGAGGACTTAAGCTGTTTGGTCCAGAGTGGGGAATCTGCTTCCAAATAATTTTCACTTGAACTAGAAGGGCTGGGAGCCTTCATTGACAGATTCCCAGTGTGGCTGGTTCTAAGCCGGAAGTCTAAGCGGAAGAATGAGTCATTATTTCAGAATGGGTTTGTAGAGACTCAGTCTGCACTGGGAGCTTTCCCACTGGAAGGGACGAGGCTTCTTGCAGGTGAGCACTGTTCCAGCTCCGTGCAGGATGTATTTGTTTTTCATTAAACCATTCAGATAAGGTCTTATTAAAGTGCCAGGCTTTACTTATCTCATTACTTATGAAAATGAGCTGGAGAGAAATTTCTATCCTGTTCTTGGAAGACTGTAGTTTTTCCAGTGTCTGATTGAAAAAAAAAAATCTCTGCATTTCAAAAAAAAAAATGTTTGAAGCAAAAGAAAGAGGCAAGAGAGACTGGAGAGCCAAGCGCTCTGCCTGCCCTTTGGTTCTTTATCATTGGTTCACGGAATTATGAAATAAAACTAAGTGCAGAGACGGACGGTAAGGGGCGAGGTACTGGAGGGTTGCCTGAGTCAGAGCTTGTTTGACAGATGCCACTGATTTCTGAGACAACATGCAGCAACCCCTTTTTTCCTCCTCAGAACAATCTCTGCCAACCCTCTTACCCCCAGGCAGCCCCAGAAGCACTTAGCCCTTGCTCTCCCGGCCCTGGGAAGGATTCATAAAGGGTTAAACAGGCTGCTGAGTGGCTATTGAGTTGACTGGATACAGGAACCCCAACAGAGTAGTCTGAGGAGTGGGTTTGTAAGAGGGAAGGTGGTATCGGACAGTCAGTCAGGTTGGGACCCAGTGGAGACATTATCATTCTTGATACCATTTCAGAGGAACAGCCCCTGATGGTAGGATCAATCCTTCCCTTCCCATCAGAAAGCATTTCATTAGTCGGCCAAAGGAATTGTGTCTTTCATCATACTGGGGGTGAGGGGACCTCCATGGGGATGGTGTTTGGAATGGCCAGTCAGAGGTCCCTGCCTCAGTGTCCCCTCTTGAAAGAATCATTAACACCACCCCCCAAGGGGCAGCTCTGCCCTGCATGGTTGGCACCAACCCTCACCTGGGATTCTTTGAGAGAACCAAACAACCCAGGTTCTAGGGAAGCCTTGCTCTGAGAATAAAAGAGAAACCCAATCACTAGCTCAAAATAAATCCGTGTAAAATATGGCAACTACTCCTGATCAGATTTTTACTATTTCCAGGATTTTCTCCCTTGTGGGAATCAAGGACGAGTTAGAGTCTTCATATTTTCTCTTAATTCACAGATCACATCCTTTTTTTATTGCATAAAGACTAACGAAATCTACTAATGAATAATTATTACTTCATAAGATAAAGGGGAGGGGGAAGATCCGCCTGCAAGAGTAGAATGTTAATTTGACCAACGAGTCCAGGCAAGAGGGGGAAATATAAAATAAAACCATTTCAATTTGTTCTTTGCCTCACGCACAATAATCCCTTAGCAGACAAGGACTTTTGCCCACCCCTTGCATTTATAATTTGAGAAGACCAACGGGTTCTAGCCTGGAATGAGGCCCCTCGAATTCACCTCGAGTTGGCATTTTAGTGTAACAGCTGCGGTGGATTCTCTGGTTTAGCCTCCGGCTTGGGGCTGCCCAGGAGAGGCTGGTTGTGGGGGGTTGGGGGGGTGGGGAGCATCATCCCGAACACCTCGGGGGGCCCAGGGACCTCTTTATTGCCCCCTCCCCCCGCAGCACCCCAAACCCTGGCTTGTCCATCACCCCGAGCTTCTTACAAAAGGGAAATCCCTTTTCATGTGTTTATTTGCCAACGAGTCAAGCAAACAAACCACCGACTGAAAATCTCCCGGACTCCTCAGGGTCCCAGCTGAGCAGTCTTGTTAATGGTCCAGCTCCTTTGATTGCTGGAGATGTGGGACGCTCGCATGCTCGCTCTCGCTCTCCCTCTCCCTCCCCTCGAAGGATTTTAGCAGACAAAATTTAAATTTTGGCGAGTCCCTTTTTAAAAAAGAAAGAAACGCACAACCCTGCCCCTGGACCTCCTTGGCAAATGAAAATACTCCCAGCATCAGCACCGGGAGAGTGAGCGACAGTGAAGCTGTAAGTCAAAATCTCTCTCTCTCTCTCTCTCTCTCTCTCTCTCTCTCTCTCTCTCTCTCTCTCTCTCTCTCGATCTCTCCCCTCCCTCCCTCCCACTCCCCCTTTCCCCTCTCCTCTTCCTCTCTCTCTCCTTCTCCCCCATTCTTTCTCCTCCTCCCCCTCCCTACTCCATCTCTCCTTCTTTCCTCTCTAGCGTCTCTATCAGAGCATCTTAACCCTCAGTCTTTCATAGAAGGCGACTTTGACCATTCTTGTCACCTTTAGGGGTGGCAGGGTGGGGTGAGGATCATCTTCCACTTTAAGAGCGCTCCAATAACAGGCCCAATAAGCCGAGGGGAACCAACACTACTTCCCTGCCTCTCCAAGAGTCTTTAGTTGAAGGCTGATGAACGCTAGGTACTAGCAAACCCGAGGGCGAGGAGAGCCAGGGAGGAGGGACTCTCTTGGGGTGCGGTGGGGGGGGGGGAGGGAGAAAGAGACGAAAGAGGAAGAGAGAGAGAGCAAGAGGGACATCCACTGCTGTGAGAGTTAGATAATCAGCAAAAATTAAAAAGGAAAAAAAAAGCTGTAGCGACCAAGCAAGAGGGTTTAAAAAAAAAAAAAAAAAAAGGCAACGCGATTGTAGATTGTATGTGAGCGTCTCCGCTCTCGCTCTGCGGGCACCCGAGAATCGCGATGCAGCATCCTCTGACGGGGGCCACCTGCGTGGCACTCCCCAACGTGGGCATGTGTCCCCAGCTCTCGTGTGCCTTGACTTTTATGTACTTACAGCAGGTAAGACGCGCGGCTCTTTCTCCGTGGTGGCAGCTTCTTCTCAGCTTACCCAGACTGGGTACCGCTTCAGTGGACTGAGCGTTAGGGGGGCTTGGGTTGGGGGGCTCAAGGATTGGGATGAGATAGGGTTGGGTGGGATCTGGTTTTCAGGCAAGTCGTGATGCTATTAGAATTCACCTGTCTGAATACTTTGTGAACGCTGATTTGCAACCTACGGGACCGGGAATTTGAAAATGAAAAAATGTTTTCTTCTTGTGGGCATCTTTTCCCATGTCAGAAGTCCCAGAGGGGAAGGGAGGGGAGATCCCCATGATGCTGAGAGAGTTTGGGGGCTCTGTGAAGACATCCAGATGCTTATACTTTTAATTCGGCTGTTTGAATGATTGAAACAAAGTGTGTGTGTGTGTGTGTGTGTGTGTGTGTGTGTGTGAGAGAGAGAGAGAGAGAGACAGAGACAGAGACAGAGACAGAGACAGAGACAGAGAGACAGAGAGAGAGCTTATCTATCTACCTATCCGTCTATCCATTCCATAAGAATCAGAACATTGGGATTTCTGGATAATGATATCCCCTCCTTAAAAAAAAATTTTTTTTTGAAACTCCCCACCATTGGGTGACTGTGGTCAGAGGCTGTTTGTTCTGGCCATGGTTTTGTTTGCCTTTCTCGTGGTTTCTACACCCGGAGTCTGCCCCCTCCCTGGCCAGTGGTCTCACTAGGCATGTCTGTTGGCTACGTTCCCACTCAGCGCACATCTGCGACTTTTTTGGATTCGGTTCTTGCTCTGTGTATCTGCTCTGGGCTTCGTTGGGTCTCCTTGCCTCTTACTAGAAAGGCATCTGCCTAATGCACTACCCCTGGGCTTTGGAAACTGCCTAGCACTGCCCTGCAGGGAGGCAGGCCAGCTGTGTCACGGGGCGGGGTCTGTGGCTGTGAGGTGGCAAGATTAGTTGGGTTTTGTCTGCTGCTGAGAATCCAGGACCTGACTCCCAGGGGCCTCTGTCCTGTCCTGTGAAGTTCTCACTGGGGTAATGCTTTTGCCTGCCTTTCTATGAATTCACTTCAACCATATGCTTGGTTAACGTGTATGTTAACCAAACTTCCTTTGCCAGAATTGAGAGGGCCCCCTTTCCTCCAAAGTGTCCCACTCCAATCTGTGCTACAAGAATATATGTCTTCATAAAATGCCGGGGCTCTAGTCTGAACATTTGGGTAATTTGCTATCAGCTTGGTTGCCTCCAGAAAAAAATGTTTTTTTGCACACATTTACTGAGGCTAGTCTTTTCGTTTTTCTTTTTCCTTTTTCTATTTTCTTTCTTCCTTTTTTTTTTTTTTTGAGAACAGCCTTTTAAAAAGCCTTGTGTGAATGAATTGGTTTATGCTTGTATTTGTTTTATTTTGTTTCCTGTTTAGTAAATCATAGCAGGAACCTTCTCTTAGGAATGTATTGATAATATATGATTCACCAGGCTCTGCCATTTCTTTACCTCAGCTGTGAATGTGTGTCAAGTGCCTGCGTGTTTCCATCCATTTCCCACCACAAGAACATCCCAGTGAGCATTGCTTCAGATGCTAAGCCTCAATTGGACTGAATCAAATTATTAGAATAACCTCAGATTTTTTTTTATCCTATATTTGCCTTCCATTTTATTTGTGAATCAGTTGGAATGATGTTATCTAACGCGTAGAATGCTCTGGGTTTTCTCAATGCCTCCTGCGTTTCCGGTACGTATGTGTTTTAATTAATTTGTATTTGTGCCTTCATCATTAAACTGGTTTGCTCATTTAAGGAGAACTTGGGGAGGAAGGCAGTGACTTTGAGCAAGAAGCCATTCTTGCTGTGAAAAGGATGGGTGTAACGTATAGGTTCAAGGTTCCCACTACGGAATGCACCTGCTACGGAGGGGGAGCCCCACTCGGAAAGCACAGGCAGCCATGACAAATATTTAAAGGTAGCTAAATCAACAGCACCACTCCCCAGGAAGGGGGTGGGGGATGGGCTTTGAAATAAGCTCTCGGGTGTTCTTTCCTTGATACTTTCGTGAAAGTGGTTATAACAAAACAGCAGGTCACGGGGTCAGAACACATACAAGTGACAGAGCTATGTCCCTTACAGAAGTCTAAGACAGACATTTATTTTTGATTGTCCTGTTGATAATCAAGGTTTTTAGCCAGTGCCTCCCTCGCTATCAGAGACTAGAGCCTTGGAGTCATCACTTCCGGCCTTTTGGTGCCTGGATTCAACGTCAGGATATTGTGTTATTGTTTTCAGTTAGCAGTTCAGACAGTTGGCTGATTTAGAGAGAATTCGGTCCCTTTAATCCACACAGGGCACATACGAGTGCACACTGCATGTCATCTGTCAGTGTGGGGTCACCCAGCCTTTTCCGCTGTTAGTCTATAGCTAGCATTACAGATCCCCGTTTGATGAGCAGAGACCTAGTTGGAACTTTCAAAGCGTGTGGATCAAGTAGACAAATCACTTATGATTAGCAATACCTTCATCGGAAGCATTTAATTTTGTGTGTAGAAAACGACATACGTCACAAATCTTTGTCATCCTAATCACCAGTTATATAAGAAAATAATTAAAATCCTCCTTTCTTATTTTCAAACATTTCTCATCCTGTTTTTATCACTGTGCATGGCCTCATGTGTTAGGGGCAACTGGTGTTCACTGAAGCACCTTATCTTGTAATGAAGCTTTGTGCAGGCACTAATTCCTATCCAGTTCTCAAGGAAAATGACGTGGTTCTGTGTTTTCTTTGGCCTTGGTATTAACATCCTCTCCTCCTTCCTACACTCTCTTAGATTTGTCCTTAAGACAACTCATAAAAACAAAAATCAATTAGGATGCCTCAGCCTTGGGTTCAGACACCAAACGTACAAGTGAAAAGCAGCGCAAACCCTTTGTTACAAATATAGTATTTATTCAGACCAGCGAGGTGACATCTTTGGTATTTGCATTATTTGATTTATTGTGTCATTTATTTACATTTTTCTAGTAACTCCCCTTTAAGAAGATATTTCCCTGAAGTTTATGATTTCTTCTCTCCCCCTCTTTTCTCTTGTCTGTCTCCTCTTCTTCCTCTCCCTCCTCCCCCTCTCGTCTTCTTTCTCCTCCTCCCCCTCCTCCCTCTTTCCTAACATCCTAGCTATCGCAATAGTTGGGAACTATGAGGTGCGATAACGCTGGGTAGCCCTTTTGGCATCTAGATAACCCAGCCAATGATGTCATCACTCCCGTGTATGCATATATATACACACACATGCACGCTTAGACACTGCTGGCATGTAGCATGGGTTTATAGCTGTAGCCCACTTCTAGATAGAAGGGGTGAGGGGCTGAGGAAGTGGCTGGCTTTTTGCTCACTGTTCAGGCAAAGCACATACTTCAGCTTCAGCTTCAGGTCTCGATGCACCACGGTGGCCCTTTTTTTTGGCTCCTTTGATGGCGCCATCTTCCCACCACTACTCTCCCAGCTTATATATACTCCCAGTGTAAAATCCTTCCAGAATTCCTGACTGCGTACTCATTTGCACATTCTTGCTTTGAGGGAAAATTCTGAATTCCAGTTTCAAATTTGGAGTTTATTATCACTGAGATCAAAGGAGAATATATTTTGTTTGCTTAATAGGAAACAGCGCGCGCGCACACATACACTACAAGCACTTGTGCACACCACAGACACACAACATATAAACACACACTACAAGATCTCCTAAGTCAAGGGGAAGAAACACCAGACACCCATTTCTTGGGATAGAAAGCTGAGACTGCAGGCAGGACAGACACTATGGTTTGTTTTTTTGATGCACACTTCAAGCCCCAGACCTCCAGAGCTGTATTTTACAGAGTTCTGACTTTATAAGGACAACCAATAGCATATGAACTTACTGCTCCTTGTTCCTAACCCACCCTCACTATCTCCGGTTCTGTTCCATGAAGCTTCCTCATCTGTCACAGGCTGTTCACTCCCAACCTTTTAATCAGCCCAAATTCAACAACTAGTCAAATACTTAAAATCCACATTAAAGAGGGGAGGGGAAGGGGGCCTCTGAAGTGGCCCATGCTACTGTCAATACCCAATGATGGGTCATTTTTCCCAACCTAATAGTGATGCATGAGCTTTGTTTTAAATAGTGAAGTGGTTTGTACAAAGGGTAATTCCTGGTAAATGAAGCCATTGCTCATGGCGGACACCTTCAGATCGAAAGCAATTGAACTGAAACCCGCACATCAGCCCTTTCTGTCTTTAATTAGAAAGTGCTGCTCAGTGTGGAAACTCACTGGGGTAGAAGGGCTCTCTAACGGAGGTTGGAGGGTGGTGGCGTGTCAGGGGCTGGCCTCTACGCACCAGCCACGGTTATAAATTTGGGGCACGTTAGGTAAGGCGTAACCATTACGGCTGTGTAGGAAAGTTCAATTCTCACTGCGGCGAGTCCCCTTGCGTCTCCATCCAGTGATTTACGGAGGGGACAAATGACACTTTATCACATTTTTTTCTTCTTGGCTTAATCCTATACTGATTTATTAGATAGTGCTGTGGATTGGGGGTAGTCAATAGTGTCAATAATGCAGAAAAGAATTAGGATAGATTATCTTCATGTCTGAATTGTTTAAAGGGATCTAAGTGGCTAGAATGAGCACATTTGCAGGCTTGGCTAGCTGTTTGCCAGGAGACGTCTGCCTGCCTCTGTCTTCAGATATTGTCTGCTATAAATTGTTTGATTAACGAACCCTGCTGTCTCCCCCCACCACCCTGTTCCCCGGTCTTTTCTAACGAAAGAAAGAAGGTATGTGTCACCATTCTGAACAGGGTGAGGCCCAGTGTTCACTGAACTGGGGTATTTCTTCGCCTCACCCCCATGGAGAGAAAGGTGTCCTGAAATTGGTTGGCTGCAGGGTTACCTAGATTGCCTCTTCGTTAAAGCCACTTAAAGCAACCGTCATTTGCAGAAACCATAACGCATCTGTCTGACCACAGACGGCAGTCTTCTGTACCATCCCTCTCTGTCTGCCATTTCGTGGTAGGTTGTGTGTGAGAACATGCAAGCCAGCAGCTCTGCCTGAGCTGGGAAAGGAAAAAGCCTGTATCATTAGTGCTCACACACCATCTGTTTTCCTTACAGCTGGCCCTTGAGTGATTGTCCGGTAGCTGATGTGCTGAGGGTAGACAATTGTTTTTTAGGGGTTTCTGATTCATTTCACCAAGCTCCCTGCCCCAAGAGAAAACATAATGCTTGTTTATTCATACTGGCTGGTAAAAGGCAGTGTAGTTTATCAGGCAAATCATGGTCTTCTGGAAGAGAAAGACATTGTGGCGGTAGTAAACAAAATCAGGTTGGCACATCTGTGCCTAAGGGGGCTGGTGATGGGCATGGGGTATCATCCTGAGAAAGAGGCAGGGCTGGCAGACATGGACATAATTGTTCCATCTGCAGAGACTTCTTTAATGGACATGGAGAGGTGTCCCGGTGTGCTGCTTAATTCAATTAAGACAAACATAGAAAGTTCCATTCATCAATAAAGTTGCCTGTCTCCAGTGCGGCTGGAGAGAGTCCTGCAGGACTGAGCTCTGGCCTGCGGCTGTCACCCTGATGTTTCTTGCCTTTCCTGACTCTTTTGAGGCAGGAAGGGTCTGTGTCAAATAGGGTCAGCTCTTAGGCACAATAGCTTACAAGGGCTTTGGCTCTTTTACCACACTGAGTGCAAGTAAGATGGGAAAATGGGCAGTGGTCACATGGTCTGTCCCTACAGCTGGAAACTATTAGGAAACGGCTTATAGGAGAATCCCAAATTCAGTGGCCAAGCCCTTCATAAGGTTAAGAAAGTGACGATGGTGGAATTGTGCAGAGTCCTGGCATGGCTTGGGAAGTTGTCTCTGTTCTTCCTAGGCTATTGCAGCAATGATTGTTTGTTGTTGGCTGAGAAAAAGCGGAAGACAATTTCCATGCATTGCCTGGGAGCCTCTCCTTTGGATTCCTCTGCTACAGATCCCCATTTCTTGTATTTAAGAAGTGTTTGACAGTGTCTAGAGCGTTGTCTTAGCTTTGCAGTGAGATAGCTGGGGTCTTTCAACCTTTTCCTAAATTTCACCCACAATGCCTCAGGGCTGATGTACAGTGAGGATAGCTGTTCAGAAGAGGGAGTAACAGATGCGTATGTGTGTCAGGATCTTGGAACAAGGAGACAGAGTAGCCGCCACCCTCAACCTGAGTCTAATGCTCAGCTGAAGTGCAGTCATTTGTTTCTGTGAAAATTGTTTCCAAATGTTGCTGCTATTTCAGAATGTTACATAGTGTCCATGCTGTTGTGGGGCTGAGGCCCCAGAAAAAGAATGAACGTGGATAGAGATGATCCCCGAAAATAGCTTCCGATTAGGGGGGCATAAAGTAGGAGGTGTAGGAGGTGACGAGGATGAGGCTGGAGAGGTCTCTGGAGAACTGATTGTTCTTCTGACTGTAGGTGAAGAATACTGCCCTGGGGAAAGCTAGAAAATTCAGCCTAGGAATAACAAAAGAGCAAGAACATCGTGGGGGAGATGAGAGTGTAAGTGGTCACGTGCTGGCCCTGTAGGCATGAAGACCTGTGCTCAGTACCCAGCACCTGCTGGAGGCAGAGACCAAGCAGGTTTGTTGGTATATTCTGAAAACTATGGCACCGTGAAAGCAGTGATACAAGGATCCTTGGGTCTTTCTAGCCAACTGAGTTAGCTTTCCAGGTCGGTTCCAAGCCAGGGAAAGACCCCGACTCCAAAGAAAATGTGGGCAGTGCCTAGGGAGTGAAACAGGTTGTCTTCTGACCTTCATGTGCACATATGTACATGTAGCAGCAAGCACACACACACACACACACACACACACACACACACAAGGAATTATTCTCAGCTACAACAGCCACTGTGGCAATCTCACACTTAGACACATAGAGACATCAAGTAGTGGAAATGGGTCTTGCACAGAGCGGTCAGTCTCTAAGGGCAGAGTATGGGTCTGTCTCGTCACATCATTTTGAAATGAGGCACAGGATGGAAAGGTAACCTATGGAAAGAAAATCATTCCAGAATTGTGGCCTGGTGCCTGTGAGGTGTGGACCCAAGACAGGGACAGTAAGGACCAGAGGACTTTGATCATTACTGCTAAGGAGTCATATTCAACAAGAGGCACCAAGGCTCCTGTTGACAACTGTGTAATCATGTAAAGGGACATATATGATGTGAATGCGACAAACATGGTCCATTCTTTCCCCACCTTTAGATATTTAGGTATGCTTAAACAAGCAGCCCTTTCCTCATTTTTATCGACCTATTAATTACTGCAGATGACATATCTTTACTAATTTCGAAATAAACCTACATTTACGAGGGCAAGTGTCCTTGCCTAGTTACAGAGGTGATATGTTTTCCAGTATCCATGGAAATCAGCAGTCACTCCCATACTTGCCAATGGATTGCAGGTTTATAGAGTTCATGTGGTGTGTGTGTGTGTGTGTGTGTGTGTGTGTGCGCGCGCGCTCATTTATTGTGTCACTCGAGGTAGGACCTCGGGCCTGACATGTTAGGCAAGTGCTTCACCACTGACCTTCTTCTATCTTTGGGTCTTTTTCTACATTTTATTCTGAAACAAGTTCTTAGTATGTTGCCCAGGCTGGCCTTTAACTTTGGTTCCTCTTATCTCAATTATCATCACTACTGAAATGGCAGGCCTTGGCTACCACTACCCTCTGCTCATTGAACCCCCACGGGGTGCCAGAGGCCCTCAGGAAGCAAAGCCTAGAGCCTCTGTCTCTGGGAGAGTCTTAGCATCCTTAAGCACCATAGTACTGCATTTAAACACACATCAGCTTGGCCCATAGAGCGTTTTAGGAATCTTCTGTCATGCCTAGGTTAGACTTGCATCTTCCTTCCTTCCTTCCTTCCTTCCTCCTTCCTTCCTTCTTTCCTCCCTCCCTTCTTCCCTCCCTCCTTCCCTCCTTCCCTCCCTCCCTCCTTCTTTCCTCCCTCCCTTCTTCCCTCCCTCCTTCCCTCCTTCCCTCCCTCCCTCCCTCCCTCCCTCCCTCCCTCCCTTCCTTGCTTTCTCTGGTGCAATATGCACAGAGAAAGGCTCTATAATTAACTTACATCTCTCTTTATGTCACCTCTCCATCCCTCTGCCCAGACAGCAGCCGACAGCAAAGGAAAGACATCCTGTGCAGAGGACTCTAAGGCAGTGGACTGAGTCAGGCTAGGCTGCCGCTGCTATGGTCCTTAGCGCTCACCAAGGCCCGAGTGTCTAGACACTGGCACCTCATTTTGATCTTCTTCTCTGCGTCGTTTCAGTACACACAGAAGAGGAAGCAGAACGGGAACGTGGTACATTCAGAAAGCCAGGGCGTGGGCTCAGAGACTTAATGACTGTTTTTCTTCCACTTCTGTGGCTATGCAACCAAGTAAGCCACCTTTCAGGATTTAAGGGCCTCAGATTTCCCTGGACTCCGGAGGGAGTCAAATACAAGGAGGAGTTTGGATTAATGAGTCTTTTCTTTCCCTTGGTGGCAGATGTTTGTCTGGCACTCACCTGGAGAACGGGGACTTTTGTTATTGGAAATAGCAGCAGTTATCTGTTGCGTCCCTTCCGGGAGAACTTCTCTCTCTCTCTCTCTCTCTCTCTCTCTCTCTCTCTCTCTCTCTCTCTCTCTCTCTTTCTCGGAGCCACTGTTTTGTAGCCCTCAGCTCTTCGGAGAGGTTATGGCTGAAAGATGATGCCCCTCTCCTGGAATACTCCAGGAACAATGCGCAGCACTTAGGGAATCTTACACAGGGAGAGCCTGTTTCCAATTAACATGCAAACACTGGTTTTTCCCTCAGAAGCCTGGGTGTCCCGCCCTCCAAGGATGGTCTGCAAAAAGCAGGTGTCTCTTGCCCTTGTGCAGAACAGGTTCTGAGGCTTAATCCCAACTCTGTTATTCATGAGCTGATCTGACTGAATTGAGCCAGTCACTTAACTTGATTTGGACCTTAATTGCTTCTTAGGAAAAAAATCGAGACAAGAAGAGCCATTTTATATTGTTCTTGGTGAGGTGAAGTGGGATACCACTGGGGGCTTGAGATGCAGGAAATAGCCCGTAGGTACTCGTAGATACCCGTGAGATATGTAAAAAACAAAACAAAACAAAACAAAACAACAACAACAAAACCAGATCCTATTGTAGCTGTTAAGAGATAGAGAATTGTTTTAAGGTAACAGAGGGCCGGCTCCTGGAAGCTTCCCACTTCTATTAGTAGTTCTCCTGAATGGGAATACCTATGTACCCGTGGCCTGTTGAGGTTTCAGGTACCAGTAACAGAGGGCCACTCTGGGTCTCTCATCCATCCTGCCTTTTTAGTTCTCTGCTCTCCTCTTTGGGGTCTTTGCTGAGGCTGGCGGTGTTTGTGATATGGCCACATAGCTCAATTAATGCTCTATGGCAGGCAGAAGGAAAGTAAAAACCATCCGCTCGCTCCTGTCAGTAGCAAAGTTATTTACTCTCCAAAGCTGACAGAATCACACTGCAGGAGCTTCATTTATTTCTATTCAGAATGTCGTGGTGCCCGCCCTGGTGCTGGAGACTCTCACTCGGGACATGCCCGATGCGGATTCCAATAGGCTTCAACACAGTGAGCTCAGCCGGGGGAGGCAGGGAGCCGGGGAGCAAGCATCCGGACAAGCCTCGGTGGGGTTGGGGTGCCTGCATCACTGCATCGCCCTAGCTAGGGATAGCTAAAGCTGACAGGTTCATTCTCAGTCCTGCGAGAAACAGAAGAGCCCCCCGCTGTCTGATTGTTTGTCCCTTTTATTCTGGGAACATAAAAGCAAGGTGTAAGGGACTCAATTTGGGTCACTCCTGGAGTTTCTGGAAACAAAGGCATCTCTGCGCTAGCTTCGCCATCCATCTCCTCTGCTTACATGGGCTGACAGGCGCACTCATCCAGATAATCTGCACAGAGCTATGCATTTGTTTTTTCCTTTTTTTCGCGTTCTCTCTTTTCCCCCAATTTCAACACCTTCCTTCCTCTCCGAGGAGTCCGAGCAGGACCTGCTAAAGCAGGAAGGGAATGGAGTCTTTGCCTGTAGGTGCAATTTCAGTTCTGTCCACTAGGGGTCTCTGTGTCAAACTCGGGATTCCCCCGCACTTTGTTTTTATGATTGTTATATCCTCCCCCGCCCCTTTTTCTCTAACAGGAAGAGATACTGTGAGTCCATTGAGGGGACCAGAGAATTTTTGCCATCCTCAGCACCATGATGACAAGGGCATAATTAAAATAGTGACATAATCAATAACATTTATGGAGTCCTGGGTGGCAAGCACATGACTCAGCATATTTCCGTGGATTATCTCTTTTAATCTTACATACAGGCCTCCAGGGAGTTAGTATATTTACTTCTTCTTCTTCCTTGATTTGATTATCTTTTTTTTTCCCAGGCAGGGACTTGCTTTGAAGTACAGCCTGGGGTGCAACTCCTAGCAATCCTCCTGCCTCAGCTTTTCTAGTGCTCCGATTATAGTTGTGCAAGTCCAGCTCAGACTTCACCTGCCTATCTACCTTTCTTTCCTCCTCCTTTTCTTCTGTTTTGTTTCTTCCTGACTGCCTTTTCTCCTCTCTTTCTTTTATTCTTTTGTTCTTTAGCATACAGAAGAAAAAGCTTAGGTGGAAGAGTTGATGTTTAGAGTCAAGGAGTGTTCTGCCTCCAGGCCCCATAGCTAGACACCGCTCTGTAGTGGGCTGCCTGCCCTGCCTCACCCTGCCATGGAGGCTTCTAGTGTAACGTTATTTAAGAGGCTGGCTGTTGGTCCGAACAGCCCCACAGACCACAGTGCCCCTGGGCTTTGCTTTCAAAGAAGATTTTAGAAATGGGGTTGTTCTGAGCATCCTTCGTCCTCCAAGCAGATTCTGGTTCCACACTAGTTAGCTTTGTGAAGTTCTGCCTCCTTAGCCCAGACTGGTCTCAAGCTCGCTATGTGATACAGTCTAACTTTAAACTCGGCATTCCTCCTGCCTCAGCCTCCTGAGTGCTGGGATTAAAGGCCTGAGCCTTGTGATTTCACCTTAACTCATTAGATTCATTGGTTTGTATTTCAGGATGCTTAGCAAGCCTTGGGCTTCCAGAGGTTTCAAAGAGAAAAGTGTGAGGCTTCCAGGCCACGCCCACAGACAGTGATAGAGTGCGTCTCTGCAGAGCCAATTCCAGCCCCCCCCCAACCCCCTCCTTGAACCAAAGCTCTTCAGCTAGCAGGGAATATGGTTCCTGCCTGGCTCAGTCTGTATTAATGATTTATAAGCCACACTGCTGCTTTTGTTCACGAGCAGGGCCTTGTCCTGTTCATAAAGGCATTTCGGGGAGTGGGGTCCTGGTTGGCCATGCTGTTAGCTTGCTGCTGTGACGGCTGCTTCATAAATCAAACGAGCCTGGTACTTTACTGCCTCAGAGCTCTGAGCCGGTGTGTGCATGTGCGCGCAGCAGCCTGAGCGCCGTGTGCAAGCACAGGCCTGGGCCGATCAGAAGCACCGAGGGACGACAGCTTTGCCTTTCCATACAGAATGACGGAAGGAGGAGAGGCTACTGGTCTGAGGTGCTCCGGAGCTCCAGGGCGAAGGGGTTGGCTTCCTGGCAGCTTCCTGTCCCCGCTTGCCTCCCATTTGAGGCTCTCCAGGGCTGCTCCTGAAAATGGGCTGATGCTACTTTGTTATAATGAAGAGACACAAACCCCATCAGAATCCCCTTCTGCCTGTATCGCCAGAGCCTGCAGAGGAGGCAGGAAGGGAGCTGATGGAAGGCTAAGGCCACTTATTCACTGCAAGCCAACACACAGCCTGCTATGCTTTTAAAACAATGGCTTTGGGGACGTTTTTAAGAATTACTACAATTTCATTTACTCACCAGAATGGAGTTCTGCCTTGTTTAGAACAAGTGGGAGTGTTTTTTTTATGTGGGCCTGGAATGCTGGCTCTAGGAAACTTCCATGAAGTGAGCCGTAGAGCACTCTGATTTTTAAGCCTGGAGGTTGTTTGTTTTGCTTTTAATGACAAAAAGAAGTTATGGTAGCACGGTTTCTTTGGAGTTGTGAATTCTTTCATGGCATGCTCAGAGAGCAGCATTATGGTCTTGTTTGTCTCTTGGTTGGTTTGTTTTCATTCTGGACTGCCTTTTTAAATTCTATTTTGTGCACCCGTGTTTTTCCTCCCCAATGTGAAACTAAGAACTCAAAACGGGTAAGACTGAGTAGGAGCTTGCAGGGAGAAGCAAGAATATTTAGAAAATTCAAGCAACACTTTAAGTGTTCTACCCAAAAACATGGCTTTCGGGTAGATGAAATGCTGAATTTCCGAGTACTGTTACTAGAAGAAAAGAAAACATCTATTTAAAGCTCTGAGGAAATAATCCTGTCAGCTGAGAGGGCGCCTCACCTAAGAATCAAATGTAGAAACTAACGTGGAGGCTCCACTCTGCCCCCCATTCAAAACCAGGGCTTGAATCTCTTTGTTAAATAGCAAAATGTGGGCGCTCACTGGTTCCTCATCAACATGGATGCCAATGAAAAAATTACTTTTTTTTTTTTCAAACGACCTCATGTCATGAAATTGAGACCAATTCGTTGAGAAGGGCTGACTTTCCCTACACCGTCTTCCTGAAAAGCAGAGGGTAGGATGAATGTAGATTTACATAAGTAAAGAGAAGATTTTGCCATGTTTCCTCAGGACCGGAAATACGGTACAAACACAATACAGCATTTCAGACGGAGAAAGCAGGTGCCCAGAAAGGGACTCCGATGATCCTATTGTGCGTGTCTCTGTCTGTGTTTGTCCTCTATTCTCTGAACCCGCCAGTGCCTCGTTGTCTTTAATTATGTCTACGAGGCACAAGACGGCAGTCAACATCTGCTCCTTTGTTTACTTGGCTAACATATAGCTTTGATGGCTTATTAAACAATCTATTTTTCAAACCCAAAACAGAGAAACCAGCCGAACCCATATTATGGCATTCTATAAAGACCCATTATGCAATTAGCACTTGGGATTTGTGCAAAGCTGGTGATTCACCCAAATAAACATCCCTCTGTTCCGACAGCTTTTGATGGCATCGTGGAAAATATCAATTTAAAAAGAAACACATAAAAATCCGACCGCATTTCCTACTTCATCATCATGCCTACCAAGATGATGATGTGTAGATGGAAGTAGATTTTTCACTCATTTATAGTGTGTGTGTGTGTGTGTGTGTGTGTGTGTGTAACTTTCTCAAATGCTGACTTTTAATTCAAGCCAGCAATCACAATGGTGTACATGACAAAGGTGTGCAGCTATGGAAGACAGACTTCTAAGAGTTTCTGGGGTGCTATAGAAGAAAAGAAATGGTGATTTTTTTTTAACGCTTATTGGGATATTCTAAGCACAGCATGATCTAATAATAAAACCTATCCAGACGGGAATGGAAGAGCATATGAGGCCCACAACAACGAAATCACTTCAGAGGCAGCTAAATGGCCAGGTGCTTAGAGGTGCTTGCTGCCAAGACCAACCACCTGAGTTCAACCCCGAGGACCCATATGGTAGAAGGAGAGGACCAACCCCTGCACCTATTCTTTGTCCAGCACCGCATACACACACATACACAGGTGAACGAGGTCTGGCTTTGGATCCTTATATATGTCACAGATCTTATAGAACTATCTATTTGGGAACAATTATGAACTGTTGTCAAACTTGGTTTCCACATTTGAGCAATAGAATGGGTAATAGGATAAGGAGCAGAGCATTGTCAGGAACATAGCATGAAGTGGGTTGTTCTGGATCCAGCATGGTATCCAACTACAGTCAAAAGTCTATGAATGTCTGCACTCTCATCTTATTGGTGGTAGTAAAGAAAGAACTGGTAGTAAGAGATTTTAGTGCCCAAGATTCCATAGAATTGAGGGTCTTGGTGGTGGTGGTGGTGGTGGTGGAGACAACACTGTTGGTTATGCAGCGGAGGTGAAGGTCCTGGTGATGGTAGCATAATGGACTAGCAGGTGACAATGGAAATAAGCATGGTAATGATGGTGAGGTGGAGTTGAAGATGTGGTGGTCATAATCAGAGAAACAGGTGACAAGGAATATGGTCGTGGAAATGCAGGCCCATACCCTCTTGGTGATCATGACAGGACAGTAGATTGATGATGGTAACTGTGGCTGAGCAGCTTGTGGTAAGACTGAGATGGTGGCGATGGTGGCTATGATGTCATAGCAGGTGAGTCAGAGGTGGTAATGGATGTGTTGGTTGTAGGTGACGTTGATGTTCATGGCAGTGGTGGAATGATGTATTGGTAGGTGGTGATGGAGATAGAAATTAGGGTTGAGGTGCTCATGGTGAGGTCAAGATGGTAGTAATGGTGACCATGGTGGGAGGGCATGTGTTGCTGTGGGCAACAGTGATCAACAGGCAATGACAGTAACACTTAGAATGCAACATAGTTGAAGAGTTTCACCTATGAGCTCCAGGGTGCCATTTTCCCTTAAGTGCATGCTCTGTTTTTCTTCCCTGCAAAAATGGTACTCAAGCTCAGTCACTGTGAGACTGATCCAATCACAGGAGCTAGGTACTCCTGTTCAGTCATTGTGAGACTGAACTGAGCTCATATCTGTAAAACAAATCCAAACCCTTGCTGCCCTCAACAAACCTGTGAACACAAAGAGTGTCGGTTCAACAAAGTGCTGGCACATAAGATGGCCTCAAAGGCAGAAAAGATACCTCAGGGCTTCTGTCAGCTTCTTGTCTTTTCATTTGGCTTTTCAGAGCAGGCAGGAATGGCCACCTGCCCCCCTCCCTCCACGAGACCCATCTCTGCATCCTCCTGTGTTCTGTGTAGAACAGGTGTGTGGTGATCCAGAGTTCTGGCGGAGTGCAACATGAAAAAAAGGCTTCCAGTCATCATAAAAATAACACCAAGGCTGCTCCGCAAGGCAGGCAGATGAGCATGCTGCTAGCCAGCACGATAAAAAGCTACAGCAAATGCTGGTCCCAGTGGGAGGGAACAGACATATGGGAGCCCACGATACTCAAAGTGGACATCACTGCTGACTTTTAAGTGGTTAAGGCAGACTATTCCAGGGCCAAGGCTTTGGGGTTTTTCCTTCCTTCCTTCCTTCCTTCCTTCCTTCCTTCCTTCCTTCCTTCCTTTCGCTCTTTCTTTCTCCATTCTAATTTTAAATCCTTTAGTTCCCTTTCAGCCCTTTGTTCTATTTTGGTCCTAAAAGGTACATTCATCTTTGAGGCCAGCCATGAAGTCTCCAGGGAGATAAGATCTGTATGGTAATCCTGAAACAAATGGATATCCTGGACTCTGTGAAGCAGTTAGTTGAGGGAGATGAGAGCAGACACAGAGACATATTCTGAAGTGCTGATTGTTGAGCTCAGACCTGCCTGTGATGGCTGGGTATGCAGAACTATTGGAACCTGCGCCAGGTGTGGGCTTCCTAGCATCTGTAGAAGAGATGGGCAACCCTCCATGCTAGGTATTATTTGAAGATATATGGAGAGAGGGGCATCTGTTTTCTGTCAATGTTTATATGCCTGGGCAAAAGTAGAGGGGAAATTGTGCCATCGGTATGACATAGCCCCAAAGCAGTGGCCCTTCTCCAGAAGGATATTTCGGAATTCTTATTTACTGCCCACAGAGCCTTTCTTGGAACTTAGTGGTTTGAGAATAAAGCTGGTATATTATGTGGGTACATGAATGAAGAACAAGCTCCTTAGTGGTACCCAGGAAAAGGGAGAGAAGCCTGGGAGTTGGACAGCTGTGGTGTTGAAGACGAGACATGTCATTCATGTAACCTGGAGTGTCTCCAGAGCTCTCCTGTATAGAAAGTGTCCCTCTGAGTACTGGGTACTGCTGAGGTGTGCAATTGTTGGAAATATTGAATCAAAGTCTTCTGGTGATGAGAATTGTATCCTATATACATAGCGTTCTATGGAAGTTTTTGCACCTAGGGTGTGGGTAACATAGGCATAGACTCCCAGTGCTCTATGGGGAAGCAGAACAATTGTAAGTTCAAAACCAGCTTAAAGTATACACACACACACACACACACACACACACACACACATGTGTATATAAATATACACATATGTATATATCATACATATTATATATACAACATATTATATATATATATATACATACATAAATCAAAGTTTGCATTTAAAAATGAGCAAGGGCTAGAGAGATGGCACAGACTAAGATTCCTACAACACACCTTAAAAAGCCAGGCATGCTGGTACATCCGGGAAGGTTGCAGATCCTTGGAGCTTACTGGTGAGCCAGCTTAGGCTTATCAGGAGAATATGGGACTCCTGAGTGAATCTGTCTCCAAAACAAGGCAGAGGGTACCTAAGGAATGACACTCAGAATTGACTTCTATCCTTTAGACACTGCTCACATATGATATGTGTAAACACACAACTGTATACACATAAATGATAGACATATATAGATGGAGGTATAGAAGAAGATAGGCTTGAGAGGGTGAGTAGATGATATAGATAGATGATAGATCATAGATAGATAGATAGATAGATAGATAGATAGACAGATAGATTTAAGCCCAATTTGCTGTTTTGGTGTGGTTTGGTTCGGTTTGGTTTGGTTTTTGTTTTCTTCTGTGTAGCCCTGGATGTCCTGGAACTCAGTCTGTACACCAGGCTGCCCTCAAACTCAGAGCTCTACCAGCCTCTTCCTTCCAAGTGCTGGACCTAAAGGTGTGTCCACCACTGCCACCCCAACTTCCTTTTTCAAATGTATGGGTTTGCAGTATTTCCCAGCCACTTTTAGATTCTGAAATATGTTAGTTGTGAGAGCAGGAGCCCAATCCAAGCAAAAATGAGGATTTATTGATTCAGGAAAGATTATTGTATGAATAGTCACTTAGATGCCTGATATTCTACTTGGGTTGTAAACACACAGGGTCATGCTAAGATCTCAGCTTTACATAGATACTTTAAAATGGACTGATACCCAGGAGCTGTTAAATACATTGTTATATTCTTTAGTGAACACCCCACCTAAGAATAGGTTCACCCTCAGTATATAAGAGAATTAATTGAGTTCCAAAGAGGTTAAGTAACTTGTCAAGGACAACACAGATGGAAAGTGCTAGGGTCAGACCTTGGCTCCACTCTCTAAGTTCACAGTCAATACATATATTATACATTGCTGTTATGATAGAAAATTAGTTTTTTAATGAGTAAATTAAATATCTTAAGGAAACACATACACACACAAAGACACACACACACACACACACACACACACACACACACACCTACCTTCTTGAGATTTTAGAAACTTTGAGTGAGTTATATAACCTCTCTCTGCTCAGTGTCTCTATCAGATGTATAGGTTTAGTTACAGGATTTAGCTTATAGAGTTGTTATTAAGATTAAATGAGTTAATAAACAAGAAGGTTAGAAGGTGCCTGGCAAATAATAAATAGTGTCCATGGCTTGTTAGAAACTATCTAAAAATAGATTGTAATGTAAGAGCCATAGAGGAAATGAGGCCACTCAGGGTGGCTATGCCTCTGATGTCCCCAGTGTGTCCCAGAAGGACACTGCTAATCTGGGAAGTTGGAATCCCACCTGTCAGAGGCTCTTGCTTCCCACCAGCTGCCCAGCCATGACATTGAGGAGACAATGTCCAGCCAATCTCCAGTGGAGTCCGAGCCAGCCAGCCCAGTAGAAAGTAGCTCTGGGTACCTGGTTTCTATGTCTTGCCCTGAGTCCGTATTGCATGAGTTGTAAACACAAGCATGTACCCCACTTCCTACACATCCCTCATGTGACTTAGTGAGTGTCCTGTGATGCTTACCCCTTCTCTCTGGTTTGATGGTATTGTTCTCTAGCCTGAAGCTGAAGGGAGCATTCCATCAGAAGGAAGGCATACACATGGTGCTTTTGTTTTTAGTTTTGCTTGCTGTTGCTGTGACAACATCTCCTGACAAAAGTGACTTAAGAGAAGGAGGGATTATTTGGTTCACACTTTCAGGTTATAGTCTATTTCTTTGGGATACTGAAGTCAGCAGATTCTTGACACACTTAGTCACATCCTCATCTAAGAGCAGAAAGAAAGGGGATGCAGTTGTGCTCAGCCCATTTGTTCTCTTTATGGCGTCCAGGAACCAGACCTAGGGAATGGAGCTGGCCCTTTTAAAATTCCGTATTTGTTAACATAATCAAGACAATTTATCAGATATACCCACAAGCCAACCTGATCTAGACAGTCCATCCTTGAGACTCCCCTCCAAGGCAATTTCATATTGTATCAAGTTGGCAATTAAAGCTATCACAGCTTTCTTACCACCTTCAAATCCTACCCCTGCCAAACTGTGGATTGGCCTTCCAAGTAGAAGGTCTGGGACCTCAGAGGCAGAGGACCGGCAAGCACATCAGCCTAGTCTCACTCACATAAGGATGGCCATCTGGCTTATTCATGTGAGTCTCAATTAGAGTGTCTCATTCTGAATACACCCAGTCTTTCTAAAAGCTGTAATCTAAAATCTTACATCAAATCAGAAGACTGCTCCAGAGTCCACAGGTGAATCTCAGAAGGGACAGACATCACACCCATACAGTGAGTGACATGGAAATTTCCTGAGTGATGTGCAATTTTCTGGGATGAAGATGGAAATATTCCAAAGGTCCATGGATGACAAATAAGAATTGGGAATCACTGCTTCAGCCCCAGGGAAGAAGTTACTATGGGGGAAAAAATCAAGGACTATCATGGAACCACAGCATCCCCCAGGGAGACCTAAAGCAGGGCTAGCCAAGCATTTTACTCCTCTGAGCCTTACTGAGGAAACAAAAGGACTGATTTGTGTCAACCTGCACACCTCAAGCTGCAAGTATACTTGCACATTCACTTCTTGTGACATGTGTTGTCATTTACATTGTCCATGCTTGAGAACCATGTGATTCAATTGCAAAAAGAAATATTAATTGCAGAAGACCAAATCTCCCAATTTTGTGAGGGACTGCCTTGATAGCTACGCTCAGCCACATGAGCCCTCAGGCTGTAGGTTGGACAAGCATGTGAGGATGCCTTCCTAGGGTTTCAGTCTTGTGATGGCTCTCTTCTTCCAGGACGAGGCTTTCTTCTTGTTTTCTAGCATTGGCTTCTCCCTCAGGTGCACTGGACTGCTTCCTGTTAGCAGCTGATTTTCAGCTTCAGAAGAGTCAGCAAAATGGTAAAGGTCAACTTGTCTGCAAACGTGGATGTCCTCTGTTCACCTTTGCCATGGCGTTCTGTTAGCATGTAATTATCATCATAGTGGTTGAGGTTGAATGAGAAGCTGAGGGCTAAGAATGGAGAGGCCGTTCATGTTCAGTTTGGCCTAAGCCCATGGCTCTTTCAACAGGTTAATGGATACCATATGCCAAGAATGGCTTTTACGGTTGGTTGTTGACAGTGAGGTGCTGTCTATCTGTTTTGGTTCAGGGCCCAGCTCTGACACAGGCTGGTCCTATGTCCTTTCACATCCCCGATCTTGTCATGGTTTTCTTATCAAGAATGCATTTAGCATCGCAGACTCTACTTCAATGGTATGGGGAATATGAACTGGGAGAATGATGGACAGGACTGAGGATGGAGCCGAGTAAAAAGCATTGACTTCATGCTAGTGAAGGCGTGGCTAAGGACCCTGAAGAGCTGAAGGAAAGGGAAGAAGAAATCTAGCACTGGGAATACCGATAACTCTTCACTGACAGGTGGCAGGGAGTGAGCAAAACTGGATAGGAAAGCTGATAGGTGAGCAGAGGGATGGGTGGGTGGGTACATGGATAGGTAGGTGTGTCTGTGTCTGTGTGTGTATGGGTAGATGGTTGGCTGAGAAAGGAGATAAGTGGGTGGGAGATGAGATTAGGTAGGTAGGTATGGGGATGGGGAGAGAGAGAAGAGAAGAGAAAAGAGAAAGAGAGAGAGAGAGAAAGAGAGAGAGAGAGAGAGAGAGAGAGAGAGAGAGAGAGAGAGAGAAGAGAGAAATACATGGTAAAACTTACTTTCTTGACCATTGGTCATTTTGAAAGAGAACACCCAGCATGTCTCTACCATGCAGCATGTTACTTTGAAGATTCCAGACCAGCTCCAAGTTTCAGAGCAGAAAGTGGAGCCCAGGTGGTTCAGCCCATTCATCAGCTGCATGAGGATGGCACGGAGCAGCTTCACTCCCAGAGCTGGAGAATAGAGCTATCTGAATCATTCTCTGTGCCCAGCTCCTACACGCACCTGCAGTACAGAAGGCAGGGGATATGGATAGCGCACCAAAGAATGTGCTAGGGGCAGCTGATTATTCAGTCTGTATGGAAGAGTCCCCAGGGAATATTTGCTTGCCTCAAGCAAGGTCAACTAATTCTCCAACCCAGTCGCCATTCATTCCCCAGACAGGTCAGAGGTCAGTTCCTGAAGCATTGTTGATCTCAGCAGAGATGGTGGAGGGGTTGATATTCTTAGATTTGCTCATTCAGCCAGTCAGTCTGGCTTTCAGAGGAGAATCAGGTCAAGAAGTGCTTAATGAACCAAGAGAAGCTTGTGTTATCTGCACTGCTGGGGGCTCAAACTTCTAACGATCATTAGCAGAGTCCTCGTGGATAGGCCTTCTGGAATGTTCTTTGTGCATCTTCCTAACCATTTTGGGAGATGGGGAAATACTACTAGCGAGAGTGACATGTTGTCCCAGATTCTTTGGTTTGATTCTGTTTTAAATGCATTATTTATTTCATGAAACTATCACATGAACTTACTTTATCATAATTTGTTTTTAAAGCTCTTCATCATGTATAGAAGCTATACACATATCTTTTGTTAACATGTGTGTTTTAATTTTTCATTTGGAAGATAGAAGAAAGTAGGATGTGGAGTTGAGAAGGCATGAGTCTGAACTTGTAAGCACACTTGATTTAACCAGGGAACAGTGGAAAATTAACCAGTTAGCAGGAGAATTTTGGGATCACCCACTTAGTGGACCAAACCAGTTGCTGTTCCTTCTGCTCTCATTATGACACTAACCAGTGGCAGGGACTACCGCTATTGGACAGTTCTCTAGCTAAACACTTCAGAATGTGGCTCATGTCTAAACCATAGCCTAAGGCCAGGGGATTGTCTCAGTCAATAGAGCACTTGCTTCACAGGCATCGGACCTGAAATTTGAGTTCATAGACCCCATATAAAAAACTGCATTATGGTACACATCTGTAATTCCAGGGTTGGTGAGAAGGGAGAGAGGGAGAGAGAGAGAGGGAGAGGGAGAGGGAGAGGGAGAGGGAGAGGGAGAGGGAGAGGGAGAGGGAGAGAGAGAGGGAGAGGGAGAGGGAGAGAGAGAGAGAGAGAGAGAGAGAGAGAGAGAGAGAGAGAGAGAGAGATTTGTGAAGATCATGAACTAGCTAACCTGGTCAACATGATGAAGTTTTAGGCCACTGATTGAGAGACACTGCCTTAAACAAAAGGCAAAAGTACCTAAGGCTGAGCACTCAAAGTTTTCTTCAGCTGTTCACACATCTACCATGGAGCATTCACACAGGGCAAATGTGCACATGTGTGCACACGCAGACGCAGACACACACACACTAAATCCTCTACCACTCAGTAAGTTAGAATTACTAACTATATTCTCGTGCACTGAGTACTCTGAGGGACAGAGACTTTGAATTATGTAGACAAGAGTGTGCCCCATGAGGTGATCTAGTGTGATAAGGAATGCTAGGTAGTGAAGGAATAGATACCAAGGCACCAAGAATAGTTACCATGTTGTGGATGGAGAGACACGTAAAGGGTTAAAGGTGCTTATTGCTCTCACAGAGGACCTGGGTTCAGTTCTCAGCGCCCTCATCAGTTGATGCACAACCTACTATATCTCCACTTCTAGGACATCTAATTCCTTCTGACCTTTGTTGGTCCCTGCATGCATATGGTAAAGATAACTTCCTGTAGGGACATAAAGACAAATATGTACAAAAATTATAAAATAGCCAACATTCATAATGAACTCAGTCATGCATTTAAATTGAAAAGTATTTGTAATAGGGGTTTAGGATGTGATCTCATTTCCTAGATGTAACCTCTTCTGCTATGGTCCTCCACTGATAATGCTATTGTGATGGAGAGAGTTGCAACCAGAGGAAGTGCTGTTTTCTAGCCTAGTATGTGCTGCCCATGGTCTGTGGAGGCTTTTCTGTGACGAGCGTCCATCCTTAGTATGCTCTTTGAGGTTGCTATGATTCAGGTGTTGTGCTGTATCGTGTCCTGGAGCCCATCTCCTCCTTTCTGAGAACTAGTTCATTAATCTTTAGATCATTGGCACTCAAGAATGTAAACATAAGTCAAGGAATTTGATGCTGAGGTCTACACAGTATTCGGCTCTTCCAAGCAGCCTTTCTACCTTCACTGGGCAGAACTAAAACGTCTGGTGGTGAGTCACGTTTATCTCTGTTGGTTCCAGCTGCTCTCTGAATGTGGTCCTTCTGGATGAGCTGACAGGTAGAAATAGCTGCTCCTTAATAATCAACAGGACATATAGCCACGGGGAAAACCAAACCATGGAAGAGAAAACAGGGAAGGCCAAATGTAGCTTCCCTGAATGGAAATTCCAGCCATATGTTTCCTGCCCTAGGACAAATCAACTAAGATGTTTTGGGATCTCAGCTGAATAGATTATAAAGCTAGGAAAAAGGGATACTTTCTAGAAGATCAGATAAAAATAGCCAAACTTTCCACATTGTGATAGAATATTGCCATCTACAAAGTTTGTGCTAGAGAACTGTGCCATCAAGTTGAAAAAAGAAACCTTTTGGCTAGGAATGTCAATCAATTGATAATGTGATTACTTAGCATACAGAAAGCTCCAGGTTCAATCCCTTGAACCATGTTTATTATGGGTGATAATGTGTGCCTATAATCCTAGCACTTGCAAGGTAGAGGCAGAAAGACCAGGAGTTCAAAGCCACCCTCTGATATATGGTGATTTTGAGACCAGCCTGTGTTCCCCAAGACCCTGTTTCAACAAAAAGAACAAAAACCTCATCAGTGTTGTAAGAATCTGTGTGGTTCTGTGTTGAGCCAAATTCATCGCTGTCCTGAGCCACAGGGTGGACAGGCCTGCTTGCACCCAGATGCTTCCTGGGGGAGGGGGGGTTTAGCACGTCCATGAAGGCAGGTGGGTGAAGCAGGAGCAGCTGAATGAATATGCCAATGCAGGTCTCAATGTCCACATTGAAGGGACATGCAGGACACAGATCTGCCTTAAGAACCACAGACGAGAAGATACCCTGCAGACACACGTTAAAGACACCCCAAAGAAGGAGATAAAAATAAAGTTAGTTCTTCTGAGAGCACTTCAAGTGCCAGGGACACCCCCATCCCACATGTTATGCCACTGCCTCAGCACACCTGTGGGAAGGTATAGGCACTCTTGTGTTACTGCTGTGGAGATGACGGTTCCAGACAGAATGTGTCATCCTGGAAGACGATAACAGAGCCAACCTCTGATACCAGCCCCACAATTTTGAAACTCCCATTTTATCTGATGAGCCATGATGTCCCTGAATCTATTGATATAATTTTGGAGCTACAGATAGATCTTAGTTTCCTGAGAGACAGCCTCTCCATTTTACTTACATACATGTATTCAGGATATTTTTTTGCAAAACATTATAAGCTATTGTTTTTATGTAATCACTAATTTGCCTTCATTTTTTTCTTTTTCTTTCTTTCTTTCTTTTTTTGTTTTTTGTTTTTTTGGGTTTTTTTGTTTTGTTTGTTTGTTTTTTGAGATAGATTTCCTATATCCCATCTTGACCAAGGATGTCTATAAACTTGTCTCTAAGTAGTAGTAGAGAACCTCCTTCTCTACTTCTTGAACATTAGAATTACAGGTATACACCACCATACCTGGTTTTGGTGGTACTAGGGATAAAACTTGGGGCTTTGTATATAGTAGGCAGGATCTCTTACCACTGAGCCGTAGCCTGAGGCCTGTTGCATCACCGTTATTGTTCCAGCGCACACTACCCCTGGTTAATGACCCATCGAGTCATGACCCAATGTGACAACATTTGGAACTAAGTGCAACACTAAGATAATTCCAAAGGATGAAGGTCGATGATTTCTGCACGTGGTGATAGAGAACGCTTTGCAGAAAATGTGACCTTCTACTTAGGCCAGCAAAGTTTACCATGAAAGAAGGAAAGGAGGAAGAGATGAAAAAGGAGGGAATTTTTTGTCAGGAAGTTTGAAAGGAAACTTGAAACATGGGAGTGTGCATAAAGGTAGTTAGCTGGTTCAGGTTGCATACAAAAGAAAAGGAAGAAACAGAAAGGGAAGAAGGGCAAAGGAAAGAGAAGAGAAAAAGGAAGGAAAAAGTGCTTTATCTAGTGGACACTGAAAGTTGAATATGGCCAGGTTCAAACACAATATCACCAACTTTGACTTCCCTAAGAGGTCTTCTGTTGCTCAATTTTGCCTGTAAAGGAATGGTGTGATTCAGTCATCTGTGGGAGTCCATGTGCTGACACATACATGCTTAGTCTCTAAAGGATAAGAGAAGCAGTTAACACATAGTACGATCGAACTTGTTCAACAACAAAGCAGAACTGATTTTTACAGGGTTTATTTTGGCTGTTTAATCCGTGGTGCCCGAGTCTCAGCTTCTCTGGGGGAATCTGGCAAGAGGTGCTGGGAAGGCTGATGTAGACACAGCTTCCCTTAGGAAAGACACTGCTCCTTCCGAGGTCAGAGTCATGGCTCAGACAACCAAGTGGACTCCATTGTGTCCCCTAGACTCTTGAGAAGCACCAAACACCAACACTTACACACTCCAATTTCAAATACTAGCTCTTTCACAGTGTTGAGATATCATCCTCATCTTTTCTCTGGGCTACATTTAGTCTCTTGGGGGATATCTACTGGTCACCACAGCCCTTAGGACATGTAGGGCTTGACCTCCAGCTGACATTTTGTCTTGCCTTGCCTTTCTGCCTCTCTCTTAATCTCTCTCTCTCTCTCTCTCTCTCTCTCTCTCTCTCTCTCTCTCTCTCTCTCTCTCTCTCCCTCTCTCCCTTCTTTCTTTCTTAGACAGGTGTTTTCACTCTCTATCTTTCCTCCCTCCCTTTCCCCTACCCTCTCCCTAGCCTTGAAATTATAATCTTCCCATATCGGCTTCCAGATTTCTACAATTACTGGCAGGCACCACCATGCCCGGTCCATTTTATACTTTTAAGTGGTTGAAAGCATTTAAGGGCGAAAAATAGTCTATGCTCCAGGAAAACCCAAGGATGTGTAAGTTTCAAAGCCTCTTAATAAAGTTGTATAAGACCAGGTCACAGTCACTCATTTGCCCGTGTCCCTGGGTGCTTTGGTGTGCCCCAGGAGCCAGTATTAAATGCTTCCAAATCAGAGAATAGGGCATTCACCAGAGACGTTTGTCACATATATGCTTATATTTACTTTATATCTAGGGAGACCAAGGACAGTCAACACTACGTGGCCCTTCATTTTGAATACAAGGCGTCTAGGGCAGGTGGCTGTGCTTTCAGCCTCTATTAGCACTATCTTTTTTTTCTGTATTTTATTATCTCATTGTCTGTTTTTATGATTATAAGTTTGCAACATTTATCATGAGCTTAATATTGCATGTTGGACATATAACCTCACCAAATATCTATGCCAAGTTCTGGAGAGTATGGCGCTACACAAAACATACCATATTGTCTAGTAAATGAACCAAGAAAAAAATCATAGCTTATTAATATAAGATGTACTTTGGAAAAATTAAGCAGTTATTAGAAACAAAAGAGGCTTCATATAATTCACATAATAGTGGTCATTCATTCACAGTTTTTGTTATTGGCTTAGAATACTGCAGGGATTACAACCATACCAGAATAATATGTAAGTGGAAAATAAGAATCAGAGACAGTGGGGGTCACTCTGGTCAGGACTGGCAGTGGTTGGGATAGACAAGAATCTACATGTGCAGCCTGTAAAGGCTGGCAGGTGGATAGGATTTGATCCTAATTCTTAGCATCTCATTTGATGCTAATTTTCCTAGCAGAGAAAGTAAAAAGAATTCCTTACCGAAAATTTAGCCTTTAGGTTTAGAGAGATGAAAGAAGATAGACAGTGACAGCAAATATTTTATAGCACAGTTTCCTAAAAAAGAAGAAAGACAATGCCATATGTATATTCTATAAGCATGTGTCAATCTGTCCCTTATATGACACATCGCTATTCCACCGTAGCTTGAACTAGCAGGTTCTTCAAAAAAAATTGTGTGTATATGCACAAATAATCCATATAATACATTATATTTGTTTATTAAATTTTTTATTTTATTTTATGTGTAGTATATGCCTGCATGTATGTATACCATGTATATGTTTGGTGTTCATAAAGAACAAAAGAATTGGAATTGGGGAACACTGTGAGTCACTCTGTGGGTGCTAGGGATATACTCTGGGTCCTCTGTAAGAACAAGTGCTATGAACTACTGAGCCATCTCTCCAGCCCCAATTTTGCTGATCTGCCTGTCACATTTATACAATCCACCAGTTTCCAAAGCACCTGCAGAAGTTTGCCCTCAGACTCTTCTACACCTGTGTAATCATGACGTAAATATGTCAATTTATGCCCTAACTGAAAAAATTGTGTGTCCTGCCTTCTGACACCACAGCTTTTACACTTTATAATACTGGAGAGCCAAAATTCAGTGTGCCTAGCACCTTTTCTTAGCACTGTCCAGTGTCTGTCTCTATGTCATGATTGTCTACAGGAAGCCAAATAAAAAACATAGCCATCTCATGGTGATGTGGTGATCTGTCTGTCCTTCCTGCTAACTTCTCAGAAATCTGGTTTTGAAAGTCATGGTCAGAAGCTAAAGTTAGAAACGGTATCGGGCGCTCGTATAAGATGGGTCATTGTGCAGCTGTTCAAGGGGCTTTCGGGATTGCACAACATGGCCACTCTGATGCACGTGAATCAATTACAGAGAAACCTTGTCAAGATGGCCAAACCTCTAGCCTTAAATAATTGAATTCTCTGCCAAACTCTGTCTGCTGTTGTTATCCAGAAATGTAATTATGTAGCTAAATCAAGCAACTAAAATTAGTGTAGTGTAAAAACACCTTGGCTATCTGAAAGTGGATGAATTGGGCTTAGAGAAAGCCAATAGTTGGGTATGTGCAGTGGTGTCTGGAGTTCTTGCTGATCATCATTTTGACAAAAATCTATATTGTGTGCATCCTATTTAGAGAGAAGAGTGGTTTGTGGCAAGGGTGTGTCTGATTTGAAGGTGACATTGTGTGTGTGTGTGTGTGTGTGTGTGTGTGCCTGTTTGTGTCCAGAAGTCAATGTCTGGTAACCTCCTTTCTTATTTTTTGAGACCATGTCTCTGATTGCATAAAGATTTTACAGATTCATCAAAACTAGTTGGCTATGATCCCTAAGGATCCTCCTGTCTATGCCTCATGAGTGCTATCATTGTAGGCTGGCCCTATCATGCTTAGCACATAGGTCTTGGGTATCTAAACACAGGCCTTTCTGCTTACTCAGTATTTTACCAGTTGAGCTATCTGCCAGGCCCATTGAAGGTGATCTTCAATCATCTTCAGACCTTACTTCCTGAGAACTTCATATTACTAGTTTCAAAGTTGGGTAGTACTAAGTATGCCCACATCTTTCCTGGTATGAGAAGTGGGAATATGCCAGTTTACCATCATCTGAGCCCTCAGTCTGAAGTCAAAGATGGGTGAGAACCAACTGCTAAGGGAAGAGCAGAAGCCGTGGCAGCTAGCTACTTCTCAATGCCCTTTGTCTTTGGGGGCGGGCCATCTTTGTTTAATATCTTGCAAATTCATGTATCACAGCAGGAAGACACACATACCAGCCAGGTGAAACCCCGTCACAGATGAAACACAGCACCAGCAAAACTGCACCTACTCTGTGGCCCCAACACATTTCTAGAGCACACATCACAGTGCAATGTCAGCTACACAACTTACCTAGCGATTTTGTGTGAGGGGGTTTTTAAATTCAACACTGCCTCCTACTGGCTGCAACGTGGCTGCCTAGAGTGACTCTGGATTTCTGTTGGTTACCACTGGTTGCTTCCTGGGTTAGGGATTAACCCCTGCATCAGAGATGTGGAAGAATGGAACGCAATAACCCACAAAACTAGTTTACTCAGATTTCAGCTATTATTTTGTTATTCAAACTGAAATTGGGTGAAGAAAGGGAGGAAAGTGAGTCAAATGTTTGGAAACAGTGTCCTATAGCCCAGGCTGGCCTTAAACTTGCTTTACAGCTGAGCTCCCAATTTTTTTCTCTACACACTTTCTGAGTTCTAGGACTAGAGAGGTTTGCCACCACACACTGAGTATTCTTAGATAATTTTTGATCAGCTGCCCGCACGAACCTGCTAGATTTGAGTGTTCTTATTTGTTTGGTTGGTTTTGTTTCTGTCCATAACTGTGGGGGGATGGGTGTAGGTGTGAAAATGTATGTGCTGTGTTCAAAGGGTGGCCTCCAGGTATCCTTCATTATTGCTTTTTACTTACATCTCGAGAGAGGGTCTTTCACTGAAGCACTGAACATGGAGCTTTCTGTTCGGCTCGGCTGGTTTGCCAGTTGAGACCCAGCACCCTCCTGGCTCCATTTTCCCAGTCTTGGGAACGCAGATGTATGATAAATTGCCTGGCTTCTTCCATGGGCACTGGAGGACCAAACTCCAGTCCTCATGCTTATATGGCAGTATATAAGTTTACATAACAATCAGTTGCAATTTAGAACTTTAATCTAGGCTCTGGTGATGATTTGTGTGGGTAAAGATTAAAGTTCTCTAAAGTTGCAAGTGATTGTCATGTAAGCTTACATATTTCTATTCCTTATTCTCTCTAAAAAAAAAATCTCATGTAGACCCAGCCCCTTGCAATTTGGCCCAGTTCCTCAGGACAAATGCCTTCTCTTTTCGCTGGATTCCCTGTCACTCCGTCTCCCTCGGTCTGAGAACTAAATTAATGAAGAGTATTTGGTTAGTCATGTTGGGCGAGCTGTTCCCAAAATAGCTCCTTCCATTTCGGTAGCTCCGACCCTGCAGCTGCCGCGTCCCTTCCTTGTCTGGGAAGAAAACTTTCACATTAAGAGTTGCTGATGCAGGATTTTCTTTCCTTTCCCCTCTCCGCCGCCTGTGGATGAGCCTTGGCTCCTGACAGAAGCGATTTGGCTCTCGGCTTTGTAGTTGAGAAGAAGTTGCGTCTATAGATTTCTTTCCCCCTCTAACTCTCTATTGATGTGTTCAGCCTTGGAGGGAATAAAGCCTCCATTTAAAGCATGTTGGCGTCGCAAGGAGTCCTTCTGCATTCTTATGGCGTGCCTATGATTGTGCCTGCTGCCCCCTACTTCCCGGGACTGATGCAGGTAATTCATGGCTTTTGCCAGCAAGCAACTTAACTCCAGAATGGTCTGAGTAATAATTGGAATTTTTATGGTTGAGAAAGCAAACACTTTTAATACAGGAAGAGAAAAAAAAAGCCCTCGTGTAGTCAAAGGAAAGACAGTAGGAAATCAAAAAGATGGATCACCTTAATCTGGCTATTGACATCTCTCATGGATGAATAAATGGTGTAGTTGAGCTGTATTTGCTTGTATTGATCTGGGTGCTGTTTAACATTCATGCCTCTGCTTCGGGAGGTTGACCAGGGGGCAAAAGATTTGCTCTCTTCCCTAGCTTTCTGAGGGACTGGGTCTCCCAGAGCAGATCAGGAGGCTCAGTAACTTATCATGATATGGCTTGCTTAAAGGCTTTAACCCCGGAAACAGAAGGGCAGGAAATACAGAGTGCTTCAAGGACACCCCACACAGGATGACTGTTTGCAGAGATGCTCCCCCTTCCAAATCTGAGAGGTGACCCACAAACAAGAGGAAACGTGGTTTACTTAGGAAGTTCAGAGGTTATTCTGGAAATCCCATGCCAACTGTTTGTATTCTCAGCGTCTAGGGAGAGGTTGGGATACCTGCTGTTTTGACTGCTAAGGCTATTATTCTGTGTGCCGAGAGGTTCCCGTGCTAGCGAGAAATTGGGACCTGTCTTTTTTTGCCTTATTGTACCTCCTTGCTGTCACTCAAACTCATTGCTTCTGGGTGTACGCCTGTAGCTCTCTGGAAAGCCAACATCCACTTGTGATAGGAGTGGGTCGTTGTAGGAAGCAAGCGGCTATTTGTTGCTGTGCTTTAGAAATAAACAACCCTGGGTAATAAATTCTAAATCTCCTTTCTGTGGGAAAGGAAAATTAAATATATGCAGTACAACAGTTTAGCGTTTTCTCCTGTAGCCCTGCCCCCCACCCAGCACTCTCTGAGAGTTCTACAACAATTCTAATTCATTAATGATGACTTCTGTGGAGGATCTTGAACAAATATTCTTCTTGCTCTGTGACTATGACTGTGACTGTTTATTGACTATCAGAAGCTGGGTGGTGGAATCTACCCAACAGTCAATCCAGATAGCACCAGAACTGCCAATTACCCTGGATGTATATTGTTGCTACACTTCTATGTTATAGGTAAATAGGCCAGGCAGAGAATGCTCCTGACAACAAGGAAAGGAACTTGTGGCCAGATGGTGACAGGAAACTTAGGACTTGAAGGTGAAGCACAGTAACAGGGCTTTTGGCTTCTGTTGGAAATTTGGGGTGAAGGTCAAAGGCTGGAGTTTTGTCGGCCCTTGTGCTGCCCTATCCGATAAATAATTACAAGCAAATCGTTCATTTCACTCCGTGCTGATTGATGCTGAAATTGCTTTTGAAAGTTCTCATAAGTTCCTGTTATAGATTAAGTGCTGGTGCGGGAGAATAACGGCACCCACAGAAATGGGTGAATGTAATCAGGTTTAATGGACTCGAGAGCTTGTTGGGAATTAAATAACTATCGATTTGCTGGGATGTTTCTGTCATTACAAAATGCCACTCTGAACGTATTACCCCAATGATAGATGAGAAGACGCCAGAGCCAACTGAGAAGCTGGGAAGGCACTATTTCTTCCTCTTTGGCAGAATGTTCAAGAAGCATGACTGGTTAGTTTAGGAGGGAACAGTTATTTTACTTGCAAATGTTAACCTGATCCATTCTCATTTGTTTATCCCCCCAAAAAAACAACTGAACCCACAAGTCCTTCTGAGTGTGTCAGTCAGGAGCCTCTGATGGGACCCACCCCACCTTTCCCTTCTTGTGCACACAAAGCACACTGTACGGCTGTGCACATGAATGTGCTAGCCATCGTGCTGCCCTGTGGAGGCTGCACTTTTTGACTCAAAGAAACTAAACCCCCTCCCATTGCAGTTCTGTTCACAAGGAAAGACCGGGGCCTGATAGGAAGGGGTGTGGAATCCTAGCGCCCCCTCTGCCTTTCAGCCTGGACTTTCTGACCTAGCCACCTTGACCCTTAGCCTTGAGGAATTTCACCCCAAGTCAAGAATAGAGGCCCTTTTGCCAGGATTCAGATTTCTTTAGCAACTTAGTGATGCCAGCAAGACAAGAAAACAGTGAGGACTGTGGATCCGTCCTTGCTAGGATTCCCTGTGCCTGGATATTTGGGAACAGCATCAATGGATATGTGCAAGGGCCACTGGCGAGCTGCTTGAGATACTGTTTACAATTTCACAGTCTTTCTAAACTCAACAGCCAACAGTCCTATGGCCAAAGATATTCCTTTTTGAACTACTCTCTAAGACACTTTTGAAATTCGGGCCAACACAGCCCAATTTTTCTGCAGTTAAAGAAAAAATAATTTGCATTTTTTAAGTGTTAAGAGTGTACCTGACTCATGCTGCAATCAGTGCTTACAGATGTGTCCTTACACGTCCAGTGGGGTCCCTCTTATGGCCTCTTCTTTAAAGTTAGTCCCATAGTTAACATGGGATTTCCATTTCTACTTTCCGTTTCTTTGGAAAGCCTGTGTCAACTATATTATATCCCATGCACCCATTATCTTATGTCTAAACTTATGGAGAAAACAGACAAATAAGACAAGTATGGTTTTGTTTGTTTGTTGATTGATTTTGTTTTGCTTTCCTTTAACTATATAGATAATCATGAGTGGTTTTAAAGATTTAGACTAAACCAGGTTGAATCATTTCACAGGTAGTAAGAGGTCAAAAGGAAGCAGGGGTAAAAATGATGATACTGAAGCAAACTATACAGACACTGACCTTTAACCCTCAGTGCAGAGTCCAGTCTTGGTGTCTTTGAATGAAGAGCCCAGGCATCTTCCTTGGGTCGTCTTTTCAGTCCTGCATTCCAAGTGCCATCTTGGTTTGCCACAGGGTTGACTGAGCTGCTATTGTTATAAGAAGTCAAGCTCATTGGCAAAGTCATTTTTGATTCCAGATGCTAACCACAGGATTTCCTTAAGCCAGGGGCCATGCGCACACAATGACAAATGATGAAATCAGAACAGTGGCTTCATAACTCATTTGTGTGTTTGCTTAACATTTGAGTATAGTTCTTCTCAACTTTATGGAGCAGTCTTAGCTCCACAGCCCTGATGTGCATATCTGCCTGCACATATGACTAAAGCAGCCTTCCTCCTATACAGAGTGATGATCTTGAGGTCCCTGTAGGACTCAAAGATGATGATTTCTGAAATGACATCATTTACAGGAAAATGGATAGAACTGGAGATTATGAGACTAAATAAGATACAGCAGAAAATCAGAAAGAAAGATATGCTTTGTCTACCTCGAGCATCCTAGATTTTATATATATATATATATATATATGCATAAAGTGATATATGCATACTGAATAAAAAAAGAAATAAAAGGGAAGACCGTGTCTGTTCCTAGGTAAAATACAGGAGAATGTCTATTATAGATGAAAGGGAGAGAATAGCCAGAGGCAAAGAGGAGGTCTGGAAGAATCCAGAGTGGACATGACCCTGAGTCATGGGAGAGGTGAGGGTGGGGTAAGGTGAGGGGAACTGGGTGTAGCAGCCAAGAGGGCAAAGTTTACAAAAGAGGGTGAGTAAGCAAAATGTCTGGATTGTATAGGAAAGAGCCTCTGAAGGAGGGACAACCCAGTGCCTGGGCTGGAGAATTAGGCAGAGAGGACAGGGTGCCAAGCATACCTTGTAGGGAAGGGACTGTGGGATGCTGGGAGAACCTGGTGGCTGGGCTTGCTTTGATATGTTAAATAGACACCTCAGCCATTTGTCCCAGGGTTTGAGGTTAAGCACATACATGTACACACAGGCATATGGAATAGATGTAGTAATGAAGCCACTACAAAAGGGATTAGCGCTAACCAGAGTGGAAGGGAGGGGAGAGTAATACATCATAATACATCACATACATGACTGAAGCTGTTTGAAGCCCATCCATGTATCTGATGGTTGTATGCTGACATACAATATTGGTTATCTGTTATGCATTAAAACAACCAACACATTCTTTAAAAAAAATTCTATGGTATCATAGAAACTAAGGATTTTCTTCTTGCGTTCTTAGTCTTGTTGATAAGAGAATTTAAAAGGGGACACAGAAAGACAGTGCTGAACAGAGTTTGAAAGAACAACAGGTCAGGTAATTTGTGAATCTGGGCAGCTGCTGGCTGGAAAGAGATGCAGTGGAAAAGAGAAATTCCTACTCTGGCATGTTCCGAAACAGGAACTTCAAGCCTGGTGGCGGGGTTGGGTAGAGTGGAGGGAGGTGGGACCTTTGAAGAAACTGTGAAGAAGCCCAGAGTGTTAGGGAAAGCTTGCTTGGGCTTTGACTGGTTGTCCAAAGAAACAGTGAAATGTCACTCTTTTCTGTGCATCTGATCCAATCTGGAAGGGATCAGCACATTAGCTTATTAAAGGATACTTAGGCTGCTTCTTCTTAAATCCACTTTTGGTCGGTGCAGTGGTCTCCTGGTTAGATGATTGACAGGATCTCTTGGCTTACGTTTTTAAAACCAGGATAAAGATAGAACATAAAACTTCGGGTCTCCGGGTCTCCACCCAGAGGTAAAAACATAGTTTCTATGTGCCTCAGAGGAAGTAACTTTACTTTAATGGGCCTCAAGGAACTCTACATACCACGAGCTTTTCATATCAAAATTTAAACCTCTAGGGTGACTTCCATTTGTAGAGTTACCTGAGCAACAGGATGGAGGGTTCCATCGGCAATGGCCTCCAAGGCCGTGAATATCTGTCTGGCTACCAAACAAATGATCAGATTACTAAGCAATTCCTGCTAAGTTATGCACTACAAGAAAAGATTCTACCCTAGAGAATGAGTAGTGAACAGTCTTAGGAGTCTTCTCAGTTGTCCATTCCCCTACTGATCCTTATAAATCCACTTTTGTCAAGCCCTGGGAGGGGCACCTAGAAGGCAAAAATGACATCACCACCATCAGTCACTGCCTAGAGGAAGGAGCAGTAGATTATTCCTAAACTATAAAGACAGCAGAAAGAGGCACGTGTGTTCAGAGCTAATGTCTTAGATACAGCAGTAACTTAATTTTTTAATGAATAGTATTTATTTTCCAGCCAATACCTACAATTCTCAATTCTAAAAGATTCTGAAACCAAAAAATTTAACGCCCGAGACCAAATCTCATCCAGGAATAACACTTGACCAGAAATGGCTAACAAACAACTATTTATATCCCAGTCAGCATGAATATTCATGTCCCTTGCTGTGGAAATGTTTATGTGTTTGGTGTTGGTGTCTGGGTGTTGCCACAGACTCTGCTGAAGATTTTACATAATCACTGTTTCCAGTGGAATACCTTTCTGAAAACAAAAACAACACAACTCAAAAGTACAAATTATGAATTACAGGTTACTCCAGAGTTCTTAGTTTGGGAATCACTGCCTTATATTTTAACTCATCTTTTTTATTTGGAGAATGTGGGACTCAGAAAGAGGGAATAAGACTACCAAGGTCCCAAAGAATCCCAGGGGTGGAGTCCAGATTTAGACCAGGTTTGTAGAGTGAGCACCTTCTCTTTTACTGAGGATCTAGCAATGAGCCTAAACATGCATTGGGAGATGAGAGAGGGAGGAGTCCAAGCCTGTTAAGTGGACAGTTCCAAGGAACGATGTGGGACTGGAGCTGGGTCAACACCAGTTGGCATTCTCCAGAGAATTTGTCATGCTGAGAGAGCCTCCTCCTCAGTATTTTTGCCATCTTACTTGCTCAGGGAAATGTGATGACGTTCTGATTCCAAAAGGGCAGGATGTAAGCCAAAGGAGCTGGGAGGAGCCTGAGAAACAAGTCTCCCATACCCTGAATGTGCCCCTGGAGGAGTGGGCTCCCATAACTGTGGATCTAGAACAATGGTCCTCAACCTTGTGGTGACTCCCAACCATAACATTATTTTCATTTCTACTTCATAATTGCAATTTTGCTACTGTTATAAATTGTAATGTAGACAAGTGGGTTCCCCCCACCCCCCACCCCCAATGGTCTTGTGCAACCCTTGTGAAAAGGTCATTTAACAAATGGTTAACAAATTTAACCAAAGGTTGAGAACCATTGATTTAGATGGTAAATGTCCACCTGTGGAGTGTCTTTCACGCCTCAACATTCTTTACCAATGAGATAGTACTAGCCCCAAAGGCCAAGTGTCTTCTTACACTTCCACTCCCCACAGCTCCAGCTTGCGAAATCTGCCGAGGCACATCTCTCTGCTGTGCACACCAACCCTAGGCTCCCTGTATTTTGAAGCAGCAAAATCCTTGTGTAGGCAGAGTGTTTTGCAAGAATTCTGCATCCATTATGTGGAGCTACTAGAAATTATTGAACTGTTGATTTTTCTCCACAAAGGAGAGACTGCCCTCTAGAAATGCAAATAAATGGGTGGAGATCCTGCAAGACATTTGCATTTGTTTCTGATTGGACTTAGCAACAACTCTGCTAGTTTCATGACTGCCATAGCCCTTTTCCTTTCTCAGGGGGCATTTCTGCCCCCGATGTGCTCTGCCTCTTTAGGGAGTCTGTTGATTGGGAAAGACATGAGAACGGACACCTGATACAAATGCTGGCCGGGCCATTTACTTTGTGGCCACTCCATCTTAGTCACTAAGTGACTTTTCTGTACTGCCAATGAGGCCATGTCAACAGTGAACTAAATTAAACAGTAAGAGAGGTGGCAAGGAGAATTTAGAGTCAAGCAGGGTCCAGGTTGATAAATTAACTTTGGCATAAACTAAACCTGTGGCCTTGGGCCTGTCAGTTAACCTCAAGGTGCCTCAGTTTTTCTCAGCTACTGCATCAAACCTGGAAGAGCTGACTTTCAAAGTTCTCTTGTGCCTTTGATATAGTCTCTTCCTTTGGCAATTATTTGTTGATTATCTGTAATGAGCAGGACTGAGAACTAAGAGTGGGTGATGAGGACACATAGAAGAATTATAAGGAGTATAGATTATATGGGAAGGATTGCACTTTATACATATCTGATTGTGTATATCTATATACTATATCTCTCTATATATGCATATATATACATACACACATGTATATATTATATTCTAAAGAGAGAAAGGAACAGTGTGTGTACTGAATGGATATTCTTTTATATGTAAGGAACAAAAATCTAAATCTTACTGGTTTCAGAGAATGGTTTCTGGTCTTGCAAACTTCAAGCCCGGTTGGACCCAGGAGCTCAGATAACAGAAAAAGAGTCTCTCTCCTGTTCACACAAGTTGCCACTCCTCAGTCTTCCTTAATATGAAGACGCTGAGGTGAGTGGTGGGAACAGCTGTCTTCAGGTGTCACATGAAAAGCCACCTTATGTGTAACAAAGTTGGACATTAAGTATAAAAGCATGTCATTGCCACACGGTGACAAACTTGATTGACAACATGTCTAAACCTGCATCCTACCTCATATTAGAAGGGTTCTTCCCTGACTGTACCAGCAGGAAGTCCAAGGTTCAGCATCCCTGACCGATGCTAGAGTTTGTCTCACCCACACCTGAGCTGAGCGAACTGCGAATAGAGGATCAGTTAGAGAACTATGACAATATCGAATGCTAGATGGCTAAAGTCCAAATTCTCTTGACCAATGAGAATAACATTGAAAGCTCTTACACTTGAACATGTCCTTTCTTCCTCTCAGGACACACTCTATGCCCCAGGATGAAGAAGAGGTCAGATTGTCATCTGGAGACTAAGTAGCCCAGACTCATGGGAACCTTGTTCTGTCTTTCTAGCCCATCCATCAGCTTCTCTGTTAATGACCAGATACAGCTGCTTTACCCAGCCTCTTCTCCTCTCAACTGATGAAAGTGTATCTGGGGCCACTTCCACTTTTTCATAGATGAGAACCTCACCATCTAGGGAAGTCAGAAAAGCCCTGAGGTATCCACCACCACAGTAATTGAGCCAAAATGGGCATCCTAGAACATGCAACTCTTACTATTTATATTAGTCATGCATAAACCAATATATACTATTTTCACAAAGATATATATATATATATGTATATATATATATATATATATATATATATAATAGTAATATATTAAGACACAAACAATATCCTCTACATGTATATGCACATGTGCCTGTGTAAGCTAGAGGCTAACTTCAGGTGTCACTCGATCAATCTCCATCTTGTCTTTTTGACCCAGGGTCTCTCATTGAACCTGGAGCTCAACAGTTTAACTAAGCCGCTAACCAATGATTTTACCTTTCACCACACCTCCACCCTAGTGCTGGTGCTGTAGCTGTGCATCATTTTGCCAGATTTCATGTGGGTGTTAGGGATCTAAATTTGAGCTCTCAAACTTACACAACAGACTGTTTATTAACCAAGCTACCCTTCCATCCCTTATATGTGATATTCCCAACTATACATCCTATTTTGTTCCCAAGTACAGAAGGAAATATCTAAGGTCAAGAAGCAAATCAAAGCATTTTAGTGATAGACTCTGAAATACTGTGGACCTTCCATCATTCCAAGGCACTTGCAGGTGCTAGTGGCATACCATGCCCTGTTTCATAGAAATATACTTTTAAAAAATTAAATTATTAAAGGAACTCTGTCAGTCCTTGTGATTAATATCTGTCCCGTAAAAGGGATGTGTTTTTGCAGCAGCCATCTGTCATGTTGATCATTTCAAAGGCATGCTATATAAGCACGTGTGCTTGTTATATGTTGATGCAGTCCAGGGAGAGCTGGAAGACCTATGGATTTTACTTTCTAGTTGATGCTTTGGGTACATCAATCTGAACCCTTGGCAGTGGGGCACCCTTTCTCTACCTTTTAAAAGTTGTTTCTGGTAAGTGTTTTTTCTTTGCCTGGCTGCTTTATGATGGAGATACTTACCCATATTTGTGCTTCTCTCCCATCCAAAGATAGACCTAGCACACATACACTCTGGAGGACAAGGAGCCAGCGTGTCTACTTGATCAGCTGCCGAGCCTATGTGGTGGACACAGACATGGAACTCCATGCTCAGGCCTTTCTGGGTAGCTAGATCTGTAGTTTTCAGTAGTGGGCACTTTCTAAATGGAGCACTTTGAGCTTTTAAAAGCAGAAGGCAGAGGCTCCATATAGCTCATTCATAAACACTCGCCTATTGATTATTGGGTCCACATTGGATTTTCCTTTAAGCTCTGAACACCGAGATGATGAGAGGGGACATACATTCTCAGAGGCCACATGGAAAGCCTCCTCATGGGTAGCAAATTTGAAAATTAAATACAAAAGTTTTGCTGTAGGTTCCTCGGTCCCCAGTCCCTCGGTCCAACTAACAGATGACATCTTTACCACAGCTGGGTATGAAGTCAGGTTTGATGAAGTCCTAGGGAAGCTGTTCTTCCTTTCTGAGGAAGAGTAATTCTGATGCTCCAAAAGACATAGGCATTAGTAGTCTCTGTTTGAATATTTTTGACATGGGGAAATGATGAGGGATGGAGTGGACTAGAGGAGTGGCCTGAGCCCAGACTTGCACCCAGTGCAGACTAAAGCAGAAGAATTCAATACCTGCTGGTGTAGATGTGGCTCTTGGGCACCCTACTTCCCTTCTCTGGTTTCAGTGATAACACTGTAAAGTGCTATTTCTTCTCAGTTAGAGAAGGGAATGTAAAATTCATAGAGGCAAAAATTAAGTATGATGGTGGCCTGCTGGGTGTGGCCCTGGATAGATTCCGTGACGTTTATAAGCCTCTACTTTCATGTCTGTACAATGGAAGCAATAGCAATGCACACTGTCTTTCAAGACCACTTTCAGTATTTGGAGTCCAAATGTGACCCTTCCAGAGGGCTTTGTGGGATAGACATGGTGGCATTAAGATGTGATGTCATACCTAGAATTGTCTATTCAGGCCCTTATAGTTGTCAATAAAGCTCCTGACTGTCACACCGCATCTGAACTTGTAAGTGGGAAGAGGGCCCCAAATTGTTCCCAGGTGGCCTGAGAATCTGCTGAGATTTTCCAGGTCTCAGTGGGAACACCCCACTGAATGGTGAATTGGCTTTTGCTTTGTTCAGTTGTTGATTCCTCAACAGTCTTTACTATTATCCCTGGGGATAAAATGCCGTAGATGGGGTAAAGGGCGTGGTTGCGTCTCTCTAAAGTCAAAGCAGGTTCTTTGTAAGTGGCGCTGCACAGCCTAGGGGCTCATCATAGAGTGCCCTGGAGAAAGGCCGAATGGACAGCCATGGAACCTGACAGCTGGGGGAGAATTGAGACAGGGTCTTCAGTGGTCCAGGGGTCACAAAAGCCACTTGAGGCCAGAATGGTGTGATTTCTGATGTTTCTGGTAGAATGGCAGACCTTTAGCTTTTTTGTTTTTGTTTTTGTTTTTTAAGGAAAATGACTCCAGTGTTGGTTTTCACATAGAATCATACTTATTTCAACAGTAGCTGTTAGAGTTCATGCATTTAGTATGTAGCTGGCCACCTATGAGGCCTTGTACCTGCGTTTCACCCTACCTCTTAGGTGGGATGAAGACCCTTGTTCACTTATAATGTATGAAACCCACTGCCTTCCCTCTGCCAAGCTATATAGCTGGGAGAGCTGAGACATCTAGACAAGAGGTCACAGGTCTCCATCACACTGAGACCACATCTTTTCACACTTGCTCCGGTGGAACAGGCTGAAGCTGGGTGGCATGGGTGGAGTCTGCCCTTTGTGGTCAGGAAGAGAGGCCCATCTCATCTCTTCCATGTGGCTACAGCCTTCTGGGGACAGACTCTTTAGTACCACCCACAGCCCTGTTCTGTAAAACTCCTGGCACACTGTGGGCGCTTAATAAATGTTAAATAATGAGAATAGCTCCCATCTGTCAGTGCCTGGTGGCAGGGAGGATGGGTGAGTGTCGAGTGGTACTGGGCATCTGGTGGGAAACTCTGTGTGTGTGCGCGTGCGAAAGTGCATGTGTGTGTGCATGTGTGTGTGTGTGTGTGTGTGTGTGTGTGCATGTGTCAGGTTGGGAGACTATAGCCCTGAGATGTTCAAGTTCTCTCAGCATTAAAGTGGCTCCACTCCTCTAGAAGTCAGAGTGTGGACAAGTGCCTTGTCAGTGCGGGCACCGTACCAATCCTGGCCGCCTGCATTGTTTACATGGACCCCGGCCCAGTAGCTGCTTTTCTCATGGGAAGCTAGGCTCAGGAACATGTTGATCAACAATGCAGGGGCTTTGTTGAGATTTAAGAGAGGAGGGAAGGATTGGCCCTTGGAGCAGACGGCACCATAAATTCCTGCTTCTGTCATTTTCTGGGAGGAAAATGCCTCCCGGGGCTTTTCACGTTTAGTCATAATTATATCAACAGTGGCTGCTTGATTTCAGGCATTACTGTGTACCAGTCCACATATGAGGTCTTTTACCTCCAGCATCTTATTGGAGCACTGTGTTTTAGTTAGGCAAAACAGGCTCTCAAGAGGCAGGATTGTACAGAGGTGGGAACTGAAGAACAAGCCAACTGGTTCATCTCCTGTCTCCATCATTGAATGTTTGCCTTTGTGACCTTAGCTTGACCTTGAACTGCACTCTTCTTTACCCCATTGGTTGTTAAAGGAGGTATAGCCTGTGAACAGTATAGCAATTGGCCCGGACCCCAAATGTATTTCCAAGTTTATTGCTAAGTGCAATGCAAACCCACCAAGGCGACTCTTAACTCATTGTCTGATTGTACTGGTTATATGTCTTCTCCATGTGGCAGCTAGTGCTGTGTGTGGTCCCTGAGCACAAGCCTAGAGCCAGGCTTTCTGATTAAGGATAAGCCTTGCTTTTCATTAGAAAGTTCCACCCCTCTGCTCTAGAGTTCCTCTTAGCTACAATGAGCATGTGATACAGAGGATATCTATATCCTTCTCTGTAATATCAGTTGTTCTTGACCACTGAAGACAAAATCTTGGTAATATACTTTCAATACTAGTATGTACAGAATGTCTGAGAAAAGAGTAAAAATAATTATCCATAATTGGTGTATCTATCTAATAGACATGTGTGCTAGTATTTACTTAATATACAAGATGCACATGATAATAGTATTATATACTCCTTGGAACATTATTTATTTTAGTCATTATGTAATTATATTAACATTAGCATATGATAGATAAAGGTAACATAATATACAATTTATATATAATATAAAATAGTCATTATTCTTATTTCTACTGCTTCTGATACAGTTGCTACTCACTCCATTCAGAGTTTTCTCTAACATAATTTTTTCTGTTTTGAACTCTTCTGAAAAGATTTACTTTGAAGCGAAAAGGAAAGCCAGGGACTGCAGTAGTGCCTATAAGCTCAGCACTCAGCAGACTCAGGTAGGAAGATCCCAAGTTCCAAGCCAGGGCTACCTGGAATACCTGGTCTCAAAGATTAAACAAACTAACACGCAGATAGATAGTTTTCAAAGGAAAGGAAGGACAACCAACTAAACTGACTGCTATCTTAGTAGGGATGAGGTGGAGTGGACTGGCCCTGGTCAGCTGGCCTGTGCTCTGTGGGATGCTAGAGGAGGAAGGAGGGGTGATGGTGTTACCATGCTCTATAGTGGAGTAGCTGTGTCTGTGCCCAGCACAAGCCACTTTGAGCAGAAGCCCTTCTGTGCTGCTGTCCAGTCTCATCAGTTTCTTCCTCAAGTCCCGCAGCTTCCTGTCAGGAGGGCATGTTCCACAGTGGAAGTCAAGGTCTGGGGGAAGGATCACACCAGGACAAGAGCTGTTGATTCAGGGCCAGGAGGAGACCGATGGGAAAGGGGTCCTTGTAGCTTGGTTTACAAACCGTCTTTGAAGCTATCAGTGTCTAATGCCACTGGAGATAAACCTTCTTGTTCCCCTCCAAACACACACAATCTATCAAATATGTCAGTTACTCCGGGGACATCAGACAGCCTGCAAGCGGTGTCTTCCTCCCTTCCATAGCCATGGCTTGTTCTGGTGAGAAGAGAAAACCTGGTGATGCATGTTCTCTGGGAGGTTTCGGTGGAACATGTGATATGCATGGGGAGCAACCGTTAGTGTCTTCATAAATCAAGCTCCCTGCTTCTCAGAGCAGCTCTATGTTTTGCTTGTAGCATTTTATAGAAGTCTGGGTGGGCCCAGGGCTCTTACTAGTAGGATTTTGTTTCATACCCACAGTTTCCATTGTAACTTAGTGAAGGTGCGTGCAGGAGCTTGCCAGAGGGCCTGGGATCAGTGTGGTGAACCAGCAGACACTGAGCCCATTTCCCATGAGCCCAAGTGCTGTTCCTCAGCATCACAGCCTCCTCCTTTAACTGTTGTGAGTGACTAGGGCTCCCACTTGCTGCCTGTGATGGAGTCACCTAGGGATGGTAAGAAGCTTCCAGCATGAGAGTAAGGCAGAGCAGAACATGCATCTGTTTAACCACACTGGGAACCGGGCTAGCTACATGTCCATTTCATTTACTGTCTGGCTAGAAGAACCTAGAGATGCAAACTCATTCTTCCCTTCTTGGGAAGGATAGTATGTAAGTTTGATGATAATCTCCGTGTTCCTTACCTCTTTGTTGGGACTGTAAAAGATCATATGCAGTCAAACCTCTTTCTTTCAGCAGAAAGCAGTACATCCTTTTGCCATTTTTTATTGCATTGCTGACACAGCCTGGTATATTTTAAGGGTCCCATAAGACTCGGGAACACCTGCTTCACTGAGCCATTCTGCTGTGATTGGCTTCAGGGATGAGGCGGGGTGCACTGAAGCCTGTAGTTTACTGCAGGCTGAAGAACAGATGGACTGTGGACAGCTGGACATGGTGGCTCATGCCTATAATCCCAGCAGTCTGGGAGGGGGTGAGGGTTCTGGGGCAGGAGAATCATGAATTCAAATTCACCCTGGACTGCATAGTAAGTTTCAGGCTGATCTGGGTCATGGAGTAGCACATTACTTCTAAATCTCATAACAAAGAAAAGAAACACAAAGTGTTTTTGACTATGAGTTTTTTACTAGAGGAGCCACTCAAATTTGTCTAGCTTTTAAAGGACATTAGGGGAGATATGGATGTTTTATTGCTATTTGAAATGTATTACTTAAACTAATGAGCACATGGTTACTCATGAATTAAAAAGAACAAGAAAGTAAAATAAAACAGTGGTTAAGACAGGAGGTAAGGTGGGCCCAGGGACCTCCTTGGATTTCACGGACATCTGTCTGGGGCGATGGTTTTCACACAGGGCTGATTTTTATACTGCTGGGGCATTTTACAATGTCTAGACCTGCATTTCAGTTGTCATACCGAAAAGTGCTGCTCCTGGGAGCCCACAGTTTCTAGGATAGCTGGAAATATGCAGAAGTGTATTGCTTAACATGCCTACCTGTACAAAGCTAGAAAGTTCTCCACCCCAATAGCACAGTACCCATGACCACCAGTCTAGATGAAACGTCTAGTCTCAGGGATGGGAGTGTAACTCAGTCCTAGGACACTTATATAGATCACCCCAGCCTGCAGTATTGCAAAGAAGAGCTACAAATCCCCACTTTTCCAGAACAGGATCTGATAGGGGCAAGAGGTCCTCCGTCTGGCTGGCTCTGGCCTTGGAGCTCATATGGAACACTGCTGAGCATGCTAGGAGAGGGAATTAGGGCGAAGAGTTCAGAAGATAGTTACCCTCCTTGGAATGTTTATGGGGTTGAAGGTAGACTATCCTTGACACCATGCTATCACTGAAACCATAGAACTGGTCCCACCATGCTCTGCCTTCAAGAAGGAAGTGTTTTTTTTTGTTTTTGTTTTTTTTTTTTTTTTTTTTTTTTGCCAATTTCAACAAGCAGTCAGATTAGTATTTGGTTTAAGTTCACCATCTTTTTCATTAAGATCTTTTCAATATAATCTAATTTTAAAAGTTGTTTAGTTTTTTTCTTACTACAGAATTAATGAGATATAATTTTGTGTGTATATAAATATATACAGTACACATATATAATCAGCTTAGTGAATCTTCATTAAACAAACAAGAAAATACATAAAACATGTATACAACATAGAAACAACCACCGTGCACACATAGAGGCACGTCACATCACATGAGCACATAGACACAACACTGAAATCCACTGTGTCTTTTGGGCTTTCCTTGGGCACAGTTGTTTCCTCTCAGCACCTCCTACTGTTCTTCTTCTGTACAGAAATGCATTACGGTTGGCTTGACTTTTCCTTTTAAAAATTACACTGTTGTTATAGTTTTAAATTTAATTTTCCAGAAGTTTCATGTGAGAGTTCTGAATTTCTGTCACTTCTAGTTCTGCCTCCTGTGCCTCCATCTTCTCCCACTCCCCCACCCTCTCTAAATCAAGGCATTTTCTTTAATTATTACTGTTATATTTTTCACCACGTGGGTCTCAGAGGCAGGGCTGACGATTTTTTGGACTGATGGGTATATAGAACAGGCTCAAGCCTAATCTGGAATACATCGTGAGACTCTCTCAAAAAGAAAAGAAAACAACTAAAGCACACACAGTAAATAGTGTTTTTTTCTTTACAAATATGTCTTTTGTTAGGTCTCTAGAGACTAGGGCGGTACTTCATAGAGGAGCATCTTCTTAACCTCTCCATGTGACCCCTCTCTTATCTTTGCCTCCGTAATGGTATTAGTAGCTAATCTCTTATGTAAATGAATCATCATTTTTTAAAAAAGTAGGGTTTGACTCTTTTGGGAACTGGACAGAGCAATCAGGAGCCAAACAACAAAAAATCCTTAGGATCAGAGAATCACACTGTAGAGAGGCTGTTGTTCAGCTCCAGCTAGCTAGGACAATAGGTAAGGCTTCCCAAATTCCAGGAAATAGGGCCTTTGAAAATGGTGCTTCTCTCTATGGAATATAGACACCCTACAGCCACCAAGGAGACAAGGATGCATCAGACTTCTAGATAGTCTGTGCTCAACTTTGGTTAAAAACTAACCTGCTTAAGAGACCAGGCTGCCCACCTGGCAGCTGTCTGTCAGGAGCTGAAAGGAAGATAGAGCCCTGGCCTGCCTTTCTAACTCTCCTCCTTGCTGACGAAGGGTTTCTCTTACAAACCAAGCTCCTGTACATCTAAGGGAAGGGATTGATTTTCAATTTGAATGACTTTACTTTCTCTCTTAAAAATAAAAATCCTCGTCCTAATTCCCTGAAGACCTAAAAGTATAACGTTTTCAAATTACAGATTGGAGACAGTAAAGTGACAGGCTGTGCTGGCCAGGGGCATTTGGATGAGATCCACCAGTCAGCCCTTGTCAGGATGTGTGCCTAAAATTTAAAGACTATGGTTTCTCTACCCAGCAGCTAAGCAGTTAATGTTTTTATTTTTTTTGTCTCACGCTCACAATCTAAATGTGGGTGGCAGGCTGCATCTGCCCTGCCTTTTGAGGGTTCAGAATGAGTTGGTTGGGAAATTCAGATGGGTGTGGTGGCTTGGTTTCTGTATGTTTATTTTTCCTGTACATATTTATTCAACCTTCCATTTGTGTTGGGTACTAGAGTTGTAGGTGTGAGACTTTATATTCTTTGGGGACAAAAAGCTGTAAGCAAACAGAGATTCATACCATGGGGAGGGCTGTGAGGAAAATAAAATAGGTTACATGATAGTGACAGAGGGTGTTATTTTAGATCACTCAAGGGGAAATTTGAGCTTAGACCGGCTGACAGGACAGGGCCAGCTGGATTTACTTCTGAGGTTAGGAGACAGAGGGACAAGCAGAAAGAACACAAGTAGACATAAGGTGGAATGAGAAATGTAGGTTGGAGGGTAAGAAGGATAGTAAATAAAGCTGTGAAACAGGGGGACCTGGGAGCTCATGGTCACATCCATTCTGGGAGATTCCAGAGCGTACGCTTTTATGAAAAAAATGTGTGTATGCATGAGTCCAAGCAGGTTCATTGGAGGCCAGAGGACATCAGGAGCTGTCCCTAGGGTACCACCTACCCTTTGGGGGAAGGTAGGAAAGACAGGGTCTCTCACTGTCTTAAAACTCACTCAGGATCATAGTCTTCCTTGCTAGCAAAGTCCTAGGTATCCACATGTCTCCCCTAAATTTCCAGTTCTGGGATTAGAGCCATGGGTCAGCATGACTAGACTTTTAAGTTGACCTACTTTTTTTTAAAGTGAGTTATGGGGATGAGACTTGGGTCCTTGTGTTTGCAATGCTAGCACTTTGCCAATTGAGCTATGCCCCCAACGATGACGAAGTCTGGAAGGGTTTAGAGAGGACACTAGTAGGATCTGCCTTTATCACTTTAAAAGATCCCCCTTTGAGGTAGAGAGGGGGTTGCCAGTGGCTTTTAACACGATGAAAATGGGAATCAGCAGGCACAGATGATACCATCTTGGCCAAGTCACCCACGTCATATTTTCCATGGTCTATCCACATGTCAGATTGGCATATCTCTGATCATGATGGGCTGGAGAATTCTGCCTTTTTTCAAAGAAGGATGCTTGGGTGGTTTATAATGGTGTATAGAGTTTGAGGCAAGTTATTGCTCTTACGGAGAGGCCTCAGGCTGGGGAATGAACAGACTTGTGTTGCTGGGTTGCTTTGGTGGTGTGTGAAGCATGTGTGTTTAATTGTTAATAACCCAAAAGTGCATCCAGGGGCTTCAAGAATGCCTGCTGGAGCATGCAGGATTCATCTTAGGTGTTTTATTAAATCTTGCTGTACCGAAGATGTTTGAAACATCTGGTGGGTCACATATGTGTGAACTTGGCTTTTTGTCAGCAGACAGGACTGGACAGTCGCAGGACTCGATGATTCTCCTATTATATTTTGGCAGAAGTAGAAAGGTGAGTTCTTATTTTTTAAATCTTTTTTTTTGTTTGTTTATTTTTGTTTTTCGAGACAGGGTTTCTCTGTGTAGTCCTGGAACTCACTCTGTAGACCAGGCTGGCCTTGAACTCAGAAATCCACCTGCCTCTGCCTCCCAAGTGCTGGGATTACAGGCGTGCGCCACCACGCCCTGCTGTTATTTTTTAGATCTTGATGGGAGATCAAGATCTAAACATCAAGCAGTTTAGACTTCATTGAAAGTCACTGTATTTGCATAAAATTGAGGAAAAGTTTCATGTCAAAGGATCTTGGAGAAGATGACTATGAAGCATATTTGCTCAATTCTTTGGTGATTCTTAAGACATGAATTGACTATGCACTGCGAGAGAGATAAGTTAGTGGACATCAGTAGCCCAGTGCTCAAGAAATCAAATCTACTTGACGTGTGTGTGTGTGTGTGTGTGTGTGTGTGTGTGTGTGTGTGTGAGAGAGAGAGAGAGAGAGAGAAAGAGAGAGAGAGAGAGAGTTTATATGTGCAGCTCAAGGTGTTGTGCAGGTCTATGACATATGTATGAGCAGCCTTGTGGAGACCACCTTGTGTTTTTCTCTAGACAGCTCTCCAGCTAGCCTGGAACTTGATGAGTCCTCTTGCCTGGCAGGCCAGAGTGACCCAGGGATCCTCCCATCTTTCTCCCTAGCTCAACAATTACAAGCATGCACTGTAGCATTTGCCTTTTATACATAGGTTCTAGGGATCAGATTCAGGTGGTCAAGCACTTTAGTGCCTGAGCCACTTCCTCAGCCCATTTGAGCTGTGCAGAATCGATGGAATGATTACAGGCAGCAAGGAGTGCTGTGCAGCAAATAACAGAGGGGAAAGGAGGAGCTGGTGATGGGGAAAGGGATCACAACTCTCTGGCTTTAGACTCATACCCTACAGAGCTCTGGGATCTATCTTCCTGGCACTCTTTGTCTTCTGTCCCAGTTTTACTTAAGAACATCTGATTCTTTACTTTTGTGGTCCCCAAACTACATGTGTCCACAGGGATCAGCTGACTTGCTATGGATTGGGGAATGTGTTTTTCCAGCATTTGAGAGAGCAACCTGTTTCTGGGAGTGCCGTGGAATCTCCCATGGATCTCCACGAAATGGAGATCATTCCAGCACTTGGTCTCCGGGACGAGGCATAGAGTTCGCAGCTGTCAGCAGCTGTCTTTTCAGATCTGCAGCCAAGGAGATTCCAGTCCCAGGCACAGAGCCCAGGCTTCCTGTGAGAGACATTATCCCTGTACTCAGCTAATAAGGAAGAGGCTCCTGGGTAGTGGTTTGTGGGTTTAGGCTCCTGAGTTGTAGTGGCTCCAATTCCCTATGAAGCACTTTATAGCTATCAAGAATATATATAAATATATACATATATTCTTGATAGTTTATATGTATATATATATGTTTATAATAGAGATATATGTTAATATGTATCAAGTATATATATATACACACACACATATATATGTGTATATATATATCCCTATCAAGTATGTGCTCATGTGTGTGTATACACAAATATATTCTTATCAATACTATACACATACATCCATATATATATATATATATATATATATATATATTCCTATCAAGACTACACACACACACACACACACACACACACACACACACACACGGTATATGTATGGGGTCTGTGTGTCACAGCTTATGTGTAGAGGTCAGTGGACAGAAGTCCCTTCTCTCTCCTCTCACCATGAGTGTCTCTGGGATTGAACTCTGGTCATCAGGTTTGATAGTAAGCTATTTTGCTTAAAAAGGCAGCCATCTCCCCAATCTCGTCTTAAGTCGTAAATCGATTTGTGAGCAGATGTTCTTGCAGCAGAGAAGTTTGTAAGTACGACTTGATTATTCTCCCACCCTACGGCAGCAACATGTTTAAGAATCTCTGCTGTAGAAACAGCTGTGGTGTTTCTGGCACTCTGTGTGCTGTGGGCAGAAACTCATCCTGAGGCCTCTCCAAGTAGCTAGATTGGTTCAATCTTTGAACTTGTCCTCAAACAAACCTGGAAGCACTAGCCCCGTTCGTTCCCCAATGCCAGGCCAGGCCAGATGACATATGAGAGGGAACTGAACATTGTATAGTTTAATTTGAGAGGACAGATCCTTTTGTCTGGAGTTATGGGCTTTTCTGTAAATAGGAATTTGGTCTCTTCTCTACAGAAGTGAGTTCAGCTCCCAGTATGAAGCTAATGTAGACACCTTACCATTAAGCCACTGCTTCTGGCTGCTTATCCTGTTGTCCAGTCAACCCTATTTTTCTAGAACCCTTTGGGTCAAAACTCAAAGAGAAATGAGATAGGGATAGAATTATAAAAAGATAAATAATGTAATAATTTGCAAGAGTGATCTTGACTACATTTGCAATTAAATTGTTAGTGTACTTCCAGAAAATAACCTGCTGCAGGAATTCTGAAGACTACACACTTGTCCTAATTCTCCTAAATGCTTAGGTGTTGATGGAGAAATCATGTCAATTTTGAACATTACTTCAAGATGCATGTTTATGAAAACTCCCCATAATAGGCTTTGACAACAGTTTCTATGTATCCCACCTTCAAATGCTTTCTGGTACACACATTAAATTCAAGAGGGATTTTATTTAAATTTATTTTTGTTTTTATATCTAATATGAACTGATTCATGGAAAGAAACTCTATGATTTCCATCACTAGGCATAAATGAAAGTATCTATGACAACTGTATTAATCACATTATAGAGAACAGGTTTGTGATCATACAGATAGACCCTTCCAATAAGTGTTGGTAAGAATATGAAGAAGTCAGAACATGTACACACTGTTGATGAAACTCTAAGTGTTGGATTTGAGAAATAACTTAGAAGTTCCTCAAAAGTGATATAGAATTACAATATGGTCCAAAAATTCTACTTCTACCTGTATACTCAAGAAATAACTCTCTCTCTCTCTCTCTCTCTCTCTCTCTCTCTCTCTCTCTCTCTCTCTCTCTCTGTGTGTGTGTGTGTGTGTGTGTGTGTGTGTCCGCGCGCGCGTACAGATTCTTGGGCATACATGTTTATAGCAGTATTATTTATAATGCCAAATTAGAACAACCAAGATATCTAAAAGCTATTGAATGAAGTGACAGATCCTACAGTGGAATATTCTATAGGCACAAAAATATGGAATGTTAATATGTGGAAGAGTGTGCATGAACATTGAAACTACTACATGTAAGAGAAACCAGCCACAAAGAAAAATATAGCCTATGATTCTAATTACATTAAGCATTTGAAGTACAGTCATGGCGACTGAAAGTGGATCTGTTATTGTCAAACAGAGTGGAGGAGGGATCCTGTTAAGTTTATGGTGTGAAAAAAGTGTTCTGTTATCTAAGTGTGAAGCCTTTTTTTGATACTATTTAAAAACCTTCTGAGATGTGCACTTTAGAAGCTTTGATTTTATAGAATATTAACCATCTCTCAATTGAACAAGCCATTGAAAACCAATCAATACTATCAGTTTGTCCTGTTATACATGTTGGATGGAGGCATTGTCTGTGTCCTAAGAACAGAAAAGGAGATCAGAAGTGTTAGCTGGGTGTGGCAGTACATACCTGGAGAGGGGGAGGCTGAGGCAGAAAGTCTGTGAGATCAAAAAAAGCATGACCTATATAACAAGACCTTGTCACAGAAATAGACAGACAGATGGACACTACAGCCCCCCCAACACACACACACACACACACACACACACACACACACACACAACAGAGCAGTATAAAGGATGGAGGGTGATATAAACCATATCATAGATAAGAAATAAACATTTTTTTCTTTAGGAATTTAAAAAATGGAATGGATTCAATGGAAACTATTCTCTAAAATTAGCTCTTCTACAAAGAAAAATGAAACACTATTTCGTATTATTGTTGCTGGGGTCAATATAAAGCACTGGTAACTGCTAGAAAAAAATTAGGATAGTTAAAGTAGAGAAATAGAATTTTCTAGACAGAATTTGCATGTGATAGAGAGGACTATAAGCTCTATGACTTTATTTAAATTAAGTTACTCAAAATTAAATACTAAAACTCCTACATAAATGACATCTTTGACATATCCTGAGGTCAAGAACCACTGGTGGCTTGTGTTGAATGTATTGGATAGCATGATGCAGAACATGCCAGTTTTTGAATAGAGTTTTGAAGGATAATTGTAGAAGACTTAATTCTTTATATTGCCATATTATAGTCTCTTTGATCGATTGGTCCTTTTCTTTACTATAGCAGATTGACTCCTGAAAGATGAATGAAAGTTAGCACCAGCACTTCCTCTGTGCTTGGAAGAAGACTATGAGAGCATTATCTCAGTTAAGGGCACAGGACCTCCCACAGGCTGCTATTGGATATTTCATCTTTGTAAATGAGAAGACAGAACACCGGGAAACTTACTTGTTTAAAGTCTAAAGATAGCAGAGTCTTGATTTGAATCTAAATCCCTAGGTTCTGTCTATTTTGCCTAATGGCTGCTTTCTATTGCTTGGAATCTTTGAGAGAGACCAGACTGGAAAAGTCTCAGCACAGAAGGCAGAAGTCCTCTTTTGATAGCTCTCAGCATTTTTCCTTTAATTTTTTTACATTACTTTTTTACTTGTTTATTATCATTATCATCATCATCATCGTCATTGTCTTTATTGTGGCGGCGGCAGGACATGTCACAGCATGTCTATGGAAGTCAAAGGACAACTTTGTGAAGTTAGTTCTCTCCTTCTACCTTTACATGGTTCCAGGGATAGAAGCCAGGTTCTCAGACTTCTCTAGCAGGAGGAGGTTTTAGCCACCAAGATATATCCCTAGAAGCACTTTTGATTTATAAGCCACAGGATAACTTTGTTTTGTTAAGAACAGTTCCAAGAAGCATAGGAAAGTGGCATAAAGGTGAACACCTGCTGACCCCAGCCAACCCGCCCCCCCCCACACACACACACACTCCCACCCTCCATCCAGAGCTGGTATGGGCAGCACATCAAAGTTCTTAATGTGGAACACTCCTGAACCTTTGAATGTGACTGCACGCTGATCTGGGCCTCATGAACACAGCCTATAGGTTTGAAGTTGTTAAGATCCCTGTGTCAACACTTGCCACCCAGTGTTTTATCTATCCAGCGGCATGCTTGGCTAGTCTCCCGAGTCAATACGTGGCCATTCCCCTAGCATGCTGGATAGATATCCTAAGATTGTGTAGTTCTATTTATTAACTATCCATGTCAGTGTGTGCATACACAGATGCCAGGTGAGATGGTGGTGGTCTTTCAGGTCACTCTCTAGCTATTGTTACTTTTGAGGTGAGGTCTCTTCCTGGACCTGGGGCATATGCTGAAAACCACCAGGCATTTGTGGGAATGCCTGGCTAATTACAGGGCTTCAAGAACACAGCACTGCACTGTGAGCCAATGATTCCAGTCTTACAGGAATTACATTCCTAAGGGCTAAAGAGAGTCGGAGTATGATCCCCCCACAATGACAGACCAAGCGCTCTTAACTCCTGAGCCATATCCTCGGCCCTTTTATAAGTGTTGAAGCAACCTTCATTTATTTTCTCTTACAATTCTATAGTTACATAAGATTGCACGTGTGTGTGTGTGTGTATGTGTGTGTGTGTGTGTGTGTGTGTGTGTGTCCATATGTATGGAGAATTCAGTTGGGGTAGAATTCCAGAGTCAGAATGCTTAGCTCTAAGGGGATATACAGTTACTATTCTGACAGACACCATCAAACTTCACTAGCAGATGGCTTTGCCAGTTATTTCTTCATCACAGAGGGTCTGAGAAGCCAGTTTCCTTACATCCATGTCCAAAATGAACACAGTGAATCTTTTTAACTGTTTCCCAACCCCTTGGGTGAACATTTCTTTCCCTTTTAACCTTCAGGGTCATTTACACCTCCTTCCACCTGCTCTGCTCAGACTTCTCACAGCTGACAGCCAAAAGTGTTCTGCCTGAGGCAAAATGAGGTCAAGGCCAGAACGGAGAGTCCCTTTGTGTGGGTGGGGATGTTTATGTCCTGAGATAAGGCCCTTGTAACTTGTTTATTTCAAAGATAGGAGGCAAATCTAAGAATTTCCCTCTGGTGAGGTTGTAGGGCTTAACCATGGGCCTCTGCCACATTGAAGATGTGGTGTGATCAGTTGTGGGGCTGATATGATCATCTAATCATTTATTCATTAAGAAGGAATTGCATATCCATGCGTGGTCAGGCACTGGAACACAGCACCCACACAGTGGGCCAAGGGTTGCATTCTTACAAGACTTAAGTTCCTAAGGGCAGGTGAAAGTTGGAGTGTGGCTGCAGAACCCGTCTATGTGGTTAAGAATGAGGAGACTGAGGCCGGGCGGTGGTGGCGCACGCCTGTAATCCCAGCACTTGGGAGGCAGAGGCAGGCGGATTTCTGAGTTCGAGGCCAGCCTGGTCTACAGAGTGAGTTCCAGGACAGCCAGGGCTATACAGAGAAACCCTGTTTCGAAAAACCAAAAAAAAAAAAAAAAAAAAAAAAAAAGAATGAGGAGACTGGAATGAAACAGACACTCCAGGTCATAGAGCCCTATCACAGAGGGGTGGTGGAGTTAGGCCTTACTGAACAGTGACTTGGAAGAAAATGTTGGCATGCAAGGGCCTTTCCACCATTGGAAAGCCTTCACAGATGGGGTTTGTAATAGAGGAGAGCAGTGGTCTGTAAAGGGAGTAAGAAGGCTTGGTAGACAGTGGCCGAGTGAGGCAGGAACCTTGGGCAGCATGCAGATGTGTTTGACTTTTCTAGCACTAGGCAGAGAATCCATATACCAGCACCATCTTGCTTATCGCGAGAGCTTCCGGGGATTGTTACTGCTTATGAAACCTTGTGAAGAGTCTTGTGAATCTTGTAAGTTTCTGGACTTCTTGGCACTTGTTAGTTTCCTTTACCCCAGTACCTTACAGAGCCTCCCTCCAGAAAGGAGCATTTCAATTTGCAGGGAAGAGTTACCCTTTTCTCTGGATCATTTCATGTTCTTGCCTAGAATCAGTGTAGCTTTCACAGAATAAGAAATTTGTGTTACAGGACTACTTTTCTAACTCTGGCCAAGGTCAGAAGGAAAGCACAGGTGACAAGAGATATTTCTTACAGCCTAGTGACATTTTAACCACTTTCCTTTAATTTGGGTAAAATACAGTGCAAGCTCTTCCCTCGTGTGCTCTCTCTGTCTCTGAGCCTTCTACTCCATTCCTGAAGGGAGAATCGTCTCCTCCTGAAGTTGGCCCCACTTTTCCTGGCAATCATGGCCACAGGATTTGCAAAACACAATTCATTTTTATTTCTCTATTTTTCTTTCTTTCTTTTTTTTGATATTTTCTTTATTTACATTTCAAATGTTTTCCCCTTCTCAGGTCTCTCCTTAGGAAACCCCATATTCTATCCACTCTCCCCCTGCCTCTCTGAGGATACTCCCCCACCAACCCACTCCCATCCTCCCGCACTGACATTCACCTATGCTGGGGCACCAAACACCCTCAGGCCCAAGGGCCTCTCCTCTCACAGATGTCCAACAAGGCTATCTTCTGCCACGTATGCCACATACGTGGCCAGTGCCATGGGTCCCTCAATGTGTATTCTTTGGTTGGTGGTCCAGTCCCCAGGAGTGCCAGGGGTGGGGATGAGGTCTGGCCTGTTGACACTGATGCTCCCTCTGGGGGGCTCCAAACCCTCAGCTCCTTCAGTCCCTTCTCCAACTCCTCCATCAGGGACCCCTGAGCTCAGTCAAATGGTTGGCTTTGCACTTCCTCCACTGTATTTGTCAGGTTCTGGCAGAGCCTCTCAGGAGACAGCCATACCAGGCTTTCATCAGCAAGCACTTCCCAGCATCCACAATAATGTCTGGGTTTGGTGGCTTTATATAGGATGGATTCCCAGGTGGGGCCGTCTCTGGATGGCCTTTTCTTCCCTTTCTGCTCCACACTTTGTCTCTGTATTTCCTCCTGTGAGTATTTTGTTTGCCCTTCTAAAAAGCACTAAAGCATCCACATTTTGGTCTTCCTTCATTTTTATTTTTACAGTCTCCATCTTAACAACAAGTCCTGCCTTCATCCACTTGAGAGCCAAGTTACCTCACACATGGACAATAAACTGTGCAGTGGGGGACCTCAGCGCCAACCTGTGTCTAGAAGGAGAATGTTTAAGAAGCTAATCTCCAATAGATAATTTATAAGTCTTCCACTTCTTATTGATTAACTTTCATAAGTCATGCCAGAAGATCCATTATGTATGAGTTGTCACCACACTGGGCAGGTACACACTGTCCTGGGAGAGTGGGTAAGCTTTGGACTAAATAAAGAGCTTGTCCAGTCTCCTAGATACAGAAACCATGAAGGGAAGAAGAGCCCCCCGCCCCCAAGAGCTTGTCCAGTCTCCTAGATACAGAAACCATGAAGGGAAGAAGAGCCCCCCGCCCCCATACATAGCACATCAGAGGAGGGTTCACCGTGATTGAATCTTCATAGTTAGCATTGATGTTCACACAAGGAAAAATAAGACTTCATTTGCAACCTAGAAAGAGGCTAACCAGTGAGCTTCTGCCTAGCGACATCATATGCCAGACCCCAGATGCAACAGAAGACAGGCTTCACAGCAAAGGTGGATGTAATTGCACCAAGCCATACATAAGCTTTCTCTGCATAGGGTGGAATGCCATTTTGCCCTCGGCTATTTTTATTCCTACTGCTTAGAATTTCAGAACTCTAAAGTAAAATCAAATCTATGTCATGTGTTTGAGGAAGGAGGAAAAGTAGGGTTGGTCTTTGCTGCCTCTACCCGCCTTTAACCTTGATACAAAAGGGAACTGGCCTTTCTAACATCTGAGAAACACAAACGGATGTGAACATTAACCTCTCAGGCTATGAGCACAGTTCCAAGAGAAGGGGGTATGTGCTGTGTGGCCTTGTTTGGGGAATATAACCAAGGTGAAAGGCTACTGTGTAAAGTCACCCTTGGTTATCTGTACCCCAACCTTCCATCGGCATTTCCTTTCCTGCTTAAAAATATTAAGACCATTGCACTACATTTCAAATTGAGCCTGTCTGGGAAAGTGAAGAGACCTTGCTGTGGAGCCTTCATATACTTGGGCCACTTAGGTGTTCCCTGCTCCCATGATGGAAGCATGAGCCAGTTCACAGAAAGGCGAACAGAGCTTTTCATTGCTGCATCATCTAGTGCACTGTGGACGTTGCACACTAAACATCATATAGTACAGAATGGTGTTCCATGCTCCATGGGCAGCATGTAGACATTTGTGCATTTTGAGTCAAGATTTCTGAAGTGCTTGAAATTACTTAAGGGGTCCAGTGATTGGTTGCTAGTGGAGATTGATGGTATTTCAAATGTTAGCTATGGCTAGCTAACTTCACTGTCCCTGAGAAGACAAGAAATAGCTGCTCTTCCCAAAATCAGGTAGATCACTAGTGTGTGTGTGTGTGTGTGTGTGTGTGTGTGTGTGTGTGAGAGAGAGAGAGAGAGAGAGAGAGAGAGAGAGAGAGAGAGAGAGAGAGAGAGAAACAGGAATGGGAGGGAGGGAGAGAGGGAGGGAGAAAGAGAGGGAGAGAGACTGTCCATGAACATTTATAAATAAATGAATAAATGGGATATTCTTTTCTATTTCTGGGGAAATCTCCCCATGTTCATCCCAATGACAGTCTTCCTGGTACCAGAAAACCTGAGGAGGCAAAATTCTGGTGAAAATCACGCCAGCTGGTCCATGGGAAGTGTGGCTTGGAGTGACATTCCTGAAGCCTCTGCAAAGCTAGAAGAATGAGCCCTCCCCATGGGGCAGAATGCTTGTTCTCCTGTCGTGTGAAGAGCCTGTGTTCTGGGATTCATTGTAAATGTCTGGGCAATGTGTAGGCACTCTGCCAAGCCACATCTCTGAGCTCTCTTTGTTTCTGACCAGCATCAGCCAGGTCTCCTCCATGCGCGGTCCCTTCTTTTAGACAGTGCCATTAATTAGATGTCCACAGTCCACCCACACCACCCAGAGATTACACCCAGGTCACCTTGAAGTCTGAGTGCATTTACTGTCCTTTAATTTATCTTCATCAGTGGCCAGTCACAACCTCTGGGCATGGAGTTCTTTACAGCCATTTTAAGGGCAATACTGGTGTCCCAAGACCTTGAGTGTCTGTCCCCATTAGTAGGAAAGACCCAGGGCTAGGGAGTTATCTCGGGCAATATAATTCTTGTTAGCCTATTCCAGGATCTCAGTTTGATTACCTAGAACCCATCCCCCAAACTGGGCAGCTGTAATCCCAGCACTGGGGAGGCTAGCTGCTCAGTCATCAAAGCCTAAGTGCATTCTGACTGAAGAACAAGGCCTTGTCTCAAAACTAATCTGGAGAAAGACTGAGAGCGACATCAGATATCAATCTTAGACCATTTGTGGGATGAAGCATCTACCAGCATATGCACACATGAATATGTACGTGTGCCTCAACCCCAAATGAATGACCTGACAGCAGAAACACTGTGAAGCCTGCTTTGGATCTAGATGTGTGGTTGCAAGCACTGTGCCTCCTGGGGCTCTCTGAGCACACTGAGACCAAGTCCTGTGCCCTGTCCAGGATTGGAGAGTCTTTCTCCTCCCACAGAAGCCAGTCCTCTAGGTCTGAGCTCCTAACTTGTAGGTGAAACCTATGTGGTGTAGCTGGCCGAGTCCTGAGCAGCTTCTGGGTCCAAAAGAGCCACTCGCATCATGTTTGTTGTTCAGCACTTCTGTCTCGTCAGTTGCCTGTGAGAGGCAGCACTCCGAACAGCCACGGCCGACCTAGAAAGCTTCATGTTTAGCAGGTGTTTGCTCTTGAGGAAGATTAAAACCATTTTGCCTCAAAGAAAGAGGTGGTGGCACTTTCCCAATGTATGAAGGAATGGTTCGTGGTGCTCCACAGACTCACCTGTCCTCTGCTTGATGGTGTCTCCCATGCCTGGAATGGAGGAAATCCAGGGTAGCCCAGGTGAGTTGGAGGGAGGCAGGTGGCAGAGATGAGACTGTTTCCTTGGCAAGAGCTCTTGCCCTGCTTCTACTCAACAGGGTAAAGGCAGACAACAAAGCACATGGGACCCACCTTTACACCGCAGATGGTGGCGGAATGTCGAACAGAAGACTTCTGAAGTCTGATCATGCTGCAGCCAGTCCTAACAAAGTCTGGGGGTTAAAATGCAGCCAAAGAAGGCCTTGAGAAAGTGGTAGGGAACAAAAGCAGGCTCTCCAGGCTTCCTTAGAGAGAAAGTGAATGTGCAAGTGTATAAACATATACCTAAACACAGACACAGATGTAAACATGTGTGTGTGTGTGTGTGTGTGTGTGTGTGTGTGATGTGTACAAGTTTTATAGTATCTGACTCAGGAGTCTGTAGTGAGTGGCAGATGCAGCTGGAATAGATTGCAAACTCTACTGTACTAGGTAATCTTGGGCAGGCCAATTAACATCCCTGAACTAGTTTTTCTAATGTATGAAAAAATGGTTAACTCCCACATAGAGACGTGAAGAGATGGTTCAGTCAGTAAAGTGTTTTCCTACACAATAATGGGGACTTAAGTAAATCCTCAAACCCACATCAAAATTGTGGCCAAGCAGTACATTTCTGTAATCCCAGTACTGGGGAATTGTGGAGGTAGAGATGGATTATTTGTGCTGGCCTGTCAATATGTCTGAATCAGAAATCTATGAGTTCAGTAGAGATCCTCTCTCAAAACATAAGATGGAGTCTGGTATAAAAAGACTTCTGATATGGATGTCTGGACTAGGCACATACATACACTGTGCCATATACACATGCCTGCATACATACATACATGCATGCATACATATATATACACACACACATGCACACTCCTGTTCACATGTGCACTGCACACAAATGAGGAACCACATATAAGTAAATACAGATGAACACAAGCATGGAAAGATCTACAGACATGGTCTCTAAGGCCATTCCATGACTCTCCCAGTCTGAGGCTTGGCACACAGTTGGACGCCATGATAGAGGCCATCTTGCCAGGAAGTGCAGCCATTATTTTGTTTTTGCAAGACTTTCAGCAAAGGTAGACTCACAGCAGAATGTGCTCAGCCTTCATCTTGACTTTGAGTCTAGATTAGTAATCCAGGGGGTAATGGAGAGAGAGAGAGAGAGAGAGAGAGAGAGAGAGAGAGAGAGAGAGAGAGAGAGCTGATAACTAAATACAGCTCATCCTTGAGGAATTCGGCCTCTCCTCCGATGTACTGGGTGTGAGACTCCTTTAGTTCAAGGGGGTAAAAAGTAAACCTAGTTCACCACACTATCACAAGTGGCCTTTGAAATGATAGGCTTAGAATTGTGTTTGGCTCAGAATGAATTCTTAATTACGAGTATCTCCTACTTCCCCTCCCATAGCTAGTGGAAACAAAAAAATAGAGACCGATTTTTTAGAGGTTGTTTGGCTGGCAAAATGCCTAGCACAGAATGGGTCACATGGCTTGTGAGGCAATATGCCCAGCAGGTGCTAAAGGTCACTCTGAGTTTGCCGATCCCCACACATCTGACACTGAGAGCCATCAAGTCTCTTGCGCTGGACCCACTTAAGTTGCTTGGTTGGCTGATAAAACCTTCTTGCTCACAGCCAAGCACATGTCGTGGAGTGCTCAGTGACTTCCTATAGAAGTCGGAGTGGATTTTGGTTTCAGTGTAAACTAAATGCCCTAAACCCTATGCCCTTCTTGCTGCTGTTTATTATCTGTGTGCAGTGGGAGGGACAGGCGGGTTTAGCACATGTCAGCTTCTGGCTTTCGTTACTGACACTCCGCAGTGAGGGCTGGGGAGGGAGAGGCATATGGCGTTCCTGGTACCTCTCCATGAGGAAAAGAGGGCATTTGAGGGGAAATATTTCTGAACAGGAAGCTAGAGCAAGATGGTCCTTGTGGGTGTGATGGCGAAGCAGAGGAGCCAGTCAGCTGCGGGGCTCCTGGGTCCCGTGCCAGCCCACACCTTTGCAAAGCATTTATAAGATTAGGAATCTGTGTCTTGCCGCCTGGTAGCAGTTGGAGGTTTCCGAATCTATACTGGCTTGCATCTTCCTGACAGCTTTGTCTGTCACATGGGTGCCTAGGGGTGAACGAAACTAGCAGCTTCTCCTATCTTTAGGCACTTGGCTGCCAGGAAAGCATTCCCCCTTCTAAGGGTGAGGAGATCTGTTCATCTTGCAGTTCGTTTGGAGGAAGGATTTTAATATCGGTTACTGAATTTGACCTTTCTAATAGATAAACAAACAACAAGCTGGTGGCGTCAGGTTGAGTTTCTGGGGTTCAATACTAGGAATTGACTGTGATTTCTTTTGACACAGACAAACATTCACTAGGAACATGTTCAATAACTTCTGCACTATTAGGAATGCTGAAGAATGGGTCTTGACTACTGGAAGGTACTAGGACTTGACTGTAAAACGACAAGGAGTGGCCTGGAGCAGGGGCACCCGCTCTTCCAGCCAGACAGTTCTCTAGATGAGAAGCTCTCTTCCAAAATATTGCCCTGGTTAGGATGCAGAGTCCTGGGGTTGGTCATGAGTCTGCCCTAAGGGGATTTTTCAGAAGAAACCCCAAGAAACTCTTAGATCGTGGTTCCTGTGTTTCTGATTACAAACTATGAGGTGGCTGCTGAAAAATGATGTTCATAGGAAAATGTGGTAAATTCTACCAAGTAAGCCTTTTAGATGCCATACGAGGAATGTTCATCTATTGGGGTAATGATCATGACAGTTACTGTGGTAAAAAAATCTGTGTTTGTCTACCCACATGCCTATCTATCTATCTATCTATCTATCTATCTATCTATCTATCTATTTATCTATCTATCTATCTATCGTCTATATCTATATATCTCATCTGCTGTTTATTGTTTATCTGCCTACATGCTAACTATCTATTTGTGTATCTATTTATATATCTATATACCCATGAATCTGGCATCTATCTATCCATCCATTCATAATATATCTATTCTTCCACCTACTATCTGTCTCTCTGTCATCTGTCTATCTATCTATCTATCTATCTATCTATCTATCTGTCTGTCTTTCTTTCTTTCTATTGATCATCTAAATGAAGTATCCATCCACCATTCCTTTCCTTCCTTCCTTCCATCTAAATGCATATCTTATGCATTTAGATGGAAGGAAGATAGTGTTCAAGGCCAGCGTCACAAATGTGCAGAACCCCTTCTTCTTGTAACCATAAACATCTTGAAAGATATAAATGTCATCATCTCCAGATGACACACTTCACAGGGTAGTAAATACATGGAAGACCTTGCCAGATGTTTTGCAGCAAGGAAGAAGTTAGAGTTATTACAAAAAGGAGAATCTGATATGAGACTCAACTTTTTAGAAGTCTCAGTCTATACTCCAAACTATAGCCACTGTGAAGTAGCACAAAGGAACCATACTGCTTCTCAGTATTGGCTTGCTGCATTAAAATTATTTTGGTGCAGTGGCAGTCAACCAGGAGTTAGTTTTTACCCCACAAGGGTTGTTTGAATAGAGAGACATTTTTGGTCCCCACAACTGGATGTGAGGTGCTTCTGTCCTCTGCTAAATAGAATAAAACCTGTTCTTCAATACCTTACACTGCACAGGACAGTCTCCTGAAAAAGAGAATTAAAACACCAAAGTTATGAGCTATACAGAGGCTGAGGGGCTCTAGTTTAGCATGACAGATATAATATCCTTGAATGGTTGCACACAAAGTACTAATTCCAGTGGAATACAGGTTAAAGGTGGGGAAATTGTTAGAGCCATGTCTTCTTTAATACCAATTTCATATCTATAAGTTAGTTTCCTATACTGCAGAGAACAGGGTTGCTGAGATCTATTGAGTCTGTCTGTTTCAGATAAGGAGAGACTAGGTCTAATCTCTGTCATCTTCTCATAAGTTTCCTGGAAGGATTTCTACTGGTTTGGCTTCAGTCACATGTTCTCTATTGAAGCTCTCATATGTTAACCTAGGTGTAGAGTTGGGTGTCACAGGCATGCCTCCAACTCAGGTATGTGCATAGAGTTCTTTTCCAGGGAACCTTGGGGTATTTTGCATCAGCTTTCTGCTCCTGCTGGTGCCTGCTTCCATTGCGTGCTCTCTTAATGCTGGGACATTTGTAAATCTGATTGTTTCCAGCCCAGCTATGTCAGAGAATGTCACTTAGGCTTTGCCAGATTGCTGAACACCTTGGCTGAATATCACAACAGCCCAGGCTCCTGGAGTGGAAGCAATCCCTGTGTGTGTTTCCAGGGAAGCTTGGCCTTGACATTTCTGGTGAGAATGCTGAACTTGGTTGAGCCTTGAAAAATCATCTGGTCCATCCTTCTGTCTCCAGACTTGTGAATTTAGAATATTCTATGATAGATGGGCTCAGATGGTACAGCCATATATGGCCTTGTTTTTTTGTTTTTTTCCGCTGCTTTGACCATGAGACTATGCAGTCATCTTAGGTCCTAGTTGATATATTTGTTATGGTGCATGGCAAACTCTGGTCACTTCCTCTAATGATATTGATAGCTTATCTTTTAATTCCACTTAGAAGAAATTTGTCAAGCCTGCATTGTGCTAAGCTCTGTTAAACAGATGCCAGAGAACCCAATTACAGAAGCTGCAAAGACATTTAAGAGTAAGCACAGAAAAACATTTAAGGGGATTAAAGATCAGAAAGGGATTCTAGAGAAGAAAACACTAGGAGCCATCAGGCAGAAAAACACAGAAGAATTAGAATGTGGAGAACAAAGCCACTCAGAGGTATCTGGGTACCTGACTTTTCACCCCCAAAGTATTTAATTTTAAGCATGCTTACTCTTTCAAAAAATAAAATGAAGTGATCGATTACACTTTTGTCAGGTGGACGTTTTCAAAGTCTAGTGCGAAATGAATTGCAGATGGTTTTTCTGACACGATTTTCCCCCTTCCTTGGTCTTAGACAATATGCTATTGGTTGAATCATGAAATCTTGCCAGTGGGCACATTTACTGAGCTGACAAAGGTGCTCTTGGCAGTTGTTCTCCAGGCACTGGCTAAGGTGCCCAACCCCATCTCAACTGTTGGCAGAGCCGAGACCCAAAATCGCATGGGGGCACATTGGGGATCTGCTGCTCTGAGACTTGGGTACGGGTCAGTTTGTACCATATTAGCCCTGGAGAAGTCTTAGCTCAGTGGAGCCACAGGGAATCAGACAGTCATTTGGGTGAAGCTGTCTTTGGGTTTGCTTCAGTTTCTCTCCTCTTGATACACTCATATTTTCGCTCCCTTTCTCTCCCATCTCTCCTTCCTGTCACCCCCTCTCTCCCTTCTTTCTTTTTTCTTTCTCTCTGACAAAAAGCCTCTTTAGCCAAAGGTTACCCACACAAGGTCTCATTAATTTTGAAGTCACAATCCAATGAAATGACCTGGAACTTCTGATCCTCCAGGTGCACTTCCCAAGTGGAAGAACTAGCAATGTGTGTTTCTGTTATGCTGGAGGTCAAACCCTGGGCTTCATGAATGCTAGGCAAGCACTTTGCCCACCGAGTCTCAGCCCCTGCCCCCAGTGAGTTCTTGAACAAGTCCTTATTCATCTGCTTGATTTGCCCTGTTTCTTCTTTCTTTCTTTTTCTTTTTTTGAAATTATTTTCTATATTCTTTGTTTACATTCCAAATGATTTTCCCTTTCCTGGTTTCCCCCCTCCCGATAAGTCCCATAAGCCCTGTTCCCTCCACCCATTCCCCAATCAACCCCCTCCCACTTCTCTGTCCTGGTAATCCCCTACATTGCTACATCAAGCCTTTCCAGGACCAGGGCCCTCTCTTTCCTTCTTCTTGGGAATGATTTGATATGTGAATTGTGCCTTGGGTATTCAGAGCTTCTGGGCTAATATCCACTTATCAGTGACTGCATTCCATGTGTGTTCGTTTGTGAATGAGTTACCTCACGTAGGATGATATTTTCCAGTTCCAACCATTTGCCTAAGAATTTCATGAATTCATTGTTTTTAATTGCTGTGTAGTATTCCATTGTGTATATATACCTCATTTTCTGTATCCATTCCTCCACTGAGGGACATCTGGGTTCTTTACAGCTTCTGGCTATTATAAATAAGGTTGCTATGAACATAGTGGAGCATGTATCCTTATTGCATGCCAGGGAATCCTCAGGGTATATGCCCAGGAGTGGTATAGCAGGGTCCTCTGGAAGTGTCATGCAAATTGATCCATTCTTATCTCCTTGTACTAAGCTCAACTCCAGGTAGATCAAGGACTTCCACATAAATCCAGACACACTGAAGCTAATAGAAAAGAAACTGGGGAAGACCCTTGAGGACACAGGTATAGGGGAAAAGTTCCTGAAGAGAACACCAATAGCTTATGCTCTAAGATCAAGAATTGACAAATGGGACCTCATAAAATTACAAAGAACACTGTAAGGCAAAGGACACTGTCAAAAGGACAAAACAGGAACCAACAAATTGGGAAAAGATCTTTACCAACCCTACATCCAACAGAGGGCTAATATCCAAAATATACATAAAACTCAAGAAGTTAGACTCGAGAGAGTCAAATAATCCTATTAAAAATGGGGTACAGAGCTAAACAAAGAATTTTCACCTGAAGAACTTCAGATGGCTGAGAAGCACCTTAAGAAATGTTCAACATCATTAGTCATTAGGGAAATACAAATCAAAACAACCCTGAAATTTCACCTCACACCAGTCAGAATGGCTAAGATTGCCCTCAGTTTCTTACAATGAAAATATGTGTGTGTGTGTGTGTGTGTGTGTGTGTGTGTGTGTGTGTGTGTGAGAGAGAGAGAGAGAGAGAGAGAGAGAGAAAGAGAGAGAGAGAGAGAGAGAGAGAGAGAGAGAGAGAGAAGTAGGCCTCTCTTCTTACTCCAATATCAATGGCTCTTCCAGGTTTATAGCATAGGGTGAGAAGCTCACTGGACTCCTATTTGTTTGCATGTAGACTTTCCTGCCCACACCATTCCTTATCATTGTCCGAGTCACAGCGAAGAGCAAAGAACAAGCACCCTACTGCTCCTTCCATTTGAAAGAGACACCTTCCTCTTAACTGCAGCATTCTTCTCTGTGTAATATGAAGGGCTGAGTGCTTCCAGATTTTCTGGCTACATTAAAAAAAACTAACTTCAAAAATGTAGTTTCTATGAGGCTATTTTTCACAATTTAAATTCTTTCTGTTCGCTCTGTCTCTGTCCACTCTCTCTCTTTCTTTTTTCCCTCTCTCCTTCCCTCTGTCTCCCCCTCTCTCCTCTCTTTACATGGCTAAACATGGCGTTTGCCCAACTTTATAATCTCCCTTGAAAGAGATGGGGAAAAGAAGGAGGAGGAGCAGAGGTGGAGGAGGAGGAGGAAGAGGACAAGGAAGAGGAGGAGGAGGAAGACGAAGAGGAAGAGGAAGAAAGGCCGTACATAATTGCACACTGCTGAACAACATTCCGTCAGCATTTTCCCCTCTGGCCATTCATCTTGAGCAGGGCTATTTTTGGAAAGCTTGGACATTACCAGGAAACTGGCATCATTGATCAAAAACCTTTATAAGCTTAAAAGGTTTCGTGCAAGTGTCAAAACACCATTCATTTTAATTCACTTTGGAACGTGGGGAGCATATGTGTTGGCCCAGTGGAGAGGGTGGATGGAAAGAGGAGAGCCCTGGAGAGTTAGTCACAAGTTCAGCCAGCAGAGACAGTTATCCCTATGTCCAGGAGGCTCTTCCCAATTGTCATGAGGTAACAAATAGTAAATCTTTCTGTTTTTCTAACACAGGCAATTGTAAGGCCTGGCCCGTTGACACATTTCTGAATTTCCATGACTGAAGAGGCTGAGGCAGGCATATTGTGAGTTGTTTTGGCTGTATAGTTACTGGAATGCCTACTGGGACTAAACATCGAGTTGGAGTCCAGTACACATTATTTAACTATTTGGAAGCTACGCCTAGTTTATGTGGTAAGATTGAGGCCCCCCCCAGGCTATACAGTGAATTCTGGGCCAGCCTAGATTATATATAGTGTGTTTGAGGGAAGTATGGACTATATATTGAATAGAAGGCAGCCTGGGCTATATAAGAAGCCAATGGCTAATCTCAGTGTATACCAAAATCTTACCTCAAGCAAATCAACAACGAAGGACCGGGAGTTGGAGATGAAGCTGCAGGTGACCACGTGTGGGCAATGTGTACTTTTGTAACTGTCCATCAGCCCATTTGACAGAAGCATCCTCTGAGTCCTCATCCTCAAAATACTTTTACAAGGATAGAGGAGGATCCACAGTACAGTTGCATTGTAGAAATCTCAGGCTATTGAAATCATTCAGCATCTAGCCCTGTGCAACTATTTAGATACAAGTTCTCTAATATCAAGCAATTCTTAAAACATAGGTCCCCTAGATACAGGTGGGGGATTTTCAAATGTTCTGAAGCCTGGCAAGGCTAGTTGTAACCATATACAGAACAGATACAAAACCTTTCATTACAGAGTGCTTTTCTATGGGAAAATACTGGTTACTGGTTAGGCCAATAGAGAAAGAGGGGATGATTTTAAGGATTAGCTTGATCTTCAGAGCAGGAGGGAAGACAAGGAGGACCTGGGATTAAGTCCCAATCACCAGCTTGACTTTAAGCCAGGAAGTGACCTTTTCTGAATCCCAGGTTCTCTTCACCTATGTACAGACCTACTCAACATGCTTTCTGCCGACTTGCCGTCCAGTCTTCCTTCCTCTCCTCCTCCTCCTCGTCCTTCTCTTCTTCCTTTCTCTCTCCATCCCTCCCTCCCTCCATCTCTCCTTCCATATCTCTCTCCCTTTCATTCTTTTTGGTGGTATTGTAGACTGAATCTAGGACCTCACATAGATGCCAGACAGACTACACTGATCTATATCCCCAGTCCTCTTTCTATTGTAGCTTTTGAGACTGTCTCAGTTAGCTAGGAGACCCTATCCTTAAAAAGAAGATGTAATGTATCTGAGGAACAACACACAATGAACCTCTTACCTCCACATACATGTGCACTTACATATACAACATACACACACAGAGGGAATGAATGAATGAATGAATGAATGAATATGAATCAGGGAACCGTGAAATCCATAGTTTGGTAACTCCATGACATCTTCCAATCCAAACAGAAAACAAGTGCACCCACATGCATGGGAGTCATAGTGCTCCTGCAGGAGTGAAGGGCTGACTAAGCCTCTTAGGGAAACCTGCAGCCCCTTCCTGCATGCCTGATCCAGTTTTCTTGCAAAGTGGAGACCAGAGCAAGAAGCAAGGCAGACAGATGGTGTCCCGCAGACTCTCCCTCAAGCACTTTCATCTCTCCTCTCACTATTAATTCATCTGTTTGGATGGATACATTCACGCATGGAACCAAGATGAATAATAATGAGGTTTTTAATAACTCCCTGCATTTGCATTCCTAGTTACTCTTTACATGGTTCTAGCTGATTAAAATGAATCATTTACATAATTAACATATGGTTATAGTGTTGGCTTTAATATGCTGATTATCTCAATACTTTTGTCTGGAGTCAATTGGATTCTAACTGTACCGATTGTTTGAAGTGAGACTAGTTTATTCCTGGGAGGATGGAGGGGATATTTACCATGGTGCCTGATTGGCAGCTGCACAACTCGCCAACATGGGCTCTGTCTCAGTTTGATTATGTGATTGGAAAATAAGTAAACAGTAATAATGACAATGAACACAAAAGCTCCTGCATATAATCTAGCAGGTATTTTCCTATCTATTGTCTCAAATTCTTGTAGCCATTTTTCAAAGATGGTCTTATTATCCCCACTTAACAGAGAGAGAAATTAAGGCTTCTGGGGGAAAAGAACCTGGCTCAAAGCCATGGCATTGTCCTGATCCAAGCTTAACTGTCCCTCACACTTCCTTGCTCTAAAAATTATGTTTTAGTTTCTCACAGCTTCCTGAACTGGGTATTGTTGACATTGTGTGTGTGTGTGTGTGTATGTGTGTGTGCACGCACACGTGCATGCACACAAGTGTATATGCAAGCTTGAGGCAAGCTTATGAAAACCCAAAGTCAATATGGCCAATGATGATGTCTTTTCTTGACTAGTCTTGGCTGTTATTTTTTGAGACAGAGTCTCTCCATAAAACTAAACCGCACTGTTCAGCTATGCTGGCAATTCAGTGAGCTTCGGGGATCCATTTATTTCTACTGGCCCAGAGCTGGAACAGCCACCACCCTGGCATTTTAGGCAGATTCTAGAGATCTGAACTGAGCCATCTCAACAGCCTCAGTTGTCTGCTTTTCCTTTCTTTAGTCAACATTAAGAAGCAAGCTTGTTGTCGAGGCTGATTTGCTGATGACAGTGGCATTAAGGTGACATTGCTACAAGCATGTGCGAAGTCTGTGTTATATGTGACCCGTGTGTCTATTTCTGAGTCTTTTATTCATTTCTGCTGGGAATCATTGTACTTCTTGATCAAAGACATCTTTGTTTTATGAGCTCTGTGAAGCCCCACTCCCAGGTTTTCTCAAGGGCCATTCTTAGTGTTCCCAGACATACTGCTCTGTAGAGTTCACAGCTGGCATTTCAAGATGCCACTTTCTCATTAGCAGACTATGGGCATGGGCGCCATTAGCTATGATCTGATTATCTTGCTCGTTCATATTGAATTTGAAAGAGACTTAGGATGGAGTAGCCAGTCGTTCCTGTTTAAGTACAAGGTTTGGGATGGAAGTGCTTTCTGAAGGTTCATGCATATTTGAAATGCATTTTGGCTAATTGCAGGCCTGTTGTCCACAATTAGTCTGCGGTGGGCATGATTAATTGCAAAGAACACTGACATTTATGCATAAAATGCTTGAGGTCAAAAAGAAATGGGGAGAGAAGATGATTGGAGCATTGGTGAGTGGAATATTAATGCACCATGACCCAAGAAGCAAAGTCTAGAAAGGGGATGGTCTACACTGACAGGTGTGTACTTTAGGGACACACATACGGATGTGTGTTTTTCCAGCCTGCCTATAATTTGTTTTCTTCTCCAAAAGTGGCTAGTTGGTTCAGGTTTTCTGATGCCATATTGATTCTTTTCATTTCAGAAACAGAATCTCTTGTAGCCCAGGTTCACCTTAAACTTACTAGGTCATCAAGGATAAACTTGAACTCCTGATCTTCTTGCTTCCCCCTCTAAGTACTGGGATCACAGACATGTACCACCATAACTACCTTCACCGATGCTTCTGTGACACCATGGCCCGTCCTGTCCATTTCTCCCAGCAGTAACTTTCTCCATATTTGAAACTCATAATCCCCTTTTGTAGCAAACATGCATGTGGCACATTTCTCAGGAAGCATCAAGAAACTAATAGATAGGTAGGATAATCAGTACCCAAGCCAATCGAGCAATGAACATTTGTTCACATTAAAATGATACATTGCACAAATTAATCATCAGATATCACCAGCACCAGCAAAGGGAAAGGGGTCATGACCTCTGCTTTACTTACTAATTCTCAGTTGCCATTGGAAAGAGAGAGCACCCCAAGATCTATAGGTCTGTAAGTTGATAATGCATATATGTATGAATAAATATTATTTATTTTCACACAAAGACTAATCCATATCAGACTAGATATCCTTTTCATGGTTACCCTTCTGGATTTTATAGTGTGTTATGGAGTCTCCTTGACTTCTCCTCTACTGTATGCTTCTTATATTCCTGATTTAATGACTTCCTGAATGGCCTCTGTGGTATTTTGAATTGTGAATATTAATAGCATGCATATACACTGAGCTTCCAGTATAAATAGAGCTATCTAAATCTTTATAAATATCTAAACAGAACATGGATGCATCACCCCCAGTCACTCCTTACAGGGCTCATTAATTTCCTTGCAGGGTGGCTACAGGGTCAAAAGGTTATTGTTTTCTAGCTACATTTTGGTTTGGTTTGGCTTGGTATTTTTATAGACCTGGCTAGCCTAGAATTAGACCAGGCTGATCTCAGGCATACGGCAATCCTCTTGCCTCTCTTCTGTTACTGGTATCTTATCACTCTTGAAAGATGCAATTCAAACCTTGACAAGCAAGGTTTATGTTGGGGCACATACTTTGAAATTCCAGCACTTGAAAAGTCGAATCAGATAGAGCAAAATGTCAAGGGCAGCATTGGCTGTAGAGCAAGACCTTATCTCAAAAATATAAAAACAACCCAAATGACTCTCCTTCTCACTCTACAGATATAATTTTTTCAGTTTCTATCACTTTCTTGCTATTAGTCCAGACATGACACCAGGGAGACAGAAAACATATATGTACTCAGCAGCCACTCTGCAGTGACATATCTATCATGGCCTACACTTTTGAGTTGGTTTTGGGGCCTCTGCAGAGATGGAGAAAGAGCTGTAGAGATGAAGGTCACATGAAAATAAGACATGACTTCATGCTCTGTGCCCCATATGAAACTGGTTATCTAGTTGTGAGCAGACTCAAATGGTGATAATCAGCACTTAGATTGGTCTCGACTACTGGAGTTCCCTATCATAAATTATTTTGATGTGCAGGTTAGAATGTACATTTCTAAAGGGCAGAAAACAGATACAGTAAAAGGAACCCTTAGTCGCAATTCAGATTTATTAGTAGCAGTTGTTTGGAGAAGGGCCATGTGTAGACTCAGGAAGAGGATGTTCTACAATTGATTAGCAAAGTCTGCCTAGGGCAAGAAATGGCAGAAAAGGAGCCTGCAAAGCAACATTCCTCTTTGCTAAATAAATGTAGGTTTCTATTATGACTTTTTTGGAGTTTGCAAAGAAATTTTATGCCACCATAAAAACACCTTTATTGGAGAAATGACAGAGGAAGAAAGAAGAAAAGGAAGAGATTAGACCTTAATAAACTCCAAAATATGGAGAGTTTTGTAGGCTAATTTTTATTTGTGTCTTTTATTTTTATATCCTGAACTTAACCTTAGGGAACAGACCAGGTGTCATATGTGAAACAAGGTTTACTAAATGTTACAATGAATTAGAGTCAGCCTTAAAGCGATAGGTAGCATTGAGAGGCAGGACACTAGAGTATGAAAGGTTATTCTGTGTGTCTCTGCATTCTCTTGATTTTATATAACCACTAACTGATCAGCCTTCTTTCCAGGCAGAATGGATGGTGTTCATCTCCAGCCCTTTTTGTAATAAATGCTGGACTGTGGACAGAAGATGGCCAAAAGAAAGTGCTGGGGCAAGCCTTAATCTTTAATAAGGTCCACTGCTAGTCCATAACTGTCAGACAAGACAGAAGGACCAGGCTTTCTGCTTTCTCACCCAGAATAAGAAATGGGGTCTGGGCTGTCTTGGCTGTAAGGTCCTCACCCTTTTAATGCTCTAGGGACAGCCACCAGGAGCTGCGATCTTTGGAGCTTGTGATCGTCACCCAACAGTGTTCTTTAAAAATAAATAAATAAATAAAAGAAGCGAATGCCTTTAAATGGTGTTCAGCTTGTGAGAGAGTCTAGTTGCATTATGATTCTACTCAAATCTTGGCTTATAACTTGGGTCCCTGGTAGCAGCCCTTTGCAGTGAAACTATATCACTTTTGAAGCTTAGCAGATGGGAATTGTCATAAATGATATTTTAGTCACAGATATGAGCCATAAAACTTGAAAGATAAAGTATCTTTCTGAGACACACATGGAGAGGCAGACACAGACCCAGAGTCAACGTGAGCTTTTCAACAGCTCTGATAGAATGGAGGGAAGGGGCTGCTGAGGAAGAGTTCTTGCCTCTGAGCAAATGATCTGACTCAGAGCATGCAGTTTGCTGCATGGTATTGGGGAGACAACAGATACTGGTTCAGTGTGAGTTACACACTCACCAGCCCAGAGGACCTACTTTCCTGACTCTTTCTGAGCCCTTTGTCTTCCTGCTCCCCTGTGAAGGGGTATTAGCGTATGGATTTCTTAAGGGGTTTGGCACTGTGGACATGGCACAGTACAGAGAACTGCACAGCATATGTGTACTGTGCAGCACCTCCCATGCTGGATGTGTTCTGCCCATTAGTCGTGCTTGCTATTTTGATGAGCTGAATAATTGATCAGCATTTAACTCCTATGATACAGTACAATAGTGTCTCATGCACTCTTGCCCTGAGCCAATATGTATATTAATGGGTTTGATTCGAGAGTCATACCTGGCTCTCTCAGACCTTGGTCTTCATTATCGCTGTCACATTCAGATGACAGGGAAGATTAGTTTGTGGAGCCAACAAACAAACAACAGCAACCCAAAAGGCCCGTGAGAATCTTCCAGATTCTCTAAACAGCCCTTCTTTGTCTACATTATATACTACATCAGGGTCTTATGCTTACAGCCTATGCTGGACTGGATCTTATTACATATATAAAGGTGACCTTGAATTTCTAATCCTCTTGCCTCCTCCCCCAGAGTGCTTGGGTTACAACCATGTACTGCCATGCATAGGGGATAGAACCACAGGGCCTTGTGCATGGTAAGTAAACACTACCACTAAGCTATGTCCTCAGTCCATAGCAATATTTAATAGCTATGTCTACCTACCATTAACATCTTACAGTGGCCCTCACACTTATGAGGGTTCACTCATTTCACCCCAGGCAAGTTTTTAACCAAAGTAGCCACTGATCATGTTTTTGAATCACTAAAGACTGTATCTTATCTATTACTTGCCTGCAGTTGTATTTGATAGCCGTACTGCTGGGTAGGTTTACTTATCCTAAATGTAGTTGGCATGTATGACACCGATACTGGAAGAGAAACTTGTGTGGCTTTGTGGGAGTGAATGTGGCTCTTGAGGAAGAGTTATGAGCACACGCATGTGAGAGACAAACAGGACTATGGATTACTTTCTAGAAAATTCCCGTGGGGGTTGTTATTTTATTATGATTTTTATTTAATGTTTTAGTTTAGAGGTAGCAATAACTCTTTGGTTTCTACTGTGTCTCATATATATTGTGTTATGTTAGCCACTATTTAATTCATTATCATGCTTAATCTTTTCTATACCCTTAGAAGATTAATGCTATTACTAAGACCCTGTCACAACATTTCTGAAGCTCAAGAAAGTAAAATAACTTCTCTGACCAAATTGCTCAGTACTAAATGGAAAAGTCTACATAGGTATCTTTTGCTTTTCTTGTTGAATGGACAAAATGCCAGACAGAAGCCAGTTAAGAGGAGAAGGGTCTGTCTTGGCTCACAGTTTCATGGGATCTCAGTTAGGGCAGGGCTATATGTAAAGGCCCACAATTAGTGGCTGGCCTACATATTCTAGCTGAGCCCATATGTCAAAGACTCTTCCAAAACAGTGTTGAAGACCAAATGCCCATGCATGTGAGCCTGTGGTGATGTTTCAGATTCAAATTTAGGACTGTGTTCTTCTAAAATGCCATCTATTAGCTTACTAAGCTCAATGTGCACAGAGTCTAAAATATTTTTAGTAATGTTAATAGTAATGTGTATGCAAGTCAAAGGGGAATACATAGGAACCTTATCTTTGTAGGAACAGACCAAGATTCCTTATTGACCACTGAATTACTACTTCATTAAAGTGTGATCTGAATTGAATTCATATCTGATCAGTGTTTTCTTTAGACCCAGATATACTCTTCAGGTGTTTCTACTGTGCTTTTCTGCATGCCATAAATGTGTCTGTGCCCTCATTAACCTCTCAGCTCCTTCTGCAGGGTACAAAGGAACTGAGTTTAAGATGTGTGTTCTTCTGTTGATTGGGGAAAGTTTGTCCTAAGTGTCTTGCCTATAAATAAACACAGTAGAAAACAAACTGAAAGATCTGTCCCAGCCTCTCTTTTACTTTCATTCTGCTTCCCCTGCATTAATGCATCATTTGCAGCCCACTTTGTAATGATGACACAGGCAATACCTTTTAGTGTTACCTGATCCTACTTTGGGCAAATATTCCAAGATGCAAAGCACACTGGCGAGGAAAGCACTTTCCACATTATGTCCTGGCTTGCATACAAAGGAAGAGGTAAGCATTTGGTAGGATGGAGGTAAGACAGCTAGATAAGTCTCTACCAATAAACCAGAGAGTAGGATCCCGTGACATACATCGACATAATGTGTGCTGAAGGGGGCCAAAAGCATGTGTATGTCTATGGCCTTCGCTGGACTATTGGTGTACTATTCAATGTACCCGAACTGTGATATTTTTGTTATGTAGGAATATATATTATATATGTGTGTGTATGAATTTGTGTTTGAATTTATGTATGCATATCCATGTGTACCAATATGAGTGTGGTACAAGGATAGTGGCTGTAGATTCTGTTCAGTCCATGAAACATCGTGGCCATACTTTCTGGCTCTCCACAACATTCCACCAGCTACCCGGCCTGGCTGAGATTCCTTGGTTGTTAGTCATTTCACTTCCTGTCACTCCATGTCAGAGGACTCGATGCCGCATCCCCTTAGAGATAATTCTATATTTCCATCCCCATTTCACAGATGAGCATGACCAATAAGAACAGGTTAAGTGATCTCTCCTCAGGACACACACACATTGAGAGAAACATCAGAACCTGCCAAACACTTGCCCTGCCCTGTGTTGGTGCTGTGTCCAAATTCAAATCTTCCGACCTCGGAGTTCTCTGGGTTAGACCTTTTGAAAACTACCAGGAGACATTGTGTTATGTAATTAATTACAACTATAATTATCTTGGTATCTGGGTCATTTAAAGATCATCAGTGCAGTTTGTTTCCATGGTTTGTTCAGCAAAGAAATAATTTTTTAAAAGAACAAGTATAATTAATTATACTTGTATAATTAATCCAGTTTTCAGATGCTTAAATAAAAGAAACATGAAAACACTAGTATGGAGACTGAGGGCCTAGTGTACAGACTGAGTTGTCTCTGTTAAGGGTCGTACCAGATAGATGGGGTCGACCTCAGAAGCATTAAATGCAGCAGTCACCCATATTGGAATAGAAAGCATCCCGCCCTAGATACTGAACTGTTTGCATGGGGTGCAAGGAATTTCCCAAGCCCTATATATTTGTTGTGTAAGTGACAGCCTGAGTGGTGAAATACACTCAGATGGCAATCTTTCTCTGTCCCCTAAGCATCATAGGAGTGATCGAAACAGTGACTTCTGTTGGTCTTAATGTGGATTTTCACAGGACTGATAGGAGATAAGAACATGTAAAGCTGAAAAACTTTCAAATTCAGCTTTTTCTCTCATAGAACCTCTCAGCAAGACAATCAAGCTTTAAAATTATTCTTTATACAACTCTTGCCTTCTCTCTAATAAAATACAGGCTAACGAGCTAGCTTAGCAGCAAAGCTCTGGTCATGCATGCGTGAAACCCTTAGTTCTACCCCAAATCCCATGTGAAATGCTGGTTGTACTAATGCATGTTTGTAATTCCAATGCTGAGGAGACAGACAGGAGGATCCCTAGAGTTTACTAGCCAGCCAGACTAGCTGAATTGGCGAGTTTCAGGGCAGTGAAAGACCCTGTGATGGATGCTATTCCAGAAGGATGGTACCTGCTGTTGACTTTTGGTCAACAAGTGCCTGCGTCTGCCAACACACACACACACACACACACACACACACACACACACACAAACACACACACACACACACACACACGCACACGCACACGCGCACACGCACATGCACACGCACATGCACACACACGCACACGCACACGCACACACACACACAATTGTTAGCATAGATTTATTTTCACTGTATTTTCTCCTGCCGGTGGAATACATGTCAATGGGAAAAACTTACCTCCAAAACTTCCAAAGCTTTTTGGGGTAAATCACACAGCAATACATGGTGCCAGCTTTACCAAAGTGTGCTGGCAGCATGTATTTGTCTGCTGAAGAAAAATATAAAAAATAGCAGGAATTAGATCTGTTTGCATGCTATGTGTGTCACTATAGATGACTCATGAATAGAGTTTCTGAAGAATCATTGTGTCATTAAGATATATGGACTATGACAGCTGTACATGCCTGTCAATCATTCAGGAAAAGATATTGTAATAAGGAGGATGGGATCCTTTGGGCTCTGGAATCAGAACATGAAAAATGTGTTGGCATTGACTGTGGTATTCTTTTCTTTTCTTTTTAATTTTGATGTTCTTTTTCTGGTTTTGAGACAGGTCTCATATATTCCAGGTTGGTCTTGCACTCATTATGTAGCCATGGATGACTTTGGTTTTCAAATCCTCATGATTCTGTAATTGCAGTCTTCTAACACTCCCCCTCCCCTGGCTTCATGTGGTGCTGAGAATTGATGCACAAGGCTCTGTGCACACAAGATCAGCACTCCACAATCTGAGCCTCACCCTCAGCCATGTGACAGCCTTCTTTCAAGGTAAGACTTGGAGGCCTTCAAAGAGATTTTGAAGAGATTCCTTTGTTTGTGGTGGCAGTCATTAATTTATTCTACAAATATGAATAGAGAAGCTTCCTGAGAACTGAGAACTGTGCCAGAGACAAAGGAGTGAATGAGAAGCACAGGTGCCCACTCATCCATGATTTGGTAGAAGAAAGGACAGGAAATAAGCGGAGACCCAGAGTGACAGGCATAGTGGAGACACAGATACTAGAGGATGAAGTAAAAGGAGAATACTGATGTTCTGGTTTAGAGTCAGAGACTGTCTAAGGAGGGGCGAGCTCAGATGAGAAAGGAGCGCTATGAGATCGCTGTGAAATGGGAATGTTCTCACTGCTATGGCAAAGTAGCTTGGCTCTGAGCTGGAGAAGCATGCAGCAAGTGAAAGGCAATATGATTTTTGCTATTAACAGTGGTAGCCATGTTCCCTTTGGAGTGAGGAAAACACTTGGAAGGGAAAGGAGCTGAGGTGGGTAAGATGAGGGTCCATTGTTAAAAGTGTACCATGAAGTACAGGAGGTTTATTCACAGTGGTGTCCTTCCCAGTCCAACATCTGTTTTATATTTAAACTCCTTTAAAATAATAAAAGCCTGTAGTTTACTTTAAAAAAATAAAAAACAACATCAACAATAGAAGAAGACCCTTGTGTGCAGTGGGATACCATAAAACAAGTAAATAGTAAATTATAGCTACAGATTAGAGGGGAAAATGGTCTTTGTCAACCTGATGGGACTCCTGAGTGAGTGACAGAAGGTAGGAAAAGAAATTTACTCAGAGTTTTGAAACAGTTCAGTCCTCAACACTTTGAACTAGATGCAAAGATGTGTGATTTTCATATAAAAGGGGCAAAAAAAAAAGATAGGTGGGCAAAGTGCTGGCCTCAGTTTGCAAACATGAAGCCCTGAGTATGCAAAGCCCTGAGTCTCACCCTTGGTACCACATATAGCTAGAGGTGCAGCAGTCCACAACTGTCATCTAGCTTTCAGAAAGGTGGATCACCAAGATCCAAGGCCAGCCTGACTGTCATGAGATCACTACCTAAAGAGTGGGGGACGGAGAGTTGATTGAGTAGCGCCTCGGGGCCAGAGGTCAGTTACACAAAAACATTTCATTACTTAAGCTGGCCAAGCCAATGCCTGTTGCTTTGTGCTCTCTGGTAGACATTTCAAGAAACTTGATAGTTTAAATTAATACTTACCCTGAGTGATAAACAGTTGCCATCACTATAATTACCACACAGAATAACAAAGTAAAAATAAATATTACATCATCTGTTCAGCCTCCCCATCCTTTAGTGATTATTGGCAGATAATGTTTCCAGATATGTACTGAGCAAATTTATAATATGCCGATTTACACGTAAACACAATATGATACCTGATCTTGTGTTACCACTTAAAGTGACGTGCATATATCAATCCTTCACTCTCAGAACATAGAGATAATCCACCTCATATTAATTTTATCCACCTCATATCATCTTTCTGGGCCCTACCGTTTGTTCCAGCTCTGTTGCCCTGCTGATAGGCATGTGCATTTAAGGAAATAACAAGAGCAAAAACAAACAGAAAATGTTCACTACAACATTTTCCATGCTGCCTCTGATTCTACAATTGCCAGTCACACATCACCACTGAGAAGCCTGTATTTCTTTTTCGCTAGCACAGCACCTCAAATGTTCCTTTATCTACTGGGAAAATCATTGTAATAAAAGCTAAAACACATAATATAATCATTTAGATTCATTGGGATCTTGGTCTTCCCTCTCCTGACAGACTCTCTAAAAATTCAGTGGTGATCAAGACTCAATGGCTTTATAAATGCCTGTGAACACTTGGAGAGAAAGTAGAAAGAACAGGGTTTTTGAATGTGAAGTTTTGAATTTCTATGACTTCCCAGTGGAAAAAGACAGATATATCCAATGATCTTTTGAACTTGAAAAAGATTTTTTTTTTGGTATCTTCTCTATTTGAGTATTTAAGATGTAAGTCATAGTTCATGATATGCTCACAATAGTGTGGGTCAAATAAGGCCTATGTCCTGGCTTCACAAGGACAGAATGGACACACATCTTCTTATATGACCTTTGCCTGTGTTAAGTACTTTGCATGGAGTTCCCTGACACAGAGTTCCCATCAAAGTGCTAAGGTCTTCTCTTTCAAAGCCAAATTGAAGTGCAAATTTGTGTGGTTCTGACTCTCCTAGTTAGTTCTCACTTTACCTTTTCAGCTCACAGTATTATTTTGATAGGTACATACAGTACACAACACATGTCAAATACAACAAACCCTTAGAAAAAAGATCCATGCTAAAAACAGAACTCTATAGATCCATTAGCTTAATTGCCACTCCTCATTCGTCAAATTCCTGATTGGAAATTTTTAACAACACAAAACGAAGAAGTACAAACATACACTGTAGTTCAGATGTCGCTTCTGTGTCCAGCTTATAAAGGCAATAAACTGATTTTTGTTTGCTTCTCTAAAAGCATAATTTTTTTTATTTTGCATGTGTGCTTTGACTATTTGTATTTCTGTGTACCACATGCATTTCTGGCACCCATGGAAAGCATGAGGGGCCACCAAGACTCTTGTAACTGGAGTAACAGAAGGTTGTAAGCCATCGTGATGGTGCCGGGGACCCAGCCTGGATCCTCTGCAAGAGCTGCCTGTGCTCTTGACCATCGATCCATCTCTGCAATGTCTGCTTAGTTCTTCCTCCCCTGGCCTTCCCGTGTTCTGTTGCATGGATGTACTGTGAGTAAAGAATGCTGGTTTTGTCATCAGTCACTTATTTTCCTTATGATACCTCTTTGGAGGGGCTAATTTTTATTTTAAAATGTCTATTATATGTAGGGAGGAGCTATGCATACAATGTAATATGAAATAAGAGCCTTACAAATCACAATGGTACCTCTCTTCCTCTCCAAGAACCAACAGGATCTTTCAGATGGGGGTTCAACATCCTACAGCTGGGTCTGCCCACCACCTTGGCATTTCCTGACGCTCCAGGATGGATAAACTTCTATGACAGTCTGGCTGATGCATGAATGGATGGTTTGAGCATCTCTAGCCTTCACCATCTAGAGGCCAGTTGCCCTTCCCTTGCTATTATGCCATTTGAGGCGCCTGTGGCCATAGCCCAGTGCTGCTGCGTATTCTGGTACCCTCCTACTTTAAGAACCACTGGTTTCAAATAATGGAGACTCTTAAATTATCTGAAGGTTGATCTTTTCTTTAAGAATTTGTAAATCAGTTTTCAATGTTGGTTCTGGGTTAGTGCCTAAAATAAAACTCAGCCTATTCTGAGAAAACAATATATTTGAGCAGGGACTAATTACCTCTTTTTTATTTCTAGTGACAAAAGCCAATATATCACACTTAGCTACTGGGAGACTCCATTGCAGTAAACTAATTAAACTAATTCTATCTCGACTCATTATTCTCAGTCCTACTAAATATTTTAACACCCTAGATTTATTTCATTCTATAAATTATATCATACTTAAAACTAGGCATAGCCCTCAAGAGTTTATTTTGGACTTTTCAAAATGTAACATTCAGCTTTATCTGGGATATATATTTTTCCTATCTTTCTTAGCTAATGATTCACCTTAATTATGACTAATTATTAAAAATGATGTATGGCTTTAATTAAATGAAAGTGGCTGGCTTCTTGTTAGCACTTATTAAATACTGACAACATTAGGAAGATATGGTAGAGGAGGAAACTTACAGAATTGGTTACATTTTTAGGCTACAGGCTGGCACAAATACAAACATCCAAACAGACTGATAAATGCACAAGGTAGAAAACCATAAAGTGTTTTTCATTGTTAAAAGGAGTGAAAGTCTGTGTCCATTTCAGATTCATTTTCCAACAGAGGATGGCCACATAATTAAAATGTTAATACACATCTTGCTATTTGTACTTAGCTTCCAAAGCTAGCATACATTAAATAGAAATTTAGCCCAAGTGCTTTGCAGGAGAAGCCAAGAGGAAGGCAGCCCGAGTACCACTTCAGAGTAAATTGCTGCTTCTTATAGACGTGTAATACAATTAAGTCAAGGGGCTGTGAGCTGCCTGCATCGCGTAAGCTTAGTTTAGATATTTGTCCTTAGATATCTCCCTGCAAAGGGCTCCACATTGAAGAGAGGGGAAGGGACACTGACCCAATGAGCTATTCATTAGACTTGACATAATGGTGAGCAAGGCCAGGGATGCGTAAGGAAGAGGGAATTTTCTTTCAGTTTGCAAGAAGAAAAAAAAGGGGCGGGGCAGCACTCACGTTGGTCTTTCCCTAGCTCCTATTAGCTACCTTTCTGGTTTTAGCAGGTCATTTTGGTCAAGTTTCTTGTTTTGTGTAAAAAGATGCTTATTAGAAAACTTCAGTAGCCATAGGCATTTTGTAAGAGAGCTGCATGTCTTTGCTGAGACAGAGCACAATCCCTCAGGGGAGAAAAAGATGCTGATGGCAGCTGTGTGAAGGAAAGCATTCTGAGTACCTGGGTCAAGGACCCTTGCCCCTGCCATCATCTCTAGACTCATATGCATTTTGTACTAGAAAGGGACAAGGTGCCAAATGAATTTGTGAACTTGCAACCATCTTTTAGTTCCAGGAAAGAAGTTCCCTGACATTCCGGCCCCGTCTCTCCCCATCTCTTTTTCTCTATGTGCTGAAAACCACATCCACTTGAGGACTTAGAACATGTGACTGAATGAAAAAGAAGTGTTAGAGTAATATTTTCTTCCAGTCTAGATTTACCTTGCTTTCCATTCAATATATTAAACTTACTCAAGAAATATTTAGATGTAAGTGATGTGCTATAAAACAATACAGGGCTAGAGAGAGAGCTGAGTTGGTTAAGCACTTGACTTGCAAGCAAATGGAACTCAGTTCAATCCATTGAACTTTGTACACAAGGCCAGGTGTGGTAATGTAAGGCAGGCAGATCCCCAGAACCCCCTGGTCAGCCACCTCAAGCACATAGAGGGTCCTAGGCCAGTGAGATACTCTGTGTCAAGAAAGAAGGCAAACAGCTACTGAGAAACAACTTAGGGCGATGTCTGACCTGTACACACTCATGCATAAGCACTCATGTATACATATACCAACATACATATACATGTGCACATATATAAGCATACATATATGCTTAGACACAATAAAATATCAATTCTATTCCATTGATCTACTTGCCTGTCGCTGTACCAACACCATGCAGTTTTTAACACAGTTGCTCTGTAGTATTGCTTGAGGTCAGGGATATTGATTCCCCCAGAAATATCAGCATCAGTATTCACATAGACACATTGAAGTACACAAACATACATACATTCGCAGGAACATACACATGTATACAAGATAAATGCCCACAATCAGACACAAGCATAAATGCACCTATATATACCCAAACATATACACACATGCATATACACAAACATAAGCACACACAGAAAAACATAAATACACACATATAAATATTTATTCATATATGTACACAGATATATACTAGCACACACAAATATACATTCACAAATATATACAAACATGCACATATGCACAACTACACATACACACACCATAGATCAGTCAGGTCATAGGACAAAGTCCTTTGGATATTCTTAATCCAGAATAACTGGGAACCTGTCCCCTGTTCCAGAAACCTTAATGTTTTACACTATGACCAAAGAAAGGCTCTTCTGGCTATAGATTATTCTTATCCTTGGGTGTGGGTTTGTAGCTGTCCGTCAAGAGCTGCGGATCACAAGGAGCCCACCCTCTGTTACTCCCTACCCCTGGAACCTTGAGCCTCACCCCTCAGTCCATCTGCTTTCTGCTTTCCCCCAAACCAAGGGGAAAGAATGAGAGGCCCACTGGGAACATCTTTACAGACCTTCTCCGTTGGGAATGTGTGAGAAGATAAACAAAGAGAGAAGGAAAATTTTAAAGACCAAAGGGGGGAAAACACCATAACCCTATCCCAGTTTTTCCCTTCTGGAGGGGATTCCAGCTAAAAGAGAAGGCAATAGTCAGGCTAGCTATGCTGAGGGATGCTCTGTGGTAAGAGGCTTTGCTATTGTAGTTTGAGCTTTTAAGGTCTTCTTGCACTGCCGCCAACTAGCTATAGTGTTTTCTCATGTTATTTGAAGACACACACACACACACACACACACACACACACACACACACAAATTAACAGCGGATCTCTCCAGAAGATCTAATATCCATACTAAAAGAAACCCATGTCTCATATTTTTCAGGAATAGGACAGATGATATATTCAAGTTCACAAACTAACTCAGGGGAGAGAGGGGAAGATTCTGATATCACAGGTCACGACAAGGCACTGTCCAGCTTATTTATTACAGGACCCTCCGATAGCTGGCCTTTGTGTACAAAGTACAGGGGCAATGTTCCATCATTTCTTTGAGATTCTTTCAAAATCTCTCCAAGTATAGATCCAGGGTCACATCAAGGAAGCTTGTAAAAATCAAATCAGGCTCTTGGTTTAACTCTAGACCAGTGGAGTCAGACTCACCAGACGCTGTGTTTTCCAGAGAGTTGTGACAGCCCCTCATGTTTCAAGAAAGCTCCATTGTCTTTCCTTTAGATTCGGAAAGAAGAAAGATTACCCTAGAGGGAGGCAGACATGATCCTTGCTCAAAATGTATTTTCTTAATTTGTCTTTAATGGATGAATGGAGTGGCACATGGAATGATCAACTCATGAATGGTAATCGCATCACCTACATTCCCCTGCAAGATCTCCACCATGCTGTCCTCAAAACCTCCCATCTTCCCTTCCCAGTAGCCAGCACATGCTGGATTCTTTTCAGCATGGCAATTCGTGTTGACCTAAAATGTGAGTGGGCAAGTGCACATTCCTCTTCTATCTCCACTGCCCGCCTTTCTCTCTTCTTGAAATTTTTGGAGTTCTAGAAAATTGATAATTCCAAATCAACCCTTCTTGTAGTGTTTGTGAGGGTTCGAACACTCCAGAGATGATGCCTCATGAGGAGGCTCGATCACTTTATACTTGGAAGTAATGAAAGGAAGGCTGTGTTGGCTGTTTACCTCAGTGTGCCATGTCACCAGTGGTGAAGAACAATGAAAGCAACATGGAGAGAATAAGGGGAGAGGGAATATAGACATAGAAGTGTAGGGGATAGAAGAACAAAAAGAAATGAACAGGTCTCGGAATGCTTGCTGCTCATGGGCTGTTATGTCAAGGACTGACTATCATTTGGTTGTCTGGCTAAGAGGAAAGAAGTGATCCTATTAGGTGTCTATCACTGCCCCCATTTTATAGTTAAGAAAAGTGATTGATTACATAATTCCTTAAAGGTACTTGGGGATTCACTCCTACCAGTATAGGACTTCTTTCTCTGTCCCACCCCTGGCCTTATTTTGGGTCCCTGTGCAAAATAAGCACCACCCATGTGCTTATTTTGGGTCCCTGTGCTCTTTGATCAACTCTTCTTGCTGCTTTTATTGCACAGCGAAAATACCTCTACCTTAAGTACTAACTCAACACTCAGCTAGCCCAGTGTTGGCCTTATTGCCAACCCGCAAAAGAAGAAAGATGTGATATTCTTTTGGGGGGGATTATATTTACTTAAATTTAAGTGGGACTAAAAAGTCGTTCCCATTGCTCTAAAGGAAGGTGGAGTTAAGCTCATTCATGCTTCTCTCATTGTGAGATGGTCATTTTCATGATGTAATGAGCAGCTGGCTGATCCAGCATGGGATCGAGACAGGAAAAACAGGTCCTATGTTCCTGGCATGATTGGATTCTAAGAACCCCTCTGATAGGGTCCTCTTTACCAACGTCTGTGATATTTGGGGACCTTCCTTAGACAAAGGTCACTGTGCCTTTGAGAGGGAATTGGAACGTGTCAAGATGCTGGCCTATGTGCATGTCTTTGAGGTTTTTTTCCCCTAAGTGGTTAACTGAAATGTATCTTCAAGATAACCTGGGCAACTCAGTAAACTGAGAAATCAGCTCACTGGTAGTGTTTGCCTTAGAGATGCAAGGAAATATGATTCCCACTACTTCTGGAAGAAAAGTAAGTAAATGAATTTAAAAAAGAATATCTTCTTCCATAAATTGTAAAGATTTAATGAGAAAAGGAGTTTGAAATATCATTGAGTGTCAGAAAGATTATGCAAGAACAAGGTGCCTCATTCTGCATTACCACTAGACAATAAATTGCTTTTGGATTGTCTCCTGGATGGTGAATTTACAAATTTGGCAGCTTTTGATGAAAAGAATTGATACACTGTCTCTTTAAAGGAGAATTAGTAGTTAAAGAACTGGCAATACATTTAGAGATTTGTTGCATTTTGTTTGTTTGTTTGTTTCAATAGCCCACAAGAAGACCATTTTCTCTCAGATTATAAGAACACTGGTGTTTTTAAGGGAAGACAGATTCCAACAATCAGGTTGTTTGCTGTGATTGATTTGTATGCCCTGGGGATGAGGAGAGTCAGCAATGTCAGAAAACTACACATAAAGTATAAAAGTTGCAGAGAGAATTTCTTTTTCCTATCTGTCTCAAGTACATGCTTGGAACAGAAGCAGTTTAGAGAGACTTGGATTGTATAGACACCCTTCCTTTAGAATATGCTCCATAGGTCCCCTCATTTGGCTTTTTCCTCTCTTCCTTGTCCTGCAGAACATACCTCTTATCCTTGAACTAATTTTGTGAAAGTCAGTCTGTCCTGAGTTTGGGCAGCATTCCCAGGTACCATCCCCTGCACATGGCGGCCCCACCTCCATGCCACCTGAGTCTTGATCCTTGGTCTTGGTTTTCTAGGCCAGTCTCTCTGAGAATACCACTTGCTGGTTTTCCTTTCAGTACACTTTCAGGTCATCTGTCCTTGTTTGTGATGGAAAACTCTCAAAGAGATGCTGAGAAGATGTTCTCGGTCATTGGGGAGCCCAAGGATACTCCACATAGGATTAAATGTTCTTTCATACTCTGGAAGTTCTCCCATATTCCCCAACTTACCTTGCCCCCTTCTTTGCTGAGTTCGTGCTCACCAATGCTTTAGAACCACACTCTTTTGCCTTTTTCAAGAAACCATGCCTTGATTCTCCTGGATAGATCAAGTAATCCTACTCTATTATTACCCAGCCTCAAATGTGTTATTTTTAGCTTGTACCATCATTTCAGCTATACACACTTTGCTGTTCATTTTATGATCATGCTCTCTGCAGAGGAAGACTCTCTGTGTCTCTAGCCCACTCCCTTCCTAGGACCTGCTTGCCTTATACACAGTAGGCTTTTGACAATGACTGAAGGGATAAATGAATACATAAACAAGTGGCTGAGGAAAGAAGAAGGCAGAGAGGGAGGGAAGAAACAAGAACGAAAGTAGAGTTAAATGACCATCATGTCAGGTTATCTGCTCTTTAAGATATAGTGAAATTTGTGATAAAAAAGGACAAGGATATGAACTTGAATTAGCCTGCCCCTTGAACTATCCCTCCCTCTTGTCTGCCACTGACACTGACACTGAAGCTCCCTTCTTGCTTCTCTGTTGCCCTCGAAATAGCAGCTCTCTGAGGCCTTCCACTCCTCTTGTTCTCAAAATCTAGTGTAGCCCTTGTTCGTTTTCTACTTTAACTCTCAGGTTAAACTGAAATTGTGTTCATGGTTTAAATCTTGCTTTGTTTTTGCCTTGACTGGTGAGGGGCACATGGCATTTTTTCCATGATCAGAAGTATTTTATCATGCTTCTACACAAAGTTCTTGCATAACCATGGGTACAACTCTGGCTGTACAAGCTGTCCATGGGAACCTTTCCTGATGTCTGAAGGTCACTCTAGTTCCTAATCTAGCTTTTCTGCACTTTGTATTCACTGTCAAGCATTTTGCAGAACTATAATGAAATGCATATTTTTATTTGAACAATGCCTGTTAGGTTTCAGAGTACCAGCTATTTGAGGAACACATTACATCTGTCGTGGTCATCAGGAAGGGCTCAGATCACACTAAGCACTACACAAATGGCAAATAAAGATAAACACACCCTTTATGAAACAATGACAAACTGTGTTTTGGCGAAGTACTGGGAGTCAAAAGCAGAAGTGACCCCAATGTGTTCGTCCTAATTTGCTCACCTTCTGAGGATATTTGAAGACATCTGCCTCACATTGGAAGCCTACAGTAGTCACGTTCTTTTGATGCTCCACAGTTCACTCTGAGTAGTACTTGGGTGATACTCAACTACCAGCATAGTTCCAAAGAACCTTTTTGATGTGAAGTTAATTCAAACACCAGAGGTTCACTTTGATGACTCGCTCATGGCTGGTCACAGGGGTTTGAATGCTCTCCTTTTCGTTGCATAGCTATAGCTCTGTGTTTTCATTTTCTGGGACATGCCTCTCACAAATATTCATGGTCATGAGGTTAAAAAGAATATGTGAGGATAGATGAATGTTGAAAATTCTGTAGGATCTAAATTCATTCTTGACATTTAATTTTTTTATACAGATCCAGGAAGGCAAAGTCTTTGGTTTGAAAGTGATGTGATACTTTTTACTCATCCCCGGATGCCTGTTAGCCAGTTTTCTAGGAAAATTCATTACAACCAAACCTTAATTATACTGAAGCATATATTCATTTGGGTGTTCTCTTCATATAGGATTATATATGATTTTTCTTTTAGGCCGTGTTTTTAAACCCAAGAAAGGATGCCATTTTTATATAGTTAGTTCATTGGAAGGATGTGTGAGATTATAGTTAGTGCATTGGAGTAGAGTAGGGAAATAACAAAAGGGCAATATGTGGAAATGAGGCTTTGGTATAGTCTTGTGGGAATCACTGTGCCCAAGATGGCTTCATCCAGAGTCATAGGCTGGCTTCTTCTCTCACTTTGTCTTTGGCCACATTGTACACTGAGGCAGACATAGTAACCACATAGCCTTCAAACCTACTCTTACTCCCGGCAGCTCTAGCCAAGGTCATCTGTCAAATTCAGCTCCTCAGAGAATTCAGGTTGTGAAAGGATAGTAGCCAAAACTTAACCCAGCTAGTAGCTAAGACTACTGTTGAGTTCCCAACTTTAAGGAACTCTTGCTGGGCTGTGGTGGCGCACGCCTGTAATCCCAGCACTTGGGAGGCAGGGACAGGCAGATTTCTGAGTTCGAGGCCAGCCTGGTCTACAAAGTGGGTTCCAGGACAGCCAGGGCTACACAGAGAAACCCTGTCTTGAAAAAACAAAACAAAACAAAAAACAAAACAAAAAACAAACAACAAAAAAAGGAACTCTTGGCTAGTTAATATCTAAACTTAGAGACTGCTTTATATACAGTCCTCTCAATTTGCATTTCCCACAGACATTTTATCTCATCCCATCTCTTCCATCTCCTTGGTCTTCTTAGGTCTTAGAATAGACCTTGAGTTTCATAAGGGTGAAAAGATCTGTTTAGACTGCAGCACTTAGGGAAGATTTCCTGCTAAGTAGTGCTACAGAGAGAGAGAGAGATTAGCATACTTACAGATGCTCAGAGAAGTCACCCAATAGTTTCTATACCTTTGCAATTTCATTTATATATCTCTTAAATGACAAACATTACAGCCTGTCTGTCTGTCGAATATGGATCACCCCAGTGCTTAGGTCCTTGAATACACCTCTATTATCAGCATACACTTTAGGTATTTTGGGTGGCCACCACCAGGCTTTCACGTGAAGGGTATGATGAGAAGTGTCAGGAACTGAATTTCCTCTTGTATTCTCATGAGTGCTAGTCACAGGATGCTCCTTACTCTGTAAATAAGCCACAGCCTCATCCTGTTTCTCTGCTTCACCATCTTTCAATAGCCATCTCCTTCTCCCATTCTTCCTTTTCATCTCCTTCAGCCTTCATATCCGTACACACATAAATAAGGCTGCATGCACGCATGTGAGAATATATAGCCATCACAGAACAGTGTGGGTGTGTGTACGTGCTGAGGAAGTATAATAGACTATGGTTGTGTGTTTTTAGGTATATAATAAGTTTTCTGCAGATGGGGGGGATGAGGCATTTGTTGATTCAAACCAATTTTTTCCCTTGAGTTAGTACCCAATCTGTAGCTAAGAACCGCTGACTATAGCGTATTTCTGAATGTAGATTTTTCCCCCCTGACAGCCAAGACCTAACTCTTGCCTGATCTATGTAGCTGCATTGTTCAAATCACACAGTCTTTGTGACAGAGCTGCTCTCTTTTCTGAGAGCCCCCAACACACCTGTCACCAGATGGAAGCAAGTCTCCCGAAGTCACCACTGTACCTAGAAACTCAGCAGATGATTGAAATTATTTCTTGCTACTAATTCCCCTTTTAGTGGAGATAAGCCGCTTTGTTCAGCTGTAAATGAAACATTAGGGTATTAACTGTGAAGCCAGAAGTATTGGGGAAGCTGAGATTTTATCTTCGGTAGGAACATTTTGGGCAATAAATTGTTTTGTTGGACAGAATACTAAATCTCCTGAGTTATAAAGAAGCAGAGCTCATTAAGGGGAATGCTTAAAGCAAGGGGAGCAAGAGTTGAGACAGAAGCTTATTGCCTTGCTGTGGGATTGTTCAGTATACAGACTCTTCTGTATATGTAGCATGGAAGAATTATATGGTAGAGTGATTAAATAGATGTGTCTATAGACCTGTAAACACTCTGTGAATATGTCCAAGGGATGAATCCATTCCTGAAATATCAATAGTAGTCTATAATAAGTTATGAATTTTGGAGTACATATTTATCCTCAAAGACTAGGTTTTTGTTTCCTGTGGGTGAAATTTTCCCATCTTTGCCACATCCTTCAGAATAATCAGCTGGCATGGTTACATAAATGTTTGCAATAGAGGAAATTAGGTGCTGGGGTTATACAAAATATTGTCACAGAATACACACCTAAATTAAGGCAATTATGTGCTGAAGCATCTGTCAACAGGGCTTGGCAGGGAGGGAGGGACTTCCCATAATGAAGAGAAGGCTTCTATTAGGAATTGTAGGTTTTTATCCTATGAGTGTTCTCAGCTTGCTAATATCCCCTCCAGAGGGAAAAGGGACAGAGTGATTGCTCACTGATCAATGATGGGGGTAGAAGCAGCACTAGAGGAGTGCTGTTCTCCCTGGGAAGATAGCTTTGTCCTTGTGGTTGGCTTCTCTTTGTGCCTTCAAATCTGAGGCTGCTTCTCTGTGACTCTATATGTCTGTTTCTGTTGCTTTTGGCCCTGAGGAGGAGCATGGCCCCAAAACTGTCATACTGAGAAACATAGGGCAATGCAAACAGGCACACCTATGAGGCTGTAAGAGCTATATCAGAGACATATGTTTTCTTCTTTATTTTTCTCCTTGAGTTGTTCAGTGCCTCCTTGCACAGTATCCCACCCAGAAGCACTTCATCACTATTTAGCATTTTCCTAAACATCTGGATATGAGGTGGATGCCCAGGACACAACTGCCCATAGCGTGCAGAGTCCTGGAGTCCTAAGTTCTAATTATGATCCTGCTATGCATACAAGCTATATGGATCCCTTTGCTTAAGTTTTTCTGCAGAGAAAAGAACACATCTCCCAACCTAGCAGGGCACTGTCCCAACACATAGCTTCCTGTGAGCCTGGGCAAGTATGAGCTTCCTTAATTCTGATTTGAGAAAACTAAGAATATGATATCTCAAGGCTATTTTTAGGTCCAGGAAATAACTCAGTTGTAGAGTGCTGGGGTAGCATGTTTCCTCTGTTGCAAAATAAACAAAAGTATCCTAGCTTTCAAATAGGTAAACAAATAGTAATTTTATATTTAATTTAAAATCTACCCAGGTATGATGTCTTACCAGTGAATAATATCCTTTTTGATATTCCATCCAGTATCAGGATGAGGTTTTTGAAGGCTTTGATATGGTAGAATTGAGTGGGTTGTATCTGAATCTACCATGCATTTATGCTGTGATTCAAATGGCAGGATATTTAGCTTGTCATTCGTTGTGCAAGTGACTTCTCAGGACCACTTATCCGTCGAGTAGGACCCAGGCTGTCAACATGAGTTTGTGGGAGCATCAGACATCCAGCAGCACTCCTCCCTCTGTCTGTCACATAAAGGGCACTTTGAGTGTTGAGATGAATCGAAATATCTCTATGGAAGTGACTGGAACCCACTCTCTCTCTCTCTCTCTCTCTCTCTCTCTCTCTCTCTCTCTCACACACACACACACACACACATGACAGAGTCTATAGACTTTAACATTGCTACCAAGGAGCAAGAAGGGTGAGTAGAAGGAAAGAAATTAAAATCAGTAGTTTGCAATATAGAGAAACACTGCTGCGGTAGTAGTTTCTAAATGGAGTCACGTTTATATGGTGATACTCTTTTGGCACCCTGGGATAACTCTGACATGTATTTGTAACCCCCCTTTTCAACCCTTGCGCTAAAGTAATATATCCACATTGTAAGAACAGAGGCTTATGTGTTCTGGATTTAAATCTTGTTGTTTTGCAAATTGCACAGTCCTCAATATGCGTGATAGTCTATTGGAGCCTCATTTTTCTCATCTATGAAATAACCATTTAACACTACCATTTGTTTTCTGGCCCCACTAGGTTCTAAAATTTCCCTGTTCAGTTAACAAGGCTACACTTTATAAACCGCCATGGCCCACAAGCTTCCTTCCCCATGGTCTGCAGAAGAATCCATATCCACAGAGTGACTATTTGGAGAGTCGGCTTTCCCAGAGGGTTCTGTTGAACACTGAGACTGTTTGTGAGCTCTCAGGGAGTAATATTGCAGGAGGACTCTTCGTGAAGACAGTGCTTGTCTCAGGTGGACCTGTTCACGAGGTACTGGAGACTTGGTCACTAAAGTCTGATCGTTATCAGTAAGAGTCATGGTCTTTGCCACAGCGCTTGTCACCATATGTGGAGCATAGTGCTGAAAGTGGTGTGTGCCCTCCTCTCTGAGTGGCATTTACAAGATGCTGACGCTTGCTGGACCTCTATGTCTTCCCATGTACAGAGAGACAGAGAGACAGAGACAGAGAGCTCACACAGGTGTGTAATCAGTGGATCTTGGTTCTGCCCTTGTGTCTAAGCTTATCGGTTTGACATCAAGTGATTTACCCACTGACCCATCAAGACTAGTTCAGAATTTGACTCTTGATGACTGAAGTTCTTTTATCTTTTCATGCAAAGCATTTTGCTGGGATTGTGAATACCCTACCTTCCCCAAAGCTCCCTCTTTAGAGACGTCTGATTCTGAGGCTATGGGAGGAGAGCCAGAATCCTCATTTAAAATAGCTTTATTATGTAATCTACCCACTCTGTCCTCCCACCAAAAACATCCTTCAGGTAACTGCTGAGACTCTCACAGACGTGTTCCCATGATCTCTGAAGAGCAAAATCCTGAAAAGTTTAAACACACACACACACACAGACACAGACACAGACACATACACACACACATACACACACACACACACACACACACACACACACACAGAGAGAGAGAGAGAGAGAGAGAGAGAGAGAGAGAGAGAGAGAGAGAAGAGTGCAAGTTGCTTTTAAGCATTCTTGTTTTTTAATATTTTGTATTACCGGTTTCTATTCTCTAAGATAACCATCCACTCTTGGTCTTTGCTGCAATCCTCCCCACACCCTGCAGTGGGAAATGTGGGAAGGGCTGGTTTTGCTCCCAGCCCTTGCTTGAGCAGAGGTGACTTACTCTTTAGCAAGGTCAGGTTTTCCACTTGGGTTGTGCCCACAGAACAAGGGGCAGAAGAATCCCTCCCCAGAGCCCAGCAGACTTCCTCAGCCCTATAATAATCCAGGCAACTAAAAATTGACTTTCGTTCTGGGCAACATGGTGGTGATGTCATGGGTTGTTGGTGTCTGAGCTGTCACGGGTACAAGCCCCACAAAGGGATGCTGAAGGGTCATTCTGTCATGAGTTGAGTGATGTCAGTTGCTAAAGCCTTGAGACTGCATTGGCTGCTCCCACAATGGTGTCTTGTCATCCTCCATGCTGGCCTGTCAGTAGTGCAGCTACACACGCAACTCTGGAAATGTGAATGGGCAGACATATGAAATTACTTGTCATTTGTGACACAGTTGTGCATGAAATGTGCTTGATTAGCCCTTCATTAACCGACTACTGCCTTTTGCTGCTCTACTGAAATATAATTGACCAACAACAAACACTTCTTTAAGATGTCCAATGTGATTTTTGGTACAGGTCATTAATTGTGGTAGCATCACCATCACCTTGCATACTTATTTTTGTTATCTGTGTTTGGGGGTGAAAATTCCTAAAATCTATTCTCTACACAGAATTTAAGTGTAGACTACTTGCAAGGTGTACAGTTGACGTGGGAGAATTTGTCAGAAATAAAGTACCAGAGCATTCTAAGGATATTGTGTGAGTACAGGAAATAAGCCATCATATCAGAAAAATCAAGGAGAGTTAAGCTAATAGCCAATTTTAAAGTGTATTTTTGTTGGTGTTTTTTACAAGAATTTCATAGTGCAGTGAATTGTGACCATATCTACTTTCTTTCAAAAGATCTACCTATCCTCCTATCAGACGCACCCTTGCCCCATCCCCCTTCTAGTCTCTTGTCTTCCTCTGTGTGTGTTTACATAGTTCACTGTGCCAGTATACTTTATTTAACTAATGTATCTATTTTTCATCACAAAATAATTGTTATGGTTCCAGTTGCTCTCTGCAAAATCCATCAGTCTATGCAGAAGGGTGTTGAGGTGGGGTCTATGCAGAAGTGTGTTGAGATGGGGTCCTCGCAGAAGTGTGTTGAGGTGGGATTTCAGGCCTGTGATATCCCTAGCTCGCTGTCTTCTTGCTGCTGAGAAGCTTTGGGAGTCCCCATGCTTGCTCCAGGCTTCTCTCTGCAAATTATTCGATCTTGGCTTAAAGTCATGGCAAGTGTGTTGGAGAAACTGTAGACAGGTAGGTGGGTTGAAATAGAACAGATGTACAGGAAGATGGAATTGGTGGGTTAAAAATGAAGAAAGCTTTGGAAGCCGGACTCTGGGTGAAGGACTATCTAAGCTTTCATTTTCTGTGTGAGGGCAACAATTGGGACATATGTTAGTTCACCTTTTTTGGACCTTGTTATCAGTTATATAGTATAGAAAAAAATCTTAATGTTTGTTTCAAGAGCAGAGGATACAGGGAGATACAGATAAACGTATGTGAGAATGTTATGGTCCGGCAAGCACTTTGTGTAGCAAGAACCTGATCTTAATCCTCAAGACCTTTCTAAAATGTTAGGTGTAATGGCCTGTGCTTAAAATTTCAGTGCTGGAGAGGTGGAGGCAGGTAGATGTCTGTAGCCTTCTGGCTAGCCACTCTAGCCTACATAGTGAGCTCCAGGTCAGTTAGGTACCTATCTCAGAAAAAAAAAGTTGGATGGCTACTGAGGAATAATGGTTGAGATTGCTCTTTCTTTGCCTTCCACTTGTATGTGTGTGTGTGTGTGTGTGTGTGTGTGTGTGTGTGTGCGCGCGCGCGTGCACATGCATGTGTGCACGAGCTATGCATACTTGCATACATATCTGTGCACTTGCACATGCACGAGCATGCACACTTAATCCTTCAAAGATGACTAAAGAAAATTTTATTTAAAGTCATGTCCTATGTCTGCAAGGCTAGGCCCCACAGCAAAAGGGTATCTGGGTCAATAATACATCAAACATGTTAGGTTTTCTTCCATTTAAGGAAGGTCTTTTTGTTTTATCTTCTTTGCGTAACTGTATCTTAAAAACACAGAGTAGCTTGTTCCATAGGGTCAGAAACATCTCGGGAAAAAATGTTTAACCAAAGCATAGAAAGGGGCCTTTGCCAAAGTTGAAAACTCTATCTGCTAGCTCTCAGAACTCTGGCTGATATGAACAATGATTTCAAAGTTTAAAAATTCACTGGGCTTTGTCTTTGGGCTTACCTGCAAGGTAAGAAATGCAGTAATTGATGTGTTCTTGGATGCGGTTAAGTATCCTGAAAATGGTGGTTAATGATTTCCCTTTGAAGTGAAAAAATACTGTGTTCCTAAGCTCCACTATTCATTTTTAATAATTTGAGTTGAAGTCATTGTATTTTGATATAAATGAATATCATCCATAAAAAATCTTATATAAAAGTTTTAAATATAATTGCATCCTCCTGCACCTGAGAATTTCTCACTAGGAGCAGAGGCACATAGAGATTTCTGTTACTCTCAGAGGGACATAACTAGGAACAGCATGCTTCAAAGCTATTGAACATGGATTGTCGAAAGACAGTCCTTGGCTGCAAAAACTTTCTATATTGCTGTATGTGAGTGCTCAAGATTCCACTCTGCTGGTTGCAGCATTCAGGATGAGCCTAATTGTATAGCCACTGACACACAATGTGGCCCATGATTCTGGCATACTTTGGATATTAGCATTAACCACAGGAATGGCTCATCTATAGGAAAAGTGTTTGGTTTAACAACAAAGAAGCAGGGAGATCTGGGGGCAGTTTCAGAAACCCTGAAGAACATTTGCAAAAGTGATTTTAAAGAGAATACTGAGCCTGGAAGTGTGCATTCATGATAAAATTCTGTCTTGAATTGCATTGAATTCCCCCTTCATTAACTGACTACTCCCCACTCCCGGCTTCCTTGCGGAATTGAGAAACAGGAATTGCATGTGTTTAAGATGTACAACTGACTTTGGGTATTGGTATTCATAGTGAAACAATTCACATTGCTTTACATTCTTAGTATCTTTAATTTGATTATATTAACTCATCTATTTCTGCATATGTGATGTGTACACAAATGCATGTGTTGCATGCATATACAGGTGACAGCCAAGGAACATTCTCATGTCCCAATCCTTAAATACAGCACCATTAACAAAATAGGTTCTTCCTCTTCCTCTTCCTCCTCCCCTCCTCCCCTCTTCCTCCTCTTCCCCCCCACTCAATCCTTCATCTTCTTTTGAGACAGCATCTCTCAATGCCTGGAACTTGCCAAAGAGACTAGGTTGGCTGGCCAGGGGTGCCCCAGGATTCTGCCTGTATCCATCTCCCCAGTGCTGGGATTCTAGCCAGTGCAGCCTCTCTCGAAAATATATATCAAGTATGTGGTTTTTAAGAGAACATTTTATAAATATCAAAGTGTAGTCATTAGAATCCCTAATTGTTTCCTGCCATGTCATGATTGGGTAAAAGAGTAGATGAGCGAGCATTTTTTCCTACCCATTTCCAAATGGGCATCATCCTACCAAGGGTATGATAGATTATGTGAACGCTTAGAGCCAGGATGGTTTTTTAAAGGCGTTTTATTTCCCGGGCATAGACATTTGAGTTTTGATTCTCTCTTCCTTCTACTCCCCTGAGTAGAGAGATGATCCTGTCTGCAGCTGTAAAGATGCCTGCCTAGCCAAGCCACGAAGGATACTATTTCGCATAGAGTAATAGCTTCAAGGTGTGTTTTTAAAGCTGGAGAGGGCATACTAAGTTCCTGGCTAACTCTTGAGAGCTTTCTGGGCACAGCCTAGAGGAAGATCTTCAGCAAGCCCGCGGTAGGAATTCCTCACGCGAAGAAAACTCCTGACAATACAGAAGCTTTGGCTTTCTGTTTGGTAAAGTAAAATTGGAAAACGGCAGAAATTAGTTCAGCGCAGTGTTGATGCCAGCCCAGAGGCAAGGCCTCTAATGCCCAACTCCCCTGCTGCAAACCTGTGCGGTTGGAAAGGCTCAGCTGAGCGGAGACTAGCAGATGCAGACGCTCGAGCCAAGGCTCCATGCAGTTTGTTCTCAGTTCCACCAGGTGCTGCCAGAGAACATTGAGCAGGGCCAGGCTCCAGGCGAAGCATGTTTGCAGCTGCTCTGGAACTCATGGGTTGCTTGGAAGGCAGCAATTAAAGGAGTTGTGCTGACGAGAACAGCTCTCACTCATACACAGTTAAAATGCTTCCAAGTGCTTACCCCCCTGCCTACCCTCTCAGATCAACATTTTGATGTGCACTTGGGTCTTCCCATATGTTTCCATATCCAGTGTGCATCTAGATCTCCAGTCCAAATTCCAGCCACACCCTGGGTCAGGCTTTGACTTTGAAGCCTGGAAGAAAACAACCTTGTGGCTGGGCGGTCCCCTCTGTTGTAAAAGCCTGCCTATTTGTCCTGTCCTTTTCCAGATTCTGTATCTGGAACAATGAGGTGACAGCCCTAGATCTGTGGCCCTCAGAAGGTGCATGTCTGTATCTCCAGGGCTTATTGATGCATCTCCACACATATAATGGACGGTCACTACTGTCGGGTTGAGAGGGCTGTACATGACACTGCCCACACAGAGCCATGGATGCAGCTCAAATACCACAGTGTCCAGGGCCAAATCCCCACATGCAAGAATGGTATAGTCTAAGATGTTAACAGTGTTGAAAGAGGAGGACCCTTGTTCTAGAGACAGAAAGCTTACTGAGAAATGGGTGCATTCTTCAAAACAAATCTTATCCATTGCAGTCATTTTATAGAGCTCCTATAGGCCACAACTCAGAGCCAGTACCTTCCTAAGATGCACAAAAGGATGAGGGGCACCACACACCTCAGCCCCAGAGATGACAAACACATTGTTAGCATGGTTTCTACTCCTTGCTGGATTAACACCAAGAGGGGAGTTACTGTCCCATTTGATAGGATAGGAAAACAAGGTCTAGGAAACTGGCTTTCCATTACTGGGGTCACTTGGTCGCTAGGCAGGGAGCCCAGTTTTGTGACCAGATACAATCCTTTGTGGGCTAGTGTGGTTCTCCCTGTTTCAAATTGTGTACCAGAAGATGATACACTGTGCTAAATGGAAAAAATGGAAACTGGTGCAAAGGCTCAGTAAATTAAGTGCCTACCGTGTAAAACCTTGATGTCCACTACCAGAACCCACCTAAAATGTGCCAAGCATGGTGACACATACTTTCACTCCCAGCACCAGGGACATGGAGATAACCAAATCGCTGGGGTTCTGTGGCCAGCCAGCCTAGCCTACTTTGTAATCTTTAGCCATGTGATTGGACAACAAAAGGTAGGGGCTGGTAATAGGGCTTGTCTAGAAAAGGTGCTTGCCACCAAGCCTGAACACTTGAGTTATATCCCTGGAACCCACATAGTAGAAGGACAGAAGTGATTCCCACAAGTTGGCCTCTGACCTCTTTGTATGTGCTGTGGTGTGTGTACCCCCTGACACACAAAATCAGTCATAAATGTAAAGCAAAATCTAAAAAGGACAGCATCCTGAGAAATGACAATCAAAGTTGTTCTTTGGCTTAAGTGCAGGTGTGCGCATATCTAAAGAGTCAGAAGAAATAAAATGAGGAGGAAAATAAAATTTCCCAGAATTCATAGGTTCACTGTCCCTCAAACAAGTTTGAAAATGACACTAAGCCATGCCATGGCTTGTTTAGCAACACCTACATGATCCTATCGCAAAGCGCCATCAACATCCTGGCTTAAAACACCTACTTCACTCTTTCAGAATAATAAAATTAGTATCACTGGGGTAAAATCAAATCATGCATAAAGTTGGGTGCTTCTACAAGCTTGAAGAGAGTTTGTCTTGCCTTCTCTGTTCCTAGAAGTCGGGGGCCTAGTGGTTTCTCCTCCATTTTCAAAGCCTTGCTCCATTTTCAACCATCTCTCTGACTGTGTCTTGGCAACCTCTGAGGGCCCCTTGTGTTTCTATTGCCTGCCACCGCACCCTGATAGTTCAAGATGCCCCTCCTACTCCTGAACCGAGTAAAGTCTAAAAACTTACATTGTCACCCAGCCATTTTCTTACAAAAGGTGTTATTTTTCTGGCCATACCTACTTTACGAAGACCACTAATAGATTTTACTTGCTATGAACAGATGGGTTGTATTGTCACTGGGCATGGGTTAGGGGTGTTTGTGTGTGTGTGTGTGTGTGTGTGTGTGTGTGTGTGCAAGCATGTGTGTATGTGTATATATACATGTGTATCTATCTGATGCAGAGAATACCATCTAGTAAAGGAAAATGCTATTGCTCGCTATGCTGGCTTGTATGGTCATTGTAAATCATTCCTCTCTACTCTAATACCTAGAATTGTTTGGAGGAAGAAAGCATACTGTCTCACATGCATTTACTTTTTTTTATTTAATGCATATGCAGAGTCCAATCAAAACCAGAGGAAAGTGTGTGCACCTGAGCAGGCAGAACATGACAGCTTACCCATTCCCTTCCCTGCTACGCCTCAGGGTAGCACAGTGCCACCCTGGGCTCAATGAAAACATGGCAGCTGCACTGACTTTGAAGCACCTTGCACAATCCTGACAGGTTCTGTCTCCTCACTGAAGGTCCAGTGTACTGAAGGTCTTTCTCCCCGAACACAGATGGACAGACAGCCCTCAGGGCACAGCTGGCACACAGACTTCTTTCCTGAACAGTCTTATGGGAAGCCAGTTGTGTATGCTTCCTTGTAGATGAATGGTGACTGCTTTTGTGCTATAATAGCAGGATGACATACTGGCAAAATAGTTTATACCTGCAGTGTCTGGGATAGCTCCTAGCTACCTCTTTATGGAAAATAAAGTTGGGGAGCCCTTGATTCAGACAGGTGTATTATGCTAATTTCCTCTCATGCTACCACAAAATTTGAACTAGAGAACTGCTCTGACGTCAACATCTCCACACCCTTTGCTACAGCACCAGTAGGAAGACATTCCTATTAGCAATCTTTTCACAAGTAGTGCTGGAATCAAGTGTTGTAAGCATAGATTGTTTAGTTTTTCTCCCCCAACTGTATTTCCTGAGATAAATGGTGCTCAGCTCTGATGATTTATAGGAGCCAGTAAAAGTGGAGATTTGAATAGTGTAACGATATTCATTTTGAAGTTTAAAAAGTTAAGATTTGTCTTCTGGAAACACAAGAAGCCATTTAATACTGTCATTGTGTCTAGATGAACAGGCACAAACATGGCGCCTCTAGAAATTATCCCATAAATATCCATAAGAGCTCATGGGTGAGTCTGATCTGCTTCGGAGTCTTGGTTCTCGCCTCCTGAGGCTCTCCCATTGCTCATTAACATTCTCCGGGCATACAGATAGCAGTGCCTAGCAGCTGACTTTGATAGGCTAGGCTAATCAGGGCTGGATGGGTGGTCAGAGTTGCAGCTTGCCTTAGGAGTCTGTCTGCCACTGGCCTTTGTGCTGGAGTTGGGTCATGTTTGCACTCTCTCCAGCTGCTCCGCATGCGCTAGAAGATACAGCACATCTCTGGGCTTAGCTGACAGCTGTGTGTGGCAGCAGGAGTTATTTTCTCATTGCCGTGAGAGAGTGCTTAGCAAAGAAGCCCAAGGAAGGGAAGGTCCATTTTGCCTTACAGTTTGAGTTCATGGTGTTGGGGATGTCATAGAGCAGGAGCATGAGTCAGCTGGCCACATTACATCCGTAGTTACGAGGTAGAGAGAGGTAAAATCTGGTCTTTGGCTTCCTTTCTTTTTTGTATTTAGCCCAGGACACCAGCCTATGGAACAGTACTGGGCATGTTTAGGGTAATCTTCCCTTGCTTGTGTGTTCCCTGGAGCGGGGAGGAACATTTCTTCTTTTCCTTTAGTGCCCCAAGCTCACCCTTAAGCTCTGCTTCACTTTGCTCCGTGTTTAAATGTGCTGCCAGCACCAGATTGCCCCAACTTCTCAGCCTCACCCGATAAGGCTGAGCTGCTGTTGTCGCTATAAGTAGATCAGCAGAGCAAGCCTGTGATCAGGTTCTGGGGGGTGGCAGGACCTCTCAGTCTCTGGCTGCTGTGATCACAGGGCCTGAAGAACGAGAGAGCCTCTGATGCGTTCTTATCAGGCTGAGCCTAATGTCAACCCTGTTAGAGGGCCTGCGTCCGATCAGCCTGTAGCTTTGTTCTGAACCGTTCAGTAACAGCTCACTGGAGCAGAAAGAGCCCTGCGAATTGATATTATAAACCCGCATGCCTGTTTTATTCATTGCAGAGCGAACAGAATATAACACGAGTATTTATTTCTAGTGGTTAGAGAATGACATTTCTTTCCCCTTTCCCCATTGTTGCGAAATTCAGAAAACAACACAGGGCTCTGTGAACACAATTGTGTTGAAAAGTTATTGCCAACTGTTCCTTGTTTCCATTATCTTCCACCCTCCTAAGCAGTAGAAGTGTGTGTTGAATATGTATGTGTGCGTAATATATATTACATTCGTTTGGATGGTCTTAATAAAGAGTCACGGGCCATGGATGTAATCCAATTGCTGCCAGTTTCCACTTCTATCTCTGGCTGTTCCCTTGACCTGTCTACCCCTCCCCATTTTCATTGAAAGTTAGGTTTTCGAGAAAAATTCATGAGACTTTGTCATGTTTCATTCATCCTTTGCTCCTGGGCATTCCTCACTGAAGGTCAGGAGCTATGAAATTTCTCTTTTAGTGCCTTTGCTTTGATATGGCACAGGCTGGGCAATAGAGAAAATGAAGTGTGGAAAAATGAAGTTACGGCGATGTCTTAAATGGCATGAGGGACTGTTCAAGATGGATCAGCAAAGAGGGGAATACTGCCCATTGTCTGAGCTCGCCCGTCTGTTGCAAGGTGATCAAGGGATGGGCTGGGCACACTGGTAGCTTCAGTCACACTTAGAGCAACCTCACTCTTGCTGTTTTCCACAATGATGATGACAATGATGATGATGGTGGTGGTGATGGTGGTGGCAATAGTTGATTATGCCATATAAAGGAATTGGCATTTGGTAAGTGTTAACATATAATGATCACCTTCATAGGACTTCTTTCAGCAAATGTTCAAGTGATAGTTAATCTACCGGGTAATGCCTGTGGTCTGGGCATACACCCTAAGCTTTCGATCAGCATTTCCTAGTTTATTGAGCCAACTGTATCTCCATTGGAAATTCTGTTATTAACCCCATAATTGTAATGTGGACACTGAGTCATACAACAGACTTACTGAACACCCAAGCTTCATAAGAAATAAAACTGGGACAATTGCAGTCTTAAAACTCCCACAAGACGGTTATTACCCCCTTTTCAACTTTTCATCTGCTGCTAAGTCCCAAGGTCTTAGATACATTCATTGTGCCATGTGTACAGACTACCTCCACAGCTACCCATTTTAAAACAAAGGGAAACATTGGGGTGGTGAGGTGACTAGGTGGGTAAAGGCATTTGCCTGGTAATGTGAGTTCAATCCCCAGGATCCAGATACAAGAACCAACTCATACAAGTTCTCCTCTGACCTTCACATATGGACCATAACAGAATGCCCGTCAAATGAATAAATGTAACAGTAAAAAGTATAAGCTTGCATAAAAAAATGGAATAAGTCCTCATATTCTAGGTGTCCTACTAATAAGTGGCTTTGCCCTCAAAACATGTACAACACTCATAGTCTGTCAGAGGCTACTCACAGCTTTGCATGGTAAACAGTAACACATGTGTGGGGCTTGCCATAACCTTGCATTCTTCAAAAATGATTTTCCACTAGAGAAATAGTTATAGAACAAAGCACATGCTCGGGCTTCTCCTGAGCATAGGTGCTTTCTAATATCAGTTTTTCCCATGATGTATTTCTGGACCAATCCTACTCTGCTTATGCCTGCAGCTGGTTGAATCTTCACCTCTAAAACCATTTCGATCCCCAAGAAAGGCCATCACTACTATGGCCTACCCTCTTCTTGTTCATCATCATTATTTTCCATCCATGTCAAAATCCAAATGACTGACTGCCATGTTCGTAGTTCCCGATTCGGTGCTTCTTGGGTTGGGCCCCCCAAATGTATAGTTTTTGAAGGAGTCCAGGTGATTCCAATTTATTTTTTCCATTTCTGTGTAGAGCTAGACAGGTCTATTACTGAGTCGCTAAATTACCTTCCAGTACATCTCTGAGAATCCATGGTCTCATGATGAAGAGCCTGGGACTCACCTCTTCAGTTATTGTGTGGATTAACTGGATCTTCCTTTGCTGATGTGCACAGAGCCTGGACTGTCTGTACAGTAATAACAATCCAAATTTGCACCTCTAGGAAAGGCTTTTGCCTGTGCAGCCTGTGGGAATCAAAGTCCCAGATGATACCTCCCGGGATTCTGATATATCAAGTCCAGGGGTGGGATGTATGTAAGAACACTAGGTAAGAAATCTAGATTACACCAGATCAAGTGATAGGGAGTCAATTGTTACTTCTTTATTCCACAGTGTTTATCATAGGTATCTATGAGCCTGGTGAGGCTTCATGATATGGTGAATGTAAGTCCCATCTCCATGGAGGTGGTGACATGCAGAACACAGCACATTTAAGTACATGTATGGGGAATGATTTAGTCATTATACGGGCGTCAATGAAGAAGCAATAATGACACAAGAAGACTGGCATCATTTGTCAGACTTCTTGGAAAGATGACACTAGATGAAATAAAGGTAGAAAAATGTAAAATATTCTTTGGTTTCAACTTAACACAAATCTTTGCTGTTGTTTAACATTTTCTTAATGGAAAACTTTGATGTACCAGCCAGTACAGTAGCTTTTGTCGAGGGTCTACAGTATCCAAAGCATAGTTCTTTCTAGTTGTCAGATATTATTTCTCATCTCTGGGACAATGTACCATCTTCACATTATAAACCAGCTAAAATTCCCAAAAGATTCAATAGTATGCAAGGGGTGTTTCCATTCCGCCACTGTAGCCCACACATTCTGGTGTGTTTGAAGTCCTCAGTAGCACTAGCCCTGTCTTCATAGTCTTAAAGACCTAGTACATTTGTTACCAGTTTACTTGTTTGTACTATCATTGTGCCCATTGCCTTACGGATTTAGCCATATGGTCAACCCCACTGAGAGAGGGGCTGGGTATCTGGGAGTTTAAAGTTCATGTTGGGTGCCAACCACTATCAATAGATCAAGATTAATAGATTTCTGGCTGCTTGTCAGCTGGACTATGGCTGAAAACATATATGTAGAGGGTGTCTGTAAATCATGTATTTAAATGGTTTGGCTCTGAGAAACAAGAGGTAGGGAACTCACTGAATGGTCAAGCAGAAGTATGTTGTAGAATCAACATGGGCCTTGGCACCCACATGTGGCACAACTGTTTTCCAGATGTGTGATTTGGGTTGATATATTAGATGGATATCACTGTTAAGAAACAGTGTCTTCTCTTTGATAAATACCATGCTCAGTCCAAGAACACGAATTCATCTCAAGAGGTAAGGAAGGGCCAGATTTCTTATGTATCCAGCAATTACTGTTAAATTTCCACTACAGGAAGGTAGAAAGAATTAGGGCATTAAAAATCAAACAAAGAAACAAAGAAACAAAGCAACAATGCAACAATCTAGGCAATATTGGTGCATGCCTTTAATCCCAGCAGTTATGAGGCAGAGGCAGGGAAATCTCTGGCTTAGAGGCCAGCTTGGTCGACAGAGTGAATTCTAGGCCAGCCAGGGATGAACAAAAGAAAGCCTTTCTCAAAACAAAACAAAACAAAACAAAACAAAACAAAACAAAACAAAACAAAACAAAACAAGAGTAACTAAAACCCATTTCTCCAACAAGGGTGTGGTGGCACATGCCTTTAATCTCAAGCCCTTTGGAGTCAGAGGCAGACAGCTAGACCTCTGTGCTTTCAAGGGGCAGCCTGGTCAACATAGTGAGTTCAAAGCTGGCCAGGGCTACATTGTGAGGTCCTGTGTCATAAACGAAACTCACTCCTCTATGGTGGAGGATAACAACACTACCTGTCATGCATGTTCCTGGGGGTGGAGGGGGCGACTTTTGACCTGGTGAATGCTTGTTCTGAGTCTTGGGCTGGCAGTGTTTTCAAACAGGAGGAAAGGAAGTGAAACTGGACTGCTTCCTGTCTCCCCTCTGAGGCGCAGAGTCCCCCAGCTCTCTTTCTTTTCTCCTTGCCCTTTCTGTCCTATTAAACCCCCAATCTGAAACAATTGCTCATGCTTTGTATTCCATGGAGCTGTAATATTGCCCAGCTATGAGCTCTCTGCAGCAGTTTGTTAACCGAAATGGGAAGTGACAGATTCAATAAAAGGAAATCTCTGTGCCAAGGAAGCAGATATTATTCCCCGCTCACTCTCCTGGTCTCTCGTTCTCAGACGACTCTGTGCCCGGAATCCACACACTCTTAGCTTACGGACATGCCGAGGCTCCCTATTGATCCATGTCCAGTTAATTTGATCAGAATAGAGACTTTTATTCCCTGTTGTCCCTTCCTGTAGTGCTTAACTGATGGGATGGAGCACCCCGGAGACCCCCGCAACCCCTGCTAATTGTTAAGAAAGAACAGAGGAAGGGGGCCTGGGTCCATTATGTGGTGTCCAGGAGGCAATGGGTGACATTATGGCTTTTATATGGGTTCTGGGGAGTCAAATACATTCTCAGCCTTAAGCGGCAAGTGCTTTATGCAATGGGCCTCTTCTCCAGGCTTGCTTGAACACGTTTTGTATAAAAGTAGAAATGATGATATTGATAAAAATCAACTACTGATGTGGAACCCCTGTGAAATGCCAGCAAGCAGTCCAAGTGCATAGTGCCTGTTTTCCCTGCTTCAGAAGAAATATCCACATTGGGACTTAAAGAAAAGACTTACTCAAGGTCTCACATGTAGGGAATCTTCTCTTAGAACCTTCGCGTATTTGAGCTGAGTGAAGGCTTGTTCCAGCTGTAAGATGGTCTCAAAGCACCATGATCCAGTTGCTCTTGAGGGTAGCATCTTGTCTTAATACCTGCAACATCACAAGAAAGGCACCTTAATGCAGTCCACCGTCCTGTGACTCCAGTGTTAGCTGTTCATCTTGACGGCCACCCTGAACACTTTGTGTGCAGACTGATTCCTGTAATGGATGCCACTGTCCACACACTGGAAAGTTCTGCTTCCAGGATGCCCCTGACGTGGCTCCATCACAAGACCACTACCAATCTCTCCTGCATCTCTGCAGGGTTATTGCTTCCACAATAGCATGTAGAGCTGCCTGTATTTCTCTTGGCTTGTGTTTCTGTCTTTCTGTCTCTCTCTGTCCCTCTCCTCACTTCTCCTTCCTCTCTGCATTTCTTCCCCTCTCCCTTCCTCTCTTTTTCCCCTCCTCCTCTCTTTCTTCTTCTTTCCCTCCCTCCTTCACTCCCTATAAGTTGGTCCAGGGACAAAGCTCAGTCTTTCCTGCATGTCACCATATCCTTTCATTGTTCCATCATCCTCTATACAAGCATACATCCCTTAGACACTGCCTCCCATGTCCTCTGATGAAAATTCCTCATGAGATTATTAACTCATATTTGGATACTGGAGGCCCAGATGTTTCTTCAACCCCTCTCACAGGCAGAGTGGGTCCTTTATCCACACAGAGCCTGAAGTAGAGAGGACAGGCTTTGATGTATGATCAATACAGTCATCTCCCAGCATCAGGATGGATTGGCTCTGGGACAAAACCATAACTAAATTCAGAGTCACTCCATTGCACTATATAAAGTAGCATGTCCTCTCCATGGAACCTACACCCATCTGTCTCGACTTGTCCCCAGTATAAGTTATTCTTGTACTGGGCTCTTACAAAGAGCAGGTCTATACTAGTTGAGTACAAAAACATTTCTTCTTCTTCTGATGGTTAGATGATTTGTTTTGGAGACAAAATTGTCTCTTAAGTTACTCAGCTGACTTTGAATTTATGATCCTCCTACCTCAGCCTCTTTGAATAGCTAGGATTATAAATGTCCCCATCAGACCTAATGTAGACAAGTTCCTTTAAAAACTGTACTTTTTATCAACCAGGAATTGATTAAATACATGAACACACGGCCTATGGAAACAGAGACAACTGTCTTTCTACCCTAGTAGCTGCATTGCCCACACAGTTTGGAAATTTACCTGAAGGTGTTTCTCAGAAGGAAAGCAGCTCCTGTGTGAATCAGGTAGGGTTGCTAATTCTCTGTCTTAGATTCGGGCTTAATATTCAAATTTCACAGAGTGAGGCATCTCTTGGGATCCGTGATTGACAGTTTTGGCTTCACCCCCTGTATCTCTGTGTTTAGTACCTTTTTGTCTGATTCTTTTTGGGTGTGTAATCAGGGTTTAGGGAGGAGACAATGAGTTATATGTCTGTCCAGCTCAAACCTTTCACCATTTGATTTTGTACCAGAAACTATCCAAGTCATTGTCTCGACCTCTTCCATACTTGCTTGGCTCAAATGGGCAGGGCAATAGTGGGCTGACCTGTCCTTTGCCCTAGAGTCTTATTTAATCAGATTGAATTTTGAATATGGAAAACTTTTATCTCTACCTCTTCCAAAGTATAAGGAAAGGTGGCTCTTCTATTACTCCATAGAATTTAGAGCCTACATGCAATAGTCATTGTCATTCTTTCTGTCTTTCTCTCTATTTCTCTCTTTTTTCCTCTGTCTCCCACCTTCTCTGTATTTCTCCTCCCTTTCTCATCTTCTCTCCCCACAAATGCAGACAAAGAAGCCTCTAGAACCCATCACCAGCTAAGCACTATCTTTTTCACCACTCGTTTGATTTGCTGTGTTCCTGCATAGACTTATATGTTTTGTGTGTCTGTGGAGACCATAGGTGAACTTTTTTCATCTTCCTTAGTTGTCCGCCATCTTTTAATTCGATGCAGAATCTCTCACTAACCCTAGATCACTCCGATGAGCCTAGATCAGCTGGCCTTTAAGCCCCAGAGCTCCCCATGTGTCTACATCTGCAGGGCTGAGGTTATAGCACACAGCTTTTATGTAGGTTCACCAGGAAACGAACTCAGCCTCCTCTGCTACGTGGCAAGTACTCTACCCGCGAACCAACTCATTCCCTGAGCGCTGTTTGCTTCATAGCATTGGAATAAGACTTGTCCCCGCAACCTGATGCTTGTCTTCAATCTTTTCCTCAATGACTCTCTAGCGAGGCAGCAAATGCAGACTCGTGATATATTGTCTTGGAGATCACGCTCTGCTCCCATTCAGTCATCTGAATTTAAGGGGATCCTCTACTCCTCAGTGTTGGGCAGTGCACCCAGCTCACTCTGTGAAGAACTTGGTCCACACACAACAGCTCTGAATGGGGCCAACTATAATGTGTCTTGTCAGGCTCTCCCAGCCTTTTGTTTTCCTGCACATTTGAATAATATGCCTGATTACCATGGCAAAATGCTGTACCCAGTACAAGCTTGGAATCCTCGCCTAATTAACCATGTCTAACAGGGCCTGCTGCCCTGTCCCCTTCTCCTCCACCAGCACGGAAGGGAAGATTCTTTTATCTTTCTTCAAAATTGACTTGCTTTCCCGACCTTCCAGGGGCCTCTGCCTTATCTGTTTACCTCCTGTGCCTCTGTAAGACTGTTAATTTTCAGTGGCACCTCCTATCTGCTAGTAATTAACACATCGAACATTGAAGAAATAGCTCTGCTTTATGCAAAATGCTAATGGAGGTATTTTTTCCTCCTCTAATTATACCACTGTATTTTACTGATCAACACTGACCTGAAAGGATCTTTCCATTTCTTCCTCGCGCCCCTCCCATTTTATTTTGTTTTTTTTCCCTTCCTATTATTTTTATTGGAAGAGCCAATGCAGTTTGAGTATGAGATCATTACAGTCAGAAGCTGTCACTTCCCTGTTCAGAGCCCCTAAAGTAACATGAGTATATTTGCTCTCACTCTTCTTGTTCGCTGTTGGACAATTCTTTGTTAGATGTGAGTCTGATCGGTTGGGGATGTGTGCTCTCCCTGGAATATAAATATTCTGCCCTGGTAATTACACAGATGGGGCCCTTCCACGACTCCTTCCACGGAGTGCTGAAATCCCAGCAGATTGTCACTAGCCTCTCATCCTGTTAGATTTTAGGGCAGAGGAATCCTTGCCTCCTCTAAGCAGACCCTGGGTGTATTTATTGCCTTCCTCTTAGGCTTAGGACATAAGCTGTAAGGAATACTGGTTCAAAGAGCCGGAGGTCTGGGGAGGAGGTCTGTGGTTACAGCAATAAAAACAGGAGCAAAGAGAACAGCTTCTGTGAAGGACTCTGGCTGGAATAATGATAGAACCGTCTGAATCGATACGTCTCTTGTCAGACGCACGTCTGATGTTTGAATCAACCAGGCCTTTCTGCAAGAGATTTTCTCAAGAATATTGAATTATTTATTATTTGTACCCCCTTCCTTTCTGATGATTTTTTTCCCTCTGACTTAGTAAAATTTGTTTTTCATGCTGCTGGTTTCAATGTTGTCTACTCTTTGATAAATAGCAGTAATTGGGCGTATAGCAGAAGTCGTGTACAAATGTGCAACTTCAATTACATCCAGAGCATTTTTTTCTTATATTGATTTTTTTTTCTTATAAGATCTGGTCTCTATAGCCCATAGTGCTGAGTATTTTAAAGGAGTATTCTTTGTCTGCGGGTGTCAGCATGCCCCTATGTGTCTTTTTTTTTTTTAATGTGATTCTTCCTTTACTCCATGCTGTACATTCAGGGGCTGGGAGGGGGGAGCTATGACTGACCAATCTTGCCAGGACTCTCTCACCTGGCGGCTGCCCGGACTTGCCACTGAGTGTGACAACCCAGACTGGTGTTTTATGTAAGGAAATGATGAAGACAAAGAAGGTGACTTTTTTGAACTAGTGTAGTAAAAATTATAAGACAGGGATTCCTATGTTAAAAATAAATTAAAAAAATAAAAAGGAAACAAGACATGTGTGTATTATTATCATCACTGATTTAGTATATATAATATATACACACATATATATGTTTTATATTTATATACACATACATATGATACTCAGTGTTTCTCACATTGAAACGTTCTTGTTTAAGACTCTTGCATCACAGGCATTTGTAGTCTGTGTTTCTGGCTAGCCTAGTCATTGTTTTCAGAGAGCTGACTATCTGAATTCAGGGACCATAAGCACTCCTCTCCCTAGTGTTAAGTCAGAGCCTGTGTATGTGCAGATCATGGGCTGGGCACAGTGACATTTCCTGGCATAGCCAAGGTTTATAATGCAGGAACCTGATGTTGGACAATTTTGAAATAACTGCTTGGAGAAACGAGAATCTACACGCTGTAGACATAAGCCTCCGACAATAGGCAGTTGAACAAATAATACCTGTGCACTGGACCTTTTGTAGCCCAGAGTCTCTGAACCATTATATTCCGCTGTCACCAGCACTTTCTTGAGGAGTGAAATACCATGGGGATGTTGAATTATATTTTTAAGGGCATGTAAATAGTGGATTTTGATTTAAAAATAAAACAAAACAATGTTTTGAAAGGCAACTGAGGACTTCAAGGGCATTTACAGGTAAGGCATGCAGGCATATTATTTTACTCTACCCCCAGTACCTAAAGCTGGATCTGTCTTATTTTCTTCAGAGACTAGAGCTGAGCATCTAAACTGTTTGAGTTTGATAAAGGAGTCAGACTCTAAGTTATTATGCCTCAGGTGACGAGCCTGGGACTTAAAGAGACAAAGAGAAATCAATTTGGTGTTACCTTCGGCTGTGCCTCTGTACTGTACTGTACTGTGTTTTTGCATGTGTGCATCTGTGTGTGTGTGTGTGTGTGTGTGTGTGTGTGTGTGTGCCTGCCTCTTGGATAAAAGGCCCCTCTCCTCCCTAGTGGGCTGCCAGGCTCAGCATTCAGACAGAGCCTTATTGTCTTAGATTTCTTTTCCTATCATGTAGGTGTCTATACCACGCCACCCACGCAGGAGAGCCAGTGAGCTGTGAAATATATTCATTGTTAGAGTACCCAGGAAATGGCGGCAGGCATTCGCAGGTAATAGCGTCGGACAGGCAAGGGAGCCCGCCAACATTACTGGCATTATTTCGGTTGCCTTTTTCATTATAGGTTCGGGAAATAGGCAGCAATTCGATTATGGCATGATTTGGGGTGGAATTGCTTGCACCCCTGACCCCGTCACTGGGGGATCCAGGGAGAAGTCAGCTCAAATAAAGTTTATAGTGCATTAACTGGACCGAGCACAGCTCACCCTACAGAGCATGATTTCTCATCTTCCAGTGGTTTGTAACTGCAGCGCAGATCTAGCCGTACCTTAAGGCACGGGGAGGATTGGCTGAGATGTATAGGAGTGAGCAGAGACAACCAATAGCATGCAAACCCCTCCCCTTCCATGTGCGGCTCTGGGCTCCTCGGCGGCTCTCTGTGGCAATGTGATTAATAACACAGAGACATCCTGCTTGTTGGATTATTAATTTCCCGTCTCTTTGCCTCATTTTTTTTTCTTGGTACATATTTCTGATGCTTTTCTTCTGCCTGTTTGCTTTTTTTTTTTTTTTTTTTTTTTCATTTGCAAAGCCTGGCCATCCTTCCTTTTCCCTCCTGTAGCCCACCCTCTTACCCATGGAGCTAATCTTTACCACGTAACACTGACACCGGCCACTCCACATTGTGCCTGCTCGCTTCACACTTGGGGTGAGTGTATTGTTTCCCACCGGGGACTGTGCTTCTAGGAGAGAGATTTGTACTCTTCTGTATTTGATTTTGGCCTTTTGTTAGGGGCGCCTTACAAAGCAAAGCTAGTTAGTGAATAACTGTCCCGGACCCTGGTCCAGGTGCCACACAGAGAAATCTTTTCTCTCTTTCTGAAGTAGTCCTAGCTCTTCTTGCCAGTTCTGCGCACCGAGAGTGCACCCTGCAAAAAAAAAAACAGAAAGAGGAAATAAAAAGGAATCGCGGCAGGTAATTGCATAGCTGTTGTTACTCAGAGATATTTGGGGTGACTGAGTTTCAGCTGACACTGGATTTGAGGAGTGGAGTGGGGGACACTGAATGGGGAGTTGGGAGGCTTCCCCGGGGCCTTTAGAAATGTGGAGTACTCTGCAGCAAAACGTCCATCAGCGCTGGACTGTCGGGCTGCCCATTTGACATTCATGCTTGGGAAGGAAAGGAGTGCTTGACGCTGGCTGCGGGCAGCTGGGCAGACCATGTGGCTCAGCTTCTCGTGTTGATATGGTGTCTGTTAAGGGGGGCCTGGGGAGGTTTCTGATTTGCTGACCTGCTCATGTGGCAGGTCTGCAGAGTGGCTGTGGGAGAACAGGCAGGATGTCTTCCCTCCCACTTTCCACAGAGCCTTAAGTGGCTCTAGCTCTCTCTGTTTCCCAAAAGGCTTCCTTTCTCCCGTGTCTTCTAGGAAATCAGGATAATTGGCAGAAGACTGGGATGGAGCCCATGTAGTTTGCACCACCTGCTTTTACCAGCGCAGAGCACACTTTTTAAGGAAAATTTGCTTTTTTGTTTGTTTGTTTGTTTTTCATTTGTTTTCTTGGTTTGGTTTTTGGTTCGTTTGTTTGTTTTAGGCCCTAAGGAATCCTTCTTTTAAATAAAAATCCTTAAGACTGCAGAAATCTAGAGGATGGAGCTGAAAGAATTTGACACAATTGTTCCTTCATTTATATAACCAGTGCGAGAAAAATCTGCTCCTAAGTTGATTATCTCTTTGACTTATTTTGAGGGTGTGTATGCTCACTTACCTGTGTATGAAATGTTTGACAATTCTTCAGTGAATTCTCAGGAACAAGAATATTTCTATTTTTTTCCATTAAAAAGAAAAAAAAAAAGGCACAAAGAAACCAAACCTGAGTTTCCTCTGTGTAATTGTGGTTTAGCTGTGTCTTGAGGACCGTGGTAACGGGTAAGGGTTTGCTTATGTAACAGCCACTCCCGAGGTGTGCACTGCTTGTCTATCTTAGCGCCTGTGCCTACATCACCCAGCAGAAGAAAGAGATGCTCACGCGAAACTGGGCAATCTTCTCCCTCTGCCTGTTCAGAGCTAGAGTGCTGCTAACACAAGCATATAAGGATCCACTTGGAGTCAAGTCCTTAAGTGACATCTCTGGCTAATTTTGGACTCAGGTGTTCTAGCTCTTCCTTCTGGAGTAACAGGTGTGATTTTTTTTTAATGGTTGGCCCACTGAGAGGTAAAATTAAAGAAGGGAACATGAAAACTGACTCTCAAATATAGCCAGGATGCTTAGGAGTTTGGGCATAAATATAAATATGCTGGAGGTAGCAGTTAGTACAAGACGCTTCTCTGAAACTATTATTTTGAAACAAAAATACTTTTTAATATAACCATAGTGAGCACTGACTTTCTGTTAGTTATTTTGAAGAAAGCCACATATCTATATCTATCTATATTTATACAAATACACATATATTCACAAATGTATCCACACACATGTATACACACACATACACACACATATAGTGATGAGAAATAATCTTCTTTGGGAGTTAGTATGACATTTATATTTTAAAGAATGTTTTTAGTACTCATTTTTATTGTACTTTTATTGATTTCACTTTGTGTCTTCTTATATTGGGAGGAGGAGGACACAATGTATATGCAGTAGTAAGAGGACACCTTGTGGGAGTGACTCAGGTCACTAAGCCGGTCAGCAGGCATCATCACCCACTGAGGCAGCTCTCCAGCTCACATGATCAGTTTTATTGTATATATAGCATGCTGAAGTTCCTATATTTCCTACTGCTTTGTTTTTCAAATGTTGGTTAGTGACCCAGGTTTGAAGAGAGAAGGGGGTCTGTTTATAAACCTTCCAGGGAGAATCAATCCATCATATGTGGTGAGGGACAGTCGTCTCACTTTTAAGACCATGAGAGTTTGGTTCCTCTATTTCTCTCTCTCTCTCCTTGTCTTCTTCCCGCTGATTCATGCCAAGGAAACCAGCTCAAAGCCTTTTTTGTACTTGAAAAAGATCAAGGCAGAGGACCTTCTCTCAAGGACCTAAAATGACATCTAGTTACAGAGTGAATCACACCTGGGCTGTAAATACCATCTCATCCCTGTACTCTTCCTTTGTTTCAAAGTTGCCTAATGTTTCTTCCTGGTAACCTGGGCTCCCCTTCATTCTGTTACCAAACTCCTCCAGCTAAGAGTTGGAAAACAGAAGCTGAGAGAGGCCTGGTCAGGGGAAAAGGCCCTTGACCATCCTTAAAGAAGCCTCTCTTGAACTGGGACAAGATGCACCTCCTACCACAGAAACTACTGTGTAATTCTTAAAATGTACCCCTGTTTTGTTTCTGTTTTACGCATGCCTTATACAGACACAGAAGAAATGCACCCCTTCCTCTGACAGGCCATAAAGCCGCTTCCTAAGCCCCCTGTGTTTATAGAGATGAGATCAATTGTTTATGCACAGTGATGTTCAAATGTTTATGGAGCATCTGAGCCTCAGATGTGGGGGGGCAGACCTGTGGAGGTAAAGTCCTATTAACAGCCAGGCTTATCTCAGGAGGGAATAATCATTTCAATATGCTCAAGAAAAGCCAGCCTGCTGCTGATTGTCCACCCTTGCCTTGTCTGGGTCCACACCTTGGGATAGCAAGCGCAGCTACAAAGACCTCTTACAGAAGTGATCACAGAGATGCGATTACCACAAATTGAGTCTTTTCTCTGCTTGACAGTGATCCAAGCATTGTCCCCCCACTTAATCCTCTCTAGCAATTTGCCTACCTCCACTGCTAACAAGAGGTGATTGGAGAGGAGTTTTGAGTCTCCATTTAACAGCAGCTCCAGGGCACAGTGTGCACCTTACCCAAGCCTGTTCCGTCTAACCATTAACAGGCCACCTCACCAGCTCCCTTAGCTAATGGGAGTTTCTGGATACCAGCTTGAATTTTAAGCTCTTTTCTGGTTCCCTGTGCAGTAGAACATGAACAGAGATAAAAGAGGGCCTTTCTCTAATACAGCCATATAGGTCCCAGCAAAGCAAGACTCACTCTATCACTAGGGCACTCCTTGATCACCAGGCCAATATTTCCCTTTTTCCGTTTGCAAAGACCTGAGCATAGTGAATGAGCCACAGCTCCAGTCCTGAGATTTGAAGCAGGCAGAGGAAGGAGCAGCCAAGGGGATCTTAGACTTAGTGTTGACCAGCACAGAAACTCAGAGGGTAAACTCAAAAGGTCTGTGGTCAAAGCAAGAAAGTTTGCACTCCAACAAACTCCCAGGTGTTGGTGACTCTGCTGTCCAGAGAACCAGGCTGAAGCACAGATGGGCATGGACAGGGTGGGTCTTTACAAAAGTGCTATCACTGAGCTATCTTACTGCTCTGTCCTTATAGTCTGGTTCATGTGTTCTCTTTGCTCAAGCCAATGTAACTACCTATGTTCTCAAAACCTATTGTTTCTCCCTTACTCTTCTGGAATGTTCTCACTTATCTGTTAAGTTTCAGCTGAAGTATACACTCCTGGTGTGTGTGTGTGTGGGGAGACCCATCTGCATTGGCTATGACTTCAAGTCTGGATCTCTGAGGCTCCTTGTAGAACTTCAGCTGATGGCACTACCAAACTGTACACACATCTTTCTCCTTACCATCATTGACCACCCCTCCCCCCCGTTAGTTCTATTTCTCTCAGACAGACATTGGCCATGCACTCCTATTATCTCAGCATTTCGCAGGCAGAGGGAAACGTGTGGCCCATGTCAGGTCAGTCCGGGTTAGAAATCCCTTGTTTTCAAACAAAATAGACATGATACAACAAAATCAAAGACACATATCATTTCTCCTACATCTCGGCTGGTTATACTTAGCACAGTCACAGCCCACAAATGCTTAAAAAAATACATTATTAAGTCTTTCTGAGGCCAGTGTGAGTCATGAAACTAGGTACCTAATGGTAAAGATGTGATGTTTGCTAAGAAAACCCCTAGTATCTGAGTGTTTATACAACTATATATGAGCGTTTTTATTTGTTTTGGGTTTGCCTGGAGGGCAGATCATTTCCTTGCTCTGAACCTCAGTCCTGACCATGTTTGTAATGTACTGTTGTAAGCCACCAGCTTGAGTAGCAACAGTGGTGACTCTGCACTGCTTCTGTCCCTCCCCCAACCCTAAATAAGTGACACAAAGTGTCTTACACACACTTGCTCTTTTGCAAAACTTCAGTGCATCAGAGGACTATACCGTTTTCTTTGTTGTGTCCTGGGATATACACACTTGTATAAAGATGTTTGGCAGTGGAGAGGAGACCCTTCAGGAACTTCAGGGAAATTGAAGGAGGGGATGATTTGTCTCACTAAAATAATAACATGAGTATTTTCTTCTGCACTAGAGTCACATGACAAAGGGGCTTGGTAGGAAGCCATACCCTAGTACTGCATTTTCACCTTCTCAGCCTGCTTGACTTTTGGGGTGTGTGTGGGGTTGGTCCTTCCTTGGAGGGCTTCACACCCCTTCTCCTTCACACTGTTCTCTGTACGACACTCATTCCTAGTAGCCTTTTCAAGCCCGCCCTTCAAAGGTCAACAAGCAGCCTGTCCAGCAAGCAGCCTTTCTTCCCTCTACTGAGGTTTTAGAAGTTTCCTTTCTAACATTACAGTAGTCTGAAGTCTCCACACATGTACTCTGTGTTTTTGTCTGCTACTCTACCAGAAGTTGGGTGTGTCCACAGAATCTCCCAGTTCTCTTCTACTGAACTCTCAGAACCCAGATCAGTGTCACATACACCAGGCCAACAGGAAGTCAGGGTTGTGGGTAGGCAATGAGAAGATGGGCCAAAGTTGTCCTGTAAATGCAACTCACAAGGAAAGGTGGGTGACATATGGTTGTTTGACTCATGGGGAAGGTATAGTATTCACTGTTAGAAAAAGAACAGTAATGGAATAAAAGCCACAGAGTCCACTTTCCTGTTCCCCTAGAATCTACTTTGTAGGGTGGTTTTTATCTGCTGTATACTCTGAAAGAGTCTTCCTCTGTAGTTCACACTAACCTCAGACTCGTGATCCTCTTATTTCTCCCCTATAAGTACTAGGATTATAGATGTTGGAAGCCATGATTATCTCCTAGACCTTATTCTTGGTGCTCAAATGTACTTCTTCCTTCCATCCCTCTCTCCCTCTAGCAATTACCGAGCTATGTGTACGCACCCTTTTGCAGACTTCATCAGAGACATCACAGAGCTCATCAACAAATGCATTATCCAGGAAAGCACTGGCTTTGAGGAGTGTATATTAATTACAGCCTTACACCTGTCTACTTTCTACCCCATTATTCTTGAGCATTTCTTGGTCCAGGTCCACCTATCATGATACTTTGTCCCAACACCTAATTCAGTTCATTACAGAGTCCATGCTCAAAAGTAGCTGACTAACTGAATTCTTCAATATTTTTTCTACTAACACTGTAGAGCTGATGAGTAGTAATACCCCTCAGAGATATATTCTAGCCTTGTGTCTTTGTACATAACCATTCCAAGTTTGTAGAGGAACTGATTGGTTTTGGTTATCTATCCACAAAGGCCAGGTTTCCACAGTTCACTGAAGGGAATATTTTCAACATCTTACCTGTGAGTTAAAAAGGTTACTCGACCATTGGTTCCATTTAATCTCATTTAAATTGAGAGTTTGGTGAAGGATGAAGCACTGGGTTTCTAGTTCTATGACCAGACTCCACATTTGAAGCCCAAGCTGCCCAGTGGATGGAGAGATGTTCAGGTGTCAATCAATTGTCCTTTTCTAGTACTGACATTCATGTTTGTTGGAAGCAGGCCCGGAACATCCCGAGCATTCTATGTTTGGGGAACATGCCTGGGATGGAACCGGCATTGTTTCTAAGAATCCCAGTTAGCTTAGTTTTGGGACTCAGCTCCTGCTGAAATCCTCCAGATCTGTAGGGATGCCTGGTAACACCCCATACCACAGGTCTATTTTAGGAAATCTACTTGAAGCAGCCCTTGGGAAATTCTCTTCTGTTAATTCAGGTCCTTATTTTAAACACAGAAGATGGGAAGGCTGTGGCTCAGAAGGTGTGATAGGCTCCTGGAAGAGAGGTGGAATTAACTCCCTGAGAAGTTAATCTGCTACCTAGCTCATCAGGCTGGCCTGGAGGATCTAGGATCCTGTTGTCAGAGGAGAATGCCTTTGTGGGTTTAGCTACTGCCTCCAGAGCCCCCACTGAGGTGTCTGGGCATGGTACTTCTTAAAGGTATAGGTTTCCCTGTCTTTGGCTAGCTTTTAGAAGTTTTTGCAGAGGACCAAATGTAAATTCTGGAATTTGAGTGCTCTGGTCAGTGCTAGAGCTCCTCTATGCTGCTGTTTGAAAAGTGAAAGCTGCCAGATACACATATAAATAAATGATGTTAACGATGTTTCAGTAATACTTACACAAAAATAAGGAGTGAGCTGACCTGGTCCCCAGACCATAGATTAAGATCCACTTTTGATCCACATGGACTGAGTCCATGACAACAAGTGTGTGGGTCTTGTATCTGATGGAAGACATGGATGTTAGATGATGGCTAATGACTATAGACATAAGTGGAGTTGGGAAAGGACATTGAAAAGTATTGAAAATTAACAACTAACAGGGCTGGAAGCTGTTCTTGGAGAGGTCAGGGCTGAGCGTATACTTAAGGAATAAAGCTAGTGGAAGAGAGGAAGATGGGAGATCCTCTGGCCAGATGATACTGCTCCACAGCATAGAAAGAACACACGGAGATAAACCTACGAATACTGTTGGAGCAAAAACCACAATTAGCTTGTCTCAGCAGACTGCATCCTGAATTGTTCTAAGAGGCCCATCAAACCTAGTGTTTCTAATCAGTCTTTTGGGTAGCTTTAGATTTGCATAACACTTGCAAAGACAGTATTGCAGGTCCCAGTCTCCCATACATCCCATGCCCTATGTTGTTCACATTTATATCAGGAAGGGCTATGTATCATATGTAATGAGCCAGCAGTGTTACACGTTGCTAACTAATGTAGCTATATATCAAACACTGTTAGATCTTTATCTCTTCCGATCCTACCTTGCTTTTCCTGTCTTGTCTCCTTGGTTTTCTCTGGCCTGCTCTTGTCTTCCAGATTTTCCTTGTTCGTGATGACCATTGTGGTTTTGAGGAGTACCACATGGGGTTTCCTAGGATGATCCTTCATTGGACGTCTGCCTGATGCTAAGGGTGGTCTTGTGTTGTTTGGATAAGAAGACCACAGAAGTGAAGGGAGTGGCACATATTTTTAGAGCAATTTAGCATCTATGATGTTCATCCTGAGTCCTGAGTGCTGTTTCTCCCCTGACAAATTGACTCTCTCTGTTTCCCAGACAGATTTAATCTCTCTGTTACATTAGTTGCTGTCTGTATTGAAAGGAGGTCCCTATGAGAAGTCTTTGCTTAAGATATGAGAAGACATGCCTGATTTTCTTGAAAGGCATCTATGTATGTGGGAATGGACAAAAGGAACATGGTCAATGACAGGACAGTTTCTGTTCCACTCAGCACTTTGAGGGGTGGGAGAGGGCACATAGAATCCTGTGACAATGACAGGGTTTGACCCCTGACTTCTTGTCACTGAACTCCAGTCTCAGTGAGATACAGGGAAAAAAATGATCTCCTTTCTAGCATCTTCTTGGCACATTTTAAGTTCTCATGGCATGGGAGGGAAATTCCAGAAGCCCCAGATCCCAGGACCCACTGATCTACCGCAAGACTGTTTCATCTTTATGCTGCAGTGCTAGACTTTTCCAAGTTCATAACCGTGAAGCAAATGCACTACCCTCAGTGGCGCAGGACTTAGTGTTTACCCTTTCCCATTCATGCTACATTACATGGGTATCCTTCTCCCGTAGACATGCAGCTCCTACGGAAAGGTGGGAAAGGAGATTCTGCACATCAGTCCCGGGATGAGTGAGTCTCCCTTCCCAAGCCCAATGCACCCTAGGCTTTGTGATGTCAGACTGTGGGAAGGATGCTATCAGAGACAAAAGGACACTGCTGGCATGTTATTAATGTTAAAAATTGTTGACATTCCACGCAGTATGTTTTTCTAATTAGAGTTGAGCCGTGGAGTACTATTCCCATAATCAACATGGGAATGGAAAACTCAGCAAAATTTCATGTATTTGCAATGAAACTGCTTCCCGGCAACATAAAAATGGCTTTTATAACATAAAGGCTGTAATTAGAATAAGTCAAATCAGTTGGAAACGATTAAGGCCAGAGTCGGCAAAGCTGCCTTCTAAATATTTGTCTGGAGATTAGCCTACTCCTGCAGCCTGGAGAATCATCTTTGATTTACTCATATGGCTCGACATGGCAATGATAATCTTGCAGCAGGCAAATGAACCCAGATTTAGATGTGCATGCTGGTCTTTGCCTCAACCTGACAGGAGGCAGCCCATTGGAAGAGAAGTCAGAAAAAAAAAATGAATATGGGGTCACATTAGACAAATTGCTTTTAAAAAAAGAGGCAGTGCCACGATCATCAATTTAAATTCTTTTCAAATGTGCTGGGTCTTTGAAGCTTTTAGGATGCACTTTAAAAGTCCACGTGGAATAATTTTCTAGCATGTCAATGCGACAGTTGATGTGCGTCTCATTGTATTTAAAATTATAGTCCTGGGATGAGACTCTGTGCTTGCTGCCTGTCTGACATCAGCTATTAAAATACAAGTAAATCTTGGCAGGTGGAAATTTAAAGAAGAAAAGATTACATAAGAAAATTCAGAATTGTTAATATTAATTTGCTAAACAAGGGGATATTGAGTATGGAGAGTTCTTGAGCCCCTTCGATAAGATGCTGAGATGGGGGCCTCCCCCTTATTCTTCCTGGAGCATGAGAAAGTTAGTTAAAATCGGGGTAGAGGTAACAGAATGAAAGCGTTACAGCATTTCAGCTCAGGGGTTTTTTGAGGCCAGTTGACCAGGATGAAGAGAAGGTTCTTATTACTACATCCTCAAGAGCACCAGATTAGCACAGTGTACTGGGTGAGAAGAAGAGGAAAGGAAGGAGAAGAGGCAGGAAAATCCCAGCTCTTGAGATTGGGCTGGAACATGCATTGCTTCTTGCTTTCCCTTAGAAGACTCGTGTAATCCACCCTGACAGGTTCCCCACTCATTTGTAAACCCTTCCAATTCCCAAACTTGTGTGCATGTCTGCACTTAGCCATTGAAAATATAATCAGCCTAATGCATTCTCTTACTGAATTTTAAACCAGCCCATTAAAACTCCTTTAACATGCTAAAGTCAGCTTCAGAGAGGGTTTCCATTTCATCTTTATTGAGCTGACGCTGTGGTTGCTCTCCCCTTGCACCGCAGTGAGCGCCTGTCAATAATTCAATAGTGTAGCCTTGACGGGCCCATGCCTAGCCTCTGCTTTCAACCCAGCCAAGCAGCTTGTCAAAGCCTGATGCTCTGTCAATGACCGACTGATCTATACTGCATGAACCCCCTCCCTCCGCTCTTGATGTGTCCCTGGGAATAAAAAGAAAGCCATTTCAGAAGTGAACCCAGTGAGAGGCACCTGTTTGGAGAGAATCTTTAATGAGGGCGGGTCACACCATAGCGGTCTGGTGTTCAGCACAAGTTCCCATACTTTGTTGGGTTGAGCCAGGATGAGGTCTCTGTGTGTTCACACCCGGGATCCCATTCATCACGCTGGGGAAAGGATGTCCTTGTCATCCCGGTAATTCTTTCTTATGTGTTTGTGTCACATTCACTTCATGGTTACAGGAGCCCATGAACTCATGGATCTGGGAGAAGGAGAATAGAACAGGAATGAAGCGGTGCTTGCTACCTTGGCTAGCTGTATCCTACATCCCCAGTGCCTATGATTCCGGATTCCCTCCTCATTCCATCACAGAACGTCATGAATCTGGGTTGACTATAGAATTCCAAGAAAATTATATTAAAAATAAAAAAAAACCACAACTTTTTCAGATTTTTTTTTATACAGAGGAATGTATATCTATCTACTTTAAAAAGAACAAATCATTTGTACTTTTTAAACCTTGGCATAGATTTATTATTTGAAAATTGCCAACAGTTACACAATATGGTTCAATCACATTTACCCTCTACCCTCTTCTGCTCCATCTTTCTATGCCCCACAACACATCCCCTTGCCAGCTTAATGACATGGGAATGAGTTTTGTTAGGCTGCAATTATCCACTTAGCCTATACTATCTCTAATCCTTAAAAAAAATTCCAACTGTGCAGATAACTCTCCTAATTAGAAGAAATGAGAAGAATATGGATGCCATATTTAAATGGTGAATTTTCTGAGACCCTGAGCTGCTCATTCCTCTCAAAGATTCTCCCTTTTTTTTCTGTAGTAAATAACACATTTTCAAGGTGAGCTGTGTGCCTGGGCTGTCTCATTCCATGATGTGACAACATCTGCATTGCTAATGGATGTGACTCGTTCTTATGCATACCCTTTCCTGAGCATCCGCCTTCATATCTGGGTTCTTCTCCCTCATCATCCCTGAGTTGAGTTTGAAGGGGTGGGGGCAGTAACATAGGTGGGGAAGGAAGTCAACAACATATTGAATGTGAAGAAGAAGCTCTTGCATTGAGAGAGGCTGCCATGGAAGACCCTGGCATCATTTACTACAGACTGTTCAAGTCTTAAGAAAGTAAATTAGCAACTAAGGTTTGATTGCCTCGCCAGTAAAGAGCAGAGGATTGCATTGTATTTGTTATTATGGTATACCATAATCGGGAAAGTGATCATGCTAAATTAATGCTGTGGTTGCTGGGAGTGGATATGCTGCACTAATAGCATAACAACCACAGACTGTTCCTAGGCCATCTTATCGATGTAGAGGTTCTTCTAACAAGACATGTGTATTGAATTCTTAGTCTTCAGCTGGTAAGGCTAACAGAAAGGTTGAAAAGACACAACCTAGGAATAGGAATATCGTGTCTCTGCTCATTTATGCTCCTCCCTCTGCTTCCTGGCTACAAATATATGTGATGCTCTTCACTGCCAAACCCTCTTAGTCATCATGGACTGATACTTCTAAAATGTGAGCACAAATCGATCTTACCTCCTTAAATTGTTTCTGATGGGTATTTTGGACATAGTTGTGCAAAAGTTAATATATACATCTCTCCAATTCCCCATGGTCATAGATAAGGTTTGTGGAAAGTCAGAGAGCTGGAGGGTCAGAGTCAATAAATAGCTCTGTTGGAACAGCTACTCATTAGTGTTATGGAAGAACCGAACCCATAGACCTTGCTGTACTTCCCAGGCATTGGATGAGAGGGGCTGTTTAATCCACTAACTCACCTGCTTATTTATTTGCCATTGAGCTTTAAATGCTCTGCACAAATCTCAGTTGGACACAATCAAGTATGTGGGTGTGTTCTGTATGTTTGGGATCAGTCATGTCAGCACTAGGAAATAGGATAGCTCTGTTTGCAATTGGCTAGGATGGAGGAAGCACAAGTTTTAGGGCTTTGTCTCCTTTTTATCCTTTATTCTATATCCTCTATGTATATCACTCTCCAAGGACTCATAGCTGCATCTCATGAACCAATGCCAATCCTGCCTGTATTCTCTTGCTCAGAGAATGAGAAAGTACTGCTTTATATTAGATATCTCACAAACTTTAGTTTAGGCTTTGTTCTCCCCTTTTTTGTCTATATAGGAAACCAGCCTCAAACTCCTCCTCTCTCCTTCTCCCTCCCCCTCCCATCTCTCTTACTCACTCACTCAAAGAAAGAACTCCATTAGGGAATTTATGCTGTATGCACGTGACTTGGCAATCCCACCTTCGGAAGCTCTATTAGGCTAATAATCTATGTTTGAAGAACAATTGGCATCTGGGGCTTTGCTAATGCTGGAGCTGTTAGCATATTAGTTCCATTTGTGATGGGTAAGTGCTTTTGGAAATGATAAGACTTATCTAATAAAATTTATTTTTAAACGATTAGTCACAGTGCTTTTTTTTTCCAAGAGATCATGTCACCTGTCCCTCCTGTTACACAAGAGTGAAGAAGGGACTCATGGGGTTTACCAGTTTATCAGCATTTGAAGATAGCTGTCGAAGTCTCTCCTGTCTTAGTACCAGTTTCACATGAGGTATTATAAATATGTTTACACTTTTCCCCTGTACTTTGCATTATTAGTAGAAGATGCTTAGAAATCAGACAAATTAAAGCTAGATTCAGTGTAGGTATGTTGGTATGGTTCTAAATTCTTACCTTTTGGGAGTCTGTGTCAGAAGGATAGAGAATTAAACTATGATACTAGCCTGTAGTGACTTCCATGTTACCAGCGTAGAGTCCATAGCACAACTCTGTCTTACAGTTTTGTTGTTGTTGTTTTGTTTTGTTTTTTGTTTTTAAATAAAAGGCAAAAAGCATTTATGGGTTCTGTAAAAAGTGAAGAAGTAGCATATTAGAGGTCTTGCAAGATGGTTCAGTGAGTAAGCTTGCCCTACCATCTTGAAACCATGAGTCTGGTTGCAAGTGCCCACATACAAATAGTCAGGAACAATAGTGCCCATATGATCCTTGTACTGGAGAGGCAGAGATAGGATTCCTAAGGCTTCTAGCCCCAGGCTCCTGTGATAGACTCTACCTTTAAAAAAAAGAGAGATTTTATCCATTTGCTGAGCAATAATTCCTGAGGTTGACCTATGGCCTTCATGTGTACTTGCACACACATGCATTAGCACCTGTATACATAGGAACACATGTACAGCGCACATACACAAACTTGTTTTTGTAAATCTCTGGCTCATTGGGCAACTTGAGCACCTCTTAGTCCCTGCCCCAGCTATGTGACATCTTCGAGTAACATCTAGCCAGGAGCTTCTCAGTCCACATTCGATACACACTCTGCTCCTTCTTGACCTTGCCTTAACATATTTTGTTATCTACTGGGTATGACAGTGATGCAGATGGCTATCCTGCATCCTTGCAGAAAAAAACAAAACAATCAAAACAACAACAACAAAAACCTTGCCTAGCTATGGTGGCGAGCTGTATGCTTTTGTGTCTAAATCGGGGCTTCTTATCTATGTCTCTCATGCTTTTTCCGTACCTGCAGATGCCAGTAACTCTTTCTCAGCACTGTTCATGTAGAGAATGATGTCCTATCCTAGGCACTTAACAGAAAACATCTGGTAGTTAATCCATTAGGCAGGCGGTTGCAGAGACACCAGAAGCACATGTGTCTGAAACCTGGACTGCACATGAATCAGGAAGGGGACCCAGAAGATTTCACCTTTTGACCTTCATTTGGCTAGAGTATAGGCATTGTCCTTGGGGCTTCTGTGACCTCCACAATGCCTGGTGCTTTTCAGCCAGGTGAGGCTAGCCTATAGGACTCCCTCCTTGCTTCCTGGGCCACTCCTCCCTCCCTTATTCTTCCATAACAGCCATCCCAGTGCATAAAAAGGAAAAGATAAAGATGATCTTTGGCAGATGTAAAGAGCGGCATTTGTTGAGCTCTGGTTCCTGCAACTCTGCAAGTGGACCTGCACACTGTGCAAACCTTCAGAAGCCCTCTTGTCTGAGGGCTGCAGGAGGTTGGGCCAGAGAGGTAAGGCTGAATAGAAATGAGGAGGCCCCGCAAACTGCTTTTGCCCAAGGGCTGGTTTTAATGAGCCTGTCCCTAATGAGTTGTCCCTGCAACTAGCTTCAGGCCTAAACAGATGAGGCAGGGATTCTGCTAAATTTTTGATAGGATTTGCACTGGTTTTTATGAGAAAGCAAGCAGTCGAGAGTGCAAAGTCGGGGTCATGAATCTTTTACGAGGGTGGACGGTTGTCCGTCTTGTCAACCGGAACGGGAAAGACCTAGTTGCTAATAGAAACCTTGGCCTCAGCCCTCCATTCTCACCCACTAGATCAGCTAATTTGGTCCAGGACGGCTGGATGATTTTATTTATTTATTTACTTTCTGATTCAAGACCTGGCCCATGGCCCCCACGAAGAATTCATCTTAAAATTCCATCAAGGGGATGACTTACGCCATCCTGATGAATGATCTTGGGTAGAACCATCCTGGCGTTTGTGCAGACTTTTCCCATGGTGCACTGGGAAGGAAACTCCATCAAACACCTTAATTAATATCCTGTCCACCACTACCCCACCCACCCCTGCTGGTATCCCCATTCACGTCAAGTCAAAATATAAGCTTTGCTCTTCTGTTAGAAAAGTCTGACCAAGGCTAAAATGTCATTCTTGATTCCTGTGGAAAAGCTCCCAATGTTTTCTCATATCTGTCAATTGTAGGATTGAGTGGTACCAGAGATTTCATATACTCCCCCTCTTTTGCTAATATGAATAGCTGCCAACGAATATATTGCTGCACTTTGATTCATCTACCAAAAGCCAATTTTCTTGGTGGTTTAGAAGGTTACAGAAAATGCTTGATCAGCGGCCTTTAAGGCATGGCATGAACTATTGTCCCCTTTCTCTCTCTCTCACCTGCTGTCTTTCAAATTAATCATGCCATCTATTAAATAGACGTAGGGATTATGAGTCCTCCGTGCTTCTTTGGCTTTCTTTCTTCTTTTTCCTTATATGGTTTCCCTTGAGCCTATGACTAGTGTATCAACGCCCTTGAGTTTTATTGGGTCTAGAACCCAACAACCTGATTTGTACAAGTATCCTTATTGTATGATTCTGCAGTGTGTGATGTGTGTTTTGCAATCTACTTCATGTCATACAGTTTGCAGGGAGGGTGTGCCTCAGCTGGCAGAGAGCTGGCCTAGCATGTTCAAGGCACTGGATTTGATATCCAGCAATGCAGAAACTGTGTTATCAGATCACACCTTAATGCCTGTACTATGAAGGAAGAGACAAGAAATTATATGTTGAAAACCCTACTTTGCTACATAGCAGTTTCAAGGCTAACTTGGGCTACATGAAACCCTACACTACAAAGAATATTTATAAAATAAAATTCAGATCTATACATTTCTATATATAGCTCTGTTCTGTCGGCTTTATTTCATATATGCTGACTTACTTGAACCTCTTAAAAACCAAAGACCTTGGGAATTATCCAGAAGAAACCTCTCCTGCTTTATTAGAGAGGCCAATTCAGTACAGAGAGAACACCTCACCAAAGACATTGTGCACAGTGAGGGATGAACACAAAGTGCATATACAAGGTTCCAGATGCCCTATAGCAGGACATACATAGTTTTAGATTTCTATGATGCCTGGGGCCAGTTTTCCTCTGATTTGAAATAAAAACGAGCCCTATTTATTTCAAGAGAATTTTGTGATGCATCTATCTGGCAATAGTCATGGTTCTCTGTGCTTTCAGCAAGGCACACAAGTTCATTCTCACAGAGGTTAGACAGGAATGAGCATGCGCACACCACTTGGTTCAGAGTGAGGTTCATTCTGCTCAACTAGCATCACCTGGAATGACTGTTCAGAATAACTTCCTAAGTCTTCAGGGTGCCGTCCCTTGGATGTATCCTACTGATGTTCATATATGCAGTCCATCCATGTGCTCTTCTCATGTGGAGTTCAGGAAGGCTCGGCATGGGGAAGAATGTATGAGATCATCATTTTACAAACCATATTGACTCAATGATAGAACAGAGTCATAATGTACACTTATAATCCTAGCACTCAGATAAACTGGCAGGAAGATTGTGAGTTAAAGAGCAGCCTAGGCTATATAGGGAGACCCTGTCTCAACACACACATGCATACACACACACACACACACACACACACACACACACACACATGAGAGAGAGTGAGAGAGAGAGAAAAAAAGAGAGAAAGAAAAAAGAAACAGAGAGAGAGAGAGAGAGACAGAGAGACAGAGAGACAGAGAGAAGAAATGGAGGAAGAAAGCCAGACAGACAGACAGCCTAGCTAGCAAGGAAGATGGCTTAGTGAATAAAGTGCTTGATGAGCATGCATGATGAAATGAATTGGGATCTCAAACACCTATGTGAAACCAGGTGTGGGCAAGCACATCTCTAAGCCCATCCCTGCATCCCTGGCAGCTAGAGGCAGGTAGGAAGTGTGGCCAGCCCACCTATTCAGAACAGTGACCTCCCTGTTTAATGAAAAATCATGTCTCAAAATATAAGGTACATAACCCACCAAAATGAAATCCCCCACATCCATCTCTGGCCTCCCAACATGTCTACAATCTTAAGAGGTCCCACAGTTTTTAAAGTTGGGAGAGAAAGATGAGGATAGTAGGAATGCTATAGGCATCATCCAAGGACGGAGACAGCAGTAAAGATCAAAGGAAATAGAACAAGGAAATCCATTAGGAAAATAGCATTTTGCAGAATTTCTTCCGACCAGACTCTCACTACCTAGGTTGATTTAGGGATGTGGATCTGTCCCACCTAGCAACATGTATGCTGAATTCTGAGTCCCAGGACTACATTACCATAGTGGATAGAGGATAGAGCAACGCCCTCTACTCTCATGGCTAAGTCTTACTTTAATATCTTTTTTCTCCTTTAGAAATAATGATAAACAATGTTCATTACTGCCCAAGGGCATGTTTTCTTTTGAAGGATGCTGGGTTTAAAGAGCATCCTGGGAAGGGGGAGTGGTCTCTTGTAAAGGGTAAAGCATGTGTCTGGGTGGCTCAGGATTAGATAAGGGAAGCTCTCATAGTAGTAATGATATGAATAATGAGCAGTAGAGGGAAATTAGTAATTGGACAAGAGTCACATTGTATGCATCCACATAGCCAGAGCCTCTGTTATCTTACCTGATTTTCAGTCAAATTCTCTACTTCTCCCCTCTCCCTCCTCTTCAGATACCCACATCTCAATAACCCCATGCTAACTGACTCTATTGGAAGAAATGAAAACAGAGATCATAACATTTTCCCTACATCTACCAAAGCAGGAGTAGCTTTTGGGCATTGAACAAGTTCATCAGATTGGCTTCTCAATGTGTAATCAACACAGCATCAAATGACAGTGGTGGCCTGTAGGGACAATGGCTGCAATCGCTGGACTTAGAGTTGACAATGCCTCCACACTAGAAAATTCACCACACAGAATGTGAAGTGAAGTTCCTCTAATGCTCCTGAGACTCAGAACATAGGTGTCATGCTCTTGTTCATGGCATTGTCCATGGGAAAACATTTGCTTCAAACCAAAGATGGGCAAAGCCCCCACCCCATGCCCACATTGCTTATGAGTCCTATTTCCAGACCTCATTTACAGAAGTAGGTTGTTGAACATTTTCAATTAGGAGATGCTTATTTTCCATTTTCTTTCACCTGTGAAGCCTTTTTCCTTCTTACATCTTCCCCCTCCAAGTCTATTTCCATGGGCCAGAATGTTTTTTTTCTTCTCATCAGCAGGCAACTGAACAACAGTTCTGAGGACTTTTCCAATGGTGCCAGGTTCTCTTCTGCTACTCCATCTTCTCTGAAGCCTGGGTTAAATGGGACTTAACTCCTTGTCACCAGTGCTATGTGAAATGACTAATTAACGCAGAGTGCAGAGTAGGAGACAGCACTGGCAGTGACAAATAGGGCTTTTAGTAACTAGCGATGCTCTCAGAATGTTTGCCCAGTGATTGGGACTTCCCTAAACCCACGTGAGTTTAAAGGAAAGAGGGCCTTGGCCTGCTCCTCTGTGACTGAGTTCTTGTCACTTGAGTTTGTCAACTTGAGAGCTACCTCACACAAGGTATCCCGGAATAGAAAAGGCATGTTGTCCTAGTCTCCCAAGTTCAAGAGGTAAAGCATAAGGCCATGCTTATCTAGGAGAACTAAAGACATATTTCCAACAAATTCTCCCTCCCCACCCACATTGACCTATAAACGAGCTGTGTTCCAATGAGGTAGGGAAAGGGGGCTAGACTGGGAAGAAAGAAGGATGCTTAGTGAATTTCGAGCATCCGTTAAGTGCTGAGCTGACCTCACACTAACAGTCTCAAGAAACAGTCTCACAGCAGGCCACTCATCGAACCCCATCATTCCTCAGCTGTCAGAAAGTGCATGGCCATATCCTGTTTGACTGAGGAGGTCAGCATGGCTCCCTGTGTTGCAGTCCCACCCAGAAGTTCCGGAAACAGTGGAAGCAGGATTCTTGTAAATAAAATCCACTCCCTCTCATCCTAAACTTACCTTTGCCTATCTTTCCAGCCTGGATGCATCTAGCTAAATAAAGTGCAAGATGTACATAATTGGGAGTACTCTCAAAAAAGAATAGTCAAAATAAGAAATCATAATTAGGCATGATAGAGAAACATATTGCCCAAAATCGTAACTCTAGTGTTATGGAGGCTAAGAGAGAATCATTATGACTTTCGGGTTAGTCTGGGTTACATAGTAACTCTCTCTCTCTCTCTCTCTCTCTCTCTCTCTCTCTCTCTCTCTCTCTTTCGTGTGTGTGTGTGTGTGTGTGTGTGTGTGTGTGTGTATACATATATATGATCAATAAATGGTAGAATGATGATAGATAAATAGATGATAGATAGAAAAAGAATCGTGCCAGTATTTTCTATAAGTACTCTATGAAGCTCAATTTCGCACTTTCCATGACCCACTTCTCTCAGAAGCTTCTTTCTGATATGGTTGACCTAACAACACAGTCACAAACTGCACTTGAGACTCCACCTCAATTCTGTACTTCTTGTATGTGACTCTCAGCTTCATCTATATTAATATACTTACATCCATGCTCCATTCTCAAGTGATGCTTTGAAAAAGAATCAATTCTTGACATAAGTGCTTACATCTATTAGAGGCCATCATGCCTTGCTGGGAACAGCAGGAGTGGGTTGTATTCAAACTGACCTAAATTCAAAATATCATCAACATGGCTTCTGCCTTTACTTGCACTGTTGACAGAGAGGGAAAGGGAGAAGGAGAGGGAGAGGGAGAGGGAGAGGGAGAGGGAGAGGGAGAGGGAGAGGGAGAGGGAGAGGGAGAGAGAGAGAGAGAGAGAGAGAGAGAGAGAGAGAGAGAGAGAGAGAGAGAGAGAGAGTTCTGTTCTCTCTCAGATGGGGGAAGTCTGTCAGTTCATGAGCAGGCTTGGTTCCTCCTGGGAGTGATCAGTTCTGTGCCTCTTTCCCAAGTTTGCGTAGCTGAAGCAGTCCGTGTATCTTTGTGTTATAGCTGCATATGTTCAACCTCTGACTCCATCATTACCTAATCTTAAAAACGAATGTCACTGAATTTATAGTCCACCCTAATCCAGTGAGGTGTTATATCAACAAATTTTCTATTTTTCTAGTAGGTTACATTATAGGGTTTTGTAGGGCTCAATTTTGTAGGGGACACTCTTCAGTTTACCAAGTAAAGGTGGTGTGGTAGTGGAGAACAGTTAAAATAGACATGTGACACACTTGAAAGCTCATGAAGTGTCAAGGTATAGCTTGTTTTCCAAGACACTTCTGGTCTCTAGTATAGATTCTCCTAGCAATTTGGGGTGAAAGAAAAGAAACTGCGGTTTAGCCTTATAGAGGCTTTAGCTTGAATGTGGCATTGGGTAGCAGGGAAGGGCCTGTAAGAATGGAACCCGTGCAATATTGACATTCTGACACCTAAGGGGTTTCACCAGGAAGGACACCAATGGTCATGTCACCATGAAAAATGGCTGCACTCTGGAGAGTTTTTGCATCATTTCTGGAGAATGTTCTGAGCCAGAGGAACCTGGCCCTCCCCAACCAGAGTTTTGAGAGACATTGTCCTGGAACTTTAAGACATGTGCAGATGTAAGTGAAGAAAGAAAGCTGAGGCTGGCAGGAAGCCTGGGCCTGGAGCTAGACCACCATCTGCCTGCTCAGGGTTCAGGAAAAGCTTTGTGTTATAGCAAACACAGATATGCTGGGCTTTGGGGAAAGTTATTTCTGGAGTCACAGTGGCACCTTTCCACTTCATTCATTTTGTTGTTTTGGTTTTCAGACAGACTTTTGCTATGTAACCCAGGCTAGACTGGAACTCAAAGCAACCTTGTCCCAACCTTCCCAATACTGGCGTTCCAGACTCATGCTCTTATGCCTAGTTCTCTGTTTCCCTCTTCTGATGCTCAGCAGGGATGCTCCATTGGATTCTTACTTCATCCATTTCTCCATCTGCAGCAAAGGCTCCCTAAGGACCTCTGCATTGTCATTGATATCCTGGATGGGTACTCAATGCCCAGACCTGGCAGGAATTGGTCCTTATTACTATATTACTATATCCCTTGTCAAGAGAATATGGCTCTTTGGGTCATGCTATGTTCCTTCAATCTATTCTGCATTTCTGTCATGATTTAAATTGCTGTTCACTTATTTCCAAAATTCTCTTCTCATTTTCCTTGAACTTTTAAACCCTGCTAGACTGAGATCTGTGCAGTCTTTGAGTCTGAAGAGTGGTTGGTGCCTGGTGGGCTTTCAATGTTGACTCATTAAAATGATACTTTTAGCTGTGGGACAGCTGTGTGTGTGTGTGTGTGTGTGTGTGTGTGTGTGTGTGCGCATGTGCGTGCGTTTGTTTGTTTCATAAAATTACTTAAAGTCCTGGCTTTACGCCATGAAACAGTGCTTGGTCCTGGAAGGGAAGCTGTTCTGATGAGAAAACAATGAGGAAGTCTGCATGGTCAAAGCCCTGGAGGCATCTGAGGGGGGGGGCTCTAGAACCATTGGGGTGAAAGGTGTGGAGAATCGCTTCTTTGGTTCCAGATACAAAGAGGGGAATCTGGAGAGTGGAGAGAGGATCATCAAATGACTTGGGGTCAGAGAGGAACCTGGTTTTGAACATGGATTTTGGGCTCATTCTACACACCGCTGTGTAGGAGCATGATGTTGAATGGGAACAGTAGACAACAGAGAATGTGTTTTCAGAACCCTGGAGGAATGCTGGTCATATTGGTAGTTTAGGGGCACATTTCCCTAGAATACAAGAGGCCCTGGGTTTGATTTCTAACACTGTGTAGTGGGGCATTGTGGAGTATACTTGTAATCACAGCGCTCAGGAGGCAGAGCAGGAAGCTCAGTAGTTCTGGGTCACAATGAGCATATAGTAATTCTAGTTTTGGTCTTGGAAACATGACACCAAGAAACAATGGAAAAACAGTGAAGGAGTGAGGAAGAAAAACAGGAAATGAAGACAGAAAAGAAGGAAGTTCATCTAACCTCAGCTGGAATCAAAGGGGAGAAGTTCCTGGACCAAGTTCAAATGATGCTGGCTCTAGGGTTGTTCACAGGTGTCTGTCAGGCTCTGCGTGCTGGTATTAGTGTAAAGGTCATTGGTGACATGCCTGGGATTGACAGGTTGCTGGATCTCCTCCCTCTTTCTGGTCTTCTGAATTTGAAGTGGGAATAAGGGACTCAAGGACTCCTAGGAATCAGGAGTCTTGTAGATTGGAGTGGAGGCACAGCCAGAGGCACAGCTGGAGGCAAGCATCAGTATGAAAACACTAGGGCGAGTGAGCTACAGGACAGATGTCTATGCCAGGGTTTAGCTGCTTAGAGGCTAGCTGGGTGGAGCCTATGTAATGTGCAGATGCCAGTCTTTGCTGTGATCACCCCTGGGATTCTCTCAGAAGCATCTGGGAGTCCCCATGTGACACGGAGAAGCCTGCTGTGCCAGGGGAAACAGCTGGTTAAAGTTCTGGAGGAGGAGGAAGCTAGAAAGTGCAGGCATCTTCCTGGGACATAGCATATCAATGGAGGGGGTGTGGGTTTTCTTGGATTTCTAAGAAGGCTTTAGGGGTGAGGGCACACACACCAAACATGCAATTGAGTCCGTCAAGCACTACCTGCACACTCTGCACCTTTTTGGCATGAAATATGAATAGGCAGTCCTTTCCCTGAGATCTCTCAGGGGAATAAGGAGGAAGAAGTTAGTACCTTAGTTGTACTACCCCACTTACCTGACTTGCGTGGACGCACTCTCCTATGCACTTTAACCTTGAACGTGAGACTTCAGACCATGGTGTGAACCTAGAGTACTTTCCGGAGTACTCCATTTGCTCTCTGGAATGGGAGATTCAGGCTCTGTGTTCGTTCTTTCCCTTGGCTTTGCAGCCTAGCCTTTCTATTCCAAGTAAATTATAGACATTCCCTTAGATTGGACTTTCTTAACATTTTGCACATAAGTCTGCCTGCCATTAGTAGAGTTTTTGACATAGTTCCTACACTGTTTTTCTGAGGCAGGAGCACTAAAACATTCTGGGAAAGATATCTTTATTCCCCATCTCAAAGAGGCAGGGACAGATGTGTCAGGCTCAGTGGCAATCAGTGTCCAGTCCCCATGCCCCACCTCCCACACACAATTCTCTGATCCTATCTAAGGAGTTTGTAGGGGGTCATTTAGGTATGGTTTCTGGTCCCCATTTCTACCATCTGGGTATGGGGTAGAGGAGAGGTGGTGAGACAAAGAAGTACAATCACGGAGAAAGATTGGTATGCTGTTACCAAAGCAGCATCATTCCAAAGAGGTTGCCGAGCAATTGCCAGTCAAGAGAGAAGGAAGCAATATAGCGTTAGTAAACTATTAGAGTGTAATGAAACAGGGGAGCCGTGCGACTTTATGATGCTGCCACGTTACAGGCAGGTGGCAACTGTAAGTATGTATATAAATAACTATATGGATAGAATGTTGGGATTTCCAGCTGGCTTGGTTAAAGCATTTTAGTCATATTCTATTTAGGGTAACAATGTAGCTTGACAATTTCCATGAAAAATGCATCATCAGAGTACAAATCACCCCCATTAGTGCGTAGAGGACCTAAGTCACCCTAAGACCTGAGGAAACTGGCTGCCCAATGTGTCCCCATCTGGCCAGAATGGTTTCTGATGTTATAATGGGATGGTAATGTTACTTCCTTCTCATAAAAGGGCCGTTACTTTGTTGTCAATAGAATGAATAAGAGCAGGTAAATTGTTAGTGCCCTATTTTAACTGTAAGAAGGAGCCAATTGATATCCTAATTTACTTTCTCACAAAAATCTAATATGTTTTTTTCTGTGCTGCTGAAGACTTAAGAGTGAGAGAAAAGGATGGATTTTCTGTGACGTTCTGAATCTTAAACTAGAGAAAGCAATGTGAATGAAATAAACACACACAAGCACACATATATACACATACATAAACAAAGACCCTAACACATACTCAAACACACAAACATTACATACAAACACACAGATAAACAGACACAAACACATAAACATACACTCACATAAATACACACACACACACACACACACACACACACACAGAGAGAGAGAGAGAGAGAGAGAGAGAGAGAGAGAGAGAGAGAGAGAGAGAAGCTTACTATTACTTCAGCCATTGTCCTCTTTCTAGCCATAAGTATTATAGGTTACTGGAGATAAGAAAAGTTGGGTTCATGAAATACAGAATCCCTGTACAAATGGGCCTGTAGAAATGGAATCTTTTGTCCTGATGTTTAAGGAAAGCCACAAAGATATGCAGGTCAGTGGGCTGAACTAAGACAAAGAAAAAAAGGAGGAGATAAACATGCCTATATAACTGCAAATATTTGGGTAGAGCTTTGAAGGGGTGTGATAGAGGAATGGAATTTGTTTTAGGCAAAAAATTCTAACCTTTTATACCCATGCATCTCTCTCTCTCTCTCTCTCTCTCTCTCTCTCTCTCTCTCTCTCTCTCTCTCCCTCCCTCCCTCCCTCCCTCCCTCCCCCCTCCTTCCCTCCTTAACACTTTGATTCTAAATTCTCTTCTTCTTTGCATCTTCTTTGTGAGCTTTCTCTTGAACTTGCTCAGTGTCATCAGGCAAGGATGATTCAGGACCATTACATGAAGCCCCATTACACGTAGATGATTTGAATGTACTCCTGACATTGTGGGTGAAATCTTGTTGGTTTTGCTCTTAGCTTCATATTCATTTACTGCAGGACACTGATGGGTGTGACACTAGGCACAAAGGATTTTGCCATAAACCACAGTTGGGTTGTCTGCCATCTTAGGCCTATTACTACATCCAGAATGAGAGAATACTAGGAGTAGCTCAGGTTTTGTTGGGAAATTCTGTATTCTCAATCCTTCTAAGGACCAAGTCTTTGCTATCTCTCTAGGATAATCTTAATTCCTTTGCAACACCTGCTTCTGGAAGGTACCTCATAGTCTTCCTGTCTTAATAAGATCCCTTTCTAAAATTTTATTCTTTTGTAGCTCTTGTTTGTGTGTGTGTGTGTGTGTGTGTGTGTGTGTGTGTGTGTGTTGTGTGTGTGTGTGTGTGTATGTGTATTACCATCCCATGTCATTTTCTATGCAAGAATTTAACAGACTTAAGACAAATACTAACTCTTGGCACAGCAATTGCTATTTTGTTAGGATAAGACAAAAGAAATCATAGTCATGTTCTTTTTTCTTTCTTTCTGAGACAGGTCTTACTGGTAAAGATCCTCAGATTTGAAGTCTTGTTACTTCAGATTCCATGACTTAAGATTATACCACGTCTAACTCTTATTCACACTTTAATCAACAATAGCAGAATTACTGAGAATTATTATAGATCACTGTTGTGTCTAAGACTCACTCTTTTTATTCTTATGGCACACCCATTAACCAGGCAGTGTTAACATCTGTTCTTTGGAAATGTCAAACCCTTTCACTAAGGACATTTCCACAGGGCTCCATGCTCTTAACAATTTTATAACAAGACTCCATACTCTGCCTCTTTACTATGCCTTAAAATCACTTAGACATCTGGGTTCAAGGGCAAATTGGGGTTGGGAGTGGGTACTGATCTAAGCCTACAGTGTGACTGAGGAAGAGTTTCCCTGTGCCATGGCACCTACTCAAAAATGTTTATCCAAGAGGGGCTTCACCTTCACAAACATGGAAAGGATCTGATTCCATCTCCAGGCTGCTGATAGATTCCCATTTCTATATGAATCACCAGGGCATCAACCATACTGAGATAGCACTTGTCTTATGGGTCTGAATTAATTCCAAAGAAAACCTCATATTCTCACATGAAAAAACAAAAACCAAACAAAACAACAACAAAAAACCCCACCTCCTACAACCCATAACCACAAAGTCAGGCATGGCTTTCATCCTTCCACTGTCAGTCGCCAAGGCTCAGGGTCTTGTTATGTCTTATCTTTGGTGTAACAGTATTTTCATGCAATCTGCAGCAAACAGTAATTTCCAAATTGACTTTAAGATTTGCCTATGAAAGAAGGTTTATAGCAGGGGAAAAAAACCTAAAGGTGAATCTCCATGGAAAATGTCTGCCTCTGCCTCAGCAAATGGCCTTCACGGGATGCCCATCTTCCTGATCTCCATGGTACTGACTGGATCACACCATATGGGGACCTAGAGAGATCACAGATTTCAGTAAACACCTGTTCTGAAATTTGCATTCAACTTTCAACTTTGAGCCCTGGTGCCAGGCTTTCAGTTGTGGGATGGCTGTCATTTGGGGATTTTATCCACAGAGCTCTTGCCTCGATAGAACCCCAAGAGTAGCATCTGTGTGACCCCTGCTCATTTTATCCAGAGTCATCTCTTCTTATCCCAAATCGTCAGTCCACCCTGTAAGCTTCCTAACTGGCAGCTGAAAGGAGAACTCACAAGAAAGCTCCGACTCCACTCCTGCCAGAGGACAGGTGCACACTTGGTTCCTTACCACCCTATACTCGCAGCTCTGCCGTGTTCTGTCAGACTCGTGCCCATTCTTGATTAGGCATCCTGCCCCCACTCATCCAGTTCCTGATTAGCCCTCTAAACTAGAACAAGAGTCCTTGTTCCCAGCTCTATTAATCTATAATTCTTTTCACAACGTGAGCCATATGTCTATGCTTACAGAATATGTGTAACTCATATGCCTTCATTCCTCAAATCCACTGTGTATGATGAGAAAAAGAGAATGTCATACTCTTGTTTCCATTTCTTATTTCCATATCGCCCCTTCCATTTAATCTACCTATTTACTGATCCAACCATTAGCTAACTCCCCATCTACATACCCATTCAATTATCCATCTATCCACCAATTGAACCATGTATCCATCTATTCATCTACCTGCCCATCCACCTATTTTATACAACTAGTGTTCCCTCCCATCATTATTAGGGAAAGAAACGACGGTCATCATAGATGTTTTCAGAATGCCCCATCCTTTTTTTGACACACCCTTCTGCTATTTATGTTCTCCATTAGGTCTTTGCAACTGCTGTGTCTTATTCCTTGAATGCAGTTTCTCAAGAGTTTTGCTCAACTTGCTCCTTCGCTGCCTCTCAGTTTATGGCACACCACCCTTTCAGGGAAAATATCCTGAATACTCCATTGGATTCACACCCTTCCTCTCTCACACTCTCTCCCCTGATGGGCATTTTATCGTATCACTTGCCACCACCTCAGATCACCTGTACTTTGCTACCTCAACTTTTTTGGACCTCAAACATATATAGGCACTGCCTAGGAAGATTATTTAGTTTTTAAATTGTTGCTGTATCTCTGGACTAGTAGGTAATTGATGCATGTATTGATAGATAGTGGGGGATGGTGAGTTTAGCTGGCTGGCTGAGTAGATGGATGGATAGGTGACTGTAAGTCAGTGGAATCACGAATGGGTGGGTGAGTGCTTGGGTGGGTAGACAGGCAAATGATGGGTACATAGGTAAATAGCTACAGTGATAGATAGGTGGATATGCGTATAGGTGGATGTTTGAGTGGGTGACTTTATGATTGGAGAGTGGATTCCAGAAGTGAGTTTGGCCTCAGATTTTAGTATCAACAGTGATCTCTAACTGCTTGATCATGGGTTCAGAATGACCAACAAAATTCTACTTTGGTACAAGCTGGGAAGCTCCAGAAATCCTCTTAATTTTGATATATATGAGCAACGGCTGTACATTTGTCATTTTAGGTAAAAACTTAACTTCTTCCTTCTTTGACAGCACTGAAGATGATCATTGAAGTAAGACCTTCCAAGGCTGTAGGATGTAGAAGAAGCTGTTTTTAAAAAAAAAAACATATCAGTATGTGTTTTATGTTCTCAGACAGAAGCATTGCATCCAGCCTGTGAGGAGCTGCAAATTTCAGCTCTCACTGGAGACTATGTTGACATGCCCACCTACACCCTGAATTTGGGGGTGAAATTCTACTTTCAAATAGCCTACTGTTATTTTTACCAATCACAGAAATGATCTAGAAATTACAACATTTTTGCATTCCAGATTCTGGCTTGCACCTGGCCAAAGTCCCAGAGCATTTTTCTTTTCCAGATGCAATGGGCAGCAGAAAATATGGTGAACAGGGTTGGAGCACATTGTTTTTCTTTCAGTCTGTCTTCTGTTAACTGCTTTCAGGTCCTAATATGCATGCATTACAGCATTATTTTTTCTGCTGTTGTATATGAATATATTTGTGTATAAACATGAGTGAGTGTGTGTGTGTGTGTGTGTGTGTGTGTGCATGTATGTGTATATAGACCAGAAGTCAGCTTTGGATGTCATAGTCCCCCTCCACCTTGTTTTTTTGAGCCAGGGTCTCTCTCATTGAAACATATAGCTCATAAGTCAGGTGGAGTGACTAGCTACTCTGTGAGCCTCAGGGAATTTCTTGTCTCCACTTCCCCAGCACGGACTTACAAGATCAGGTCATTGTTAGCTTGATTATATCACATCACTGTTTTCTAACCTGCTGAATGATTTCTGTGTACCAAACTCATAAAAAGGGAGAAATCCTGCTTAGATGGTTTATTGGTGTGATCATTTTGGTCTGGTATAATTGATACATGAATCTAAATTAGCTTAAAATAAAAGGGGTAGATATAGTTCACACAGCACAACTTAATATGGCAAGAATTTTAAGGTTGGCTAATTCAGATAAATTAAAAATTCAAAAATATCATTGAGGTTCCAGGTTCTTCTCATATTTCTACGCTGTCACTTTTACTATTGTGGTGGTTCCAGCTGGCGTTACTTACTGATCTAAGATCAGTTGTTCCAGGAACTACCATCCAGAAAGAAATGAAAAAATGCCTCCCAGGAGAAGCTCCAAAGCCACCCATTCACCCTTCCCATCCTAAGAAGATTGTCAAGTTCCCTTATTCACATAACAAGCGAACTTAGTTGCCCCAGGTTGATTTATAGCCATTATTTTCAAGCATGAATGTGCTTCAGAAACATCTAGAACTCATGCTTGTCAGAGTGCAGAATTATGGGCTGTCCTTTCAGAATTTCTGATTTGGTGCTCTAGGGCAGGGCTTGAACAATCTTTGATGTTTTAGAAAGTGACACTGATGTTGGTCTTAGGTATATTTTGAGACCCATAAATATGTAGTTTCTTTGGCAGCTTCCAGTGTCACATAGCTGTGAATGTCCTTTCTAAAGCACACCCTGCTCCCCATCTTTTCTTGCCATTTTCAGCCTCCTATGATACTTAGGATAGAAATATTGTAGGTTGTTTCATTAGCATGCCAAAGGACAAACTAGAACATTGCAGAGAATAGAATTTTGGGGAGTCTTCATTCAGTATGACCTGTTGGTATACAAGTGAGGTCAGGGGGGATGCCCACCACATTCTAGGGGAAGTGACTGCTCCGAAATAGAGTTTTCTCTACTTATATACTTGCATAGGAACTTGCTCTATGTTAAGAATAAACATTTTCTTGACCCTTGATTATGATTGCTTGGTCTTCACTGACATTTCATTTTCTCCATTCTTTATCTTTCTCACCTTCTTCTTCTTCATGTCCTATTCATCTCCTGCCTCCCCTTTCTTCTCCTCTTCCTCTTACATGACAGATATGAAGTATCTTATTTCCTTCCATCTCTGCAGAAACACACCTCGTAACTTCTCCACTGCTCTGGGTTTACCTTATGCTTCAGCATTATCTCTCTCAGCTCCCCTCATGCCCAGCTTTTTTCATTTCTTGACAAAACTGAAGATTTTTCCTACTCCAGACTCTGCATATTTTCTTCTTCTAACTTGGAAGCCTTCTTCTGGCATGCTTTGAAATCCTAGCTGAACTGTTCAAATTCACAGTAACCATGGCATATTCTTTAGTGATGTTTCTGTTCCCACTAATTTAGGCACAGCTTCATTACATTTGCCATAAACTGGGGGGGACTTTCTTGCTGGCTCCTTTTGTAGGGAATCTTCTATGTTTTTGTAAGCTCTAGTGGGCAGCAATCCTTCCTGTCTTGTTTTTAACTGGGATGCTGCACAGTCCCTGGCACCAGGCACATAATAAGCTCAACGCGTGTTTAGGGAAATATTGTACCCAGCTCCATCCTTAATAGCTATGCATCATTCGCAAATCGAGTCTCAGTTATGCACCTGATGCTTACGCACAGGAAGTTTTAAGTGATGCAGGCCAAGAGTCCACATGATGTCTAGAAGAAGGCGCTTTACTGAGGTACCTGTGATTTTCTAGGTTGATTTAATCCTAACACAGAATATTCAGTTTGGGCAGCATACTTCACAGGGATTGAGAACAGTGTAACACAAGAGCCCAGGAGGGTACAATGACCACATATCATGCCTGCTATGGATGGGTTGGGGAAAAACACAAATTCTCCTAGCTGTCACACTATTCCAGGGATGCTGTGGGACTTAGGAAATGGAAAGGAATATTACAGGCAAGGCTCTTGTGTCTGGGTGGTTTCAACCTGTGTAGGTAGCAGTGACTATACACCTATGTGGAATACAGATGGGGGGAGGAAAGACAATTGATAGACACATTTAGCAAAATCATCAGAGTAACTCCTGAAGAGCAAATGAGCACACAGACTTCCTTAAAGTCTTGAATGATGCAAGGATTAGAGGCTTGGGGAGAAAGCTTCCCATAGAAAGGTAAAGAACTTGATTTCCAGGACTCACATGTAGAAGGTCAGGCTTTTAATTGCAGCATCAAGGAAGCTGGAAGGCACACCCATGTTCCTCGCCATACTAGCTTCCTTCACACGTACCTGGCTAACAAGAATCTCTGTCTCAAAAGAGCAAGGCAAATCCAAGGGCCCAGAGGAGGAAGTATTGAACTTTTCCATGATTAGCTCTCACATGTTTTTTTTTGGGGGGGGGGCAAGCAGAGTTAATAAACTTAATTTACCTAGTAACACTGAGATTTCAGTGTTTCTTTTTTTAAATATCCAAGTTCATGGGCTACTATTTTGCATTCCCTCGAAACCTTTACATTCCCCAAACAAACAAAACAAATAACATCTGAAGGAAAACAACTGTCTTCCACATGTATAGACACAAGCATGCACACTCATTTGTACATTCAAGTAGTATACATGCAAACCACACACTCATAATTAACACATACATAGAATTCTCTCTTAGGTGTTATGGCAGATCCTCATGATATGCTAAGCACCCTCGCAGCATGGAACAGATGACAATGTCAAATAACTGCTGGGTGTGGCCACTACAGCGACCTCAAGCATCTCCAGTCTTGCAGCTATGTTGATCTCTGTGCTCAGCTCCCTACTCTGGAGACATCACGTGCCTGTGTCTTTTAGAGCATTCTTAAAGACATGCCATCTGGGCAAAGAGAATGATGGGATATAACAATCTCAATGGCTGACAAACCCCCAATGCCCAGAGAGGGCATTCAACCCCTTGACTGTTACAGAAGGCAGTATAATATAATGGGTGAGTACATAGATTTTGGAATCAAATAAATGCTGTTTGGAATCCCAGCTCTATCGTTTACTAGCTGTGGGACCTTGTGTAAGATAATTCAACTGCAAAAAAAAATGTGGTCAGATACTAAGAGTGGCCTTGCTGGGTAGCTTTGAGATTGAAACTGTGTACACATGAAGTGAAATGAAGTGAGGGATGGGTGTAAGGACCTTCCTGGTCCTTATCCACTACACCTACAGGCTCTATGTTGCCTCTGTTTCATACCTTTCCAGGATATTGTTGTCCGCACTACCTCCTGTCCCTAGAGAAGACATCCTTTGTTTCCGGAGAGCTCAGTCTACAGGCAGTGTAATGAGCCTGATCTCATTCAGCCCAGGTGCTCTGGTCCTTGAACTGGAGTTGCATGTCCATAATTTGTACATTTTAGATAACAGGTTATTTTGCTAAGAGGGAGACTCTTTAGCTGAATCCAATACAGTCCCAGCAAGCAGAGCAGGAGGAAAATACCTAATTCAGGCTTGTTAACCACCGGGCTTCTGAGAACAGAATCAGCTTAGCGGCTTGCAAATAAGCAAGGTTCACAGGGCTTGGTTGAGCCTGCAAGAAGGTAACAAGCTGTGTGTGAAAACCCCAGGATTAAATCTCCACAGCAAAATTGCTTGGTGCACGGGATCAAAAGAGCCGCAAGGGGACCAAGACAACGAGCAGACTCCCTTCTGCATGCTCGCCCAAACCTTTCCATTAGTAAAACCCCAAAGAGTAGAGACTCTGGCATCTTATCAAAAAATAAGGCTGTGCTTTAGATTATAATTAAAACAATAAATTCTTGTCCCCTGCGTGCATCCCGATTAGATTGTTGACACTGTGTCAAGCTGTTAGGGAGACAAATTCATGCTGCTACTGGCACTCACCACACCGCATATTTTTGAGTCATTCAATTTTTTTTTTACATGACAACTTGAAAATAATATATTGGAATTTCTTTCCTTCAATTTTCTGTTGAGGTATTAATGTTGGTTCACATGTTACTTTTTTTTTTCTTAGTCTTGGTGCTTCATGCCAGTCCCATACCTTGGAGATAGAGAAAACTGACTCTCTCAGGTTGGCTTCTACCCTCTATGCATGTGCTCTTACACACGTGGGCACAGCTGTGCATGTGTGCACCCACTTGCGTGTATACACACACACACACACACACACACACACACACACACACTAAATGAATAAAATATAATTTATAAATAGAGGCAGCCTCTCTGTAGGCTCCTCACGTTTTGTTTCTTCAAGCACTATGAGAAAAGGTATCCCATTCATGGGCCCTCGTGATACCCACGCTGAGCTCAGGGTAGAAGGTGACTGCTATAGTAGGCTATGATAGGATCTCATGCAAGCGACCTGTCTAGGAGTTTGGACTGTGGAACCATGCTGCCTGTAAGGTTGGTAACTATTCATTTTCTGAGCCAGTGCATATGTCTGCCCTAGACTCTGTCCATGGGCTTGCCTAGCCTAAAAGGAGCACAGAAGAGTGAATCCCATAAGGAGCTCCCATTCTTTCTTCAGAATGCCCCCATTGTTTCTCCTGTGAAACCAAGTTTTCAAATTAACACTGAATGGAGTATCTCTAGGTTTGTAGGAAAGTCTTGCATGCGTTACAGATTTCCCCTGTCCCTACAGCTCTTTCCTCCATTGTCAAGGCTGTGATTTACTATAGTACATTTGTTGCAACTGGCAAACTAGAACTAACCCATCTACAGTTGGGTTGGTGTATAGTTCGTAGTCAAGAATAGTCTCCTGGCTGAGCAATCTGCCTCTCCAGGAATCTTTTCTTCTTCCAGAATGGAATTCTGCACCTGCAAGCACCTACTCCTCATTTAGCCCTCTTCCCCATCCTTGACAACTATAATTCTACTTCATATTCATCTCTGAGAATTTGATTACATTGTGTGCACAGGACCAGATGTTGTTGTTACTGTGGGGAGTGTCTTCTTTTCAGGGCATGAAGTCTTCAAGGTATATTCATACTGTTGAATGTATCGCAGTCTTTCCTTTTTTAAAAGGATGGCTAGAATACCATTGTATGTGTGCACCACACAGTGTTATTGCTAATCTGTGTATGGGACATTTGATTTGTACACTGCTGTGTGTGTGCACCACACAGTTTATTGCTAATTCGTGGCGGGGATGTTTGGGTTGTCTATAATACCATTTAGGAAGCCCCTTTTTATCCCAGGTACAAGTCCAATTTTTCCCCTAAGGGAACTTTCAAGGGCATTTCAAGGAGTGAGTCACTGTATTCATATTTTTTAATCAATTCTGAAAGGGGGCAACGATGGCACCTGTCCCCATGAGCTATGTATAGCATATCAGAAAAGGGGAGAATCCAGAGATGTTAAACTCAAATCTGATTTGAAGTTCTGTCTGTTTTCCTGCTCTCGGTGGATGCATCTAAAGTAGGAGAGACAGGAGAGGTTAAGACCTTCAGTCTCTATCCCTTAAGAGGGATGTGTGATTCTCTACTGTCTGTGAGCTCGGGGGTCTGACCTGCCACTTGGCTGTCACTAATACTGGCAAGAAATGTCACTGGCTTGGTATGCCCTTGTTGCATGGCGTTTCCTGCTTCCATGGGTCAGATGTCATCCCTACTCAGTGTAGGCTGAGAAACTGATGTAAGGACTCTGCAGCTGTGTTTCCTGGTGCACAGATGAGGGTCATGGTAGAGGAATTGATGAGAACAGTTGTGCTTGTGTTCAGTACAACTGTCCTGCCTAACAACTCTCTATCAACACTTCCTGCCATAAAATAAAATAGAAGTCACTTAATGTGATTTCTTAGATCTTCATTTTCTTCCAGAAGCAAGCATATTCTTTTCAAAATATGAGGTTAAAAAAAATCACAAAAGTACACATCTATAATAGTACTCAAGTGACAGTAGCAGGAGTATCAGGAGTTCACAAGAAACCTAGACAATAAAAAATTTTAAAAGCTTGTTATATAATTATATATAGTATAATTACATTTTAATATTTTATATAAATATATATATAACATATATAATTAAAAATGAAGATGGGGAAATATAATGCATATATTTCTCTAGATGTGAATATATGGGTTTTCGCAAGCACAGACATAGATCATTGGTGATTAATGCCCTAAACATGTGCATATTTCCCTTACTATCTTTTGTGCTATGAGTGGGAGAGCTATGTCAGCACATAGCCTTTCTGTGGTCAACGGGACCGTCTGGAAACTATCACACTTGCTTGCTTTCCTTTGTAGCTCATTTGAAAGTCAATTTCTTCACTGTTTCTGCATTTTATGTCTAGAAATAGTGCATGAAACTTTCAGAGAACATATTACATTATTTTGATATAAAGCACTTTGTTATTGAATATTCCATTCATGCAGTACCCCAGTGCACACATAAGATTTGCTGTGAATTTCCTCCTTTGGCTTCTCTTCCCAGAAATTCAGCTTCTTTCCCCAGAGATGGCACTGAGATCATTGTTGTGTGTTTGTTTAGGAATAATCAATGCCTAAGAGTGTGGTCACAGAAATTGCAGCTTGTGGTCACATTGCTTTCAAGCCAAGCCCAGGGCAATTGGCTTTTGTTAAAACATAAAGTATAGGGCCTGGAGAGATTGTTTATTGGTTATCACTGGTAGTTTTCAACCAGAGGATCTGAATTTGGTCCCCAGCATCTGCATCAGGAGTGCTCAGAGCCACCTGTAACTCCAGCTCCAGGAGATGTAACACCTTTTTCTGGCCTTGACTCAGTACCTTCATTCAAATGCACATGCATACTCAGACACACACATACTCATAATTAGAAATAATAAAATGAATTTTTTAAAGAATAAGTGCAAGGTACTGAAAAGACTACTTGCCTCACTGAGCTCATCAGATGAAATCTGAGCATAATATGAATCTCCAAGATGGGGGCATGTCTCCTAAGTACTCTATTTAGAGTAAGAATGGTGCTAATATCATATTAATTTGACCATGCTTTTTATTGCCTGTGATCTTTGGAAAATTTGTTTTTCTAACCTAAGCCACATTCCTTATTTTCAAAAGGAAGACAGTCTGTCTGTTCTGTAAGTCAGTGCACATGTGAGCTAAAGGATACCTTAAGAAACTTACAGAAGTGGTCAGGTGTATTTTAATCGTATAAGTAAGGCAAAATCATTCTACATGCATTGAGAAAACTCTCATGATATATATTGTTGATTGATAAAATGTGTGGAAAATCTACAGACATGTATATATGAATGTGTGTATATATTTTTCAGATATTTTCGTTTGTTGAAATAAATAAGCAAGCAGTAAATCAACTCTGAAAAGCAAAAAAAAAAAAAAAAAAAAAAAAGAAGAAGAAGAAAAGAAGAAGAAGAAACCAGGGTCACAGCCACGGGAAAGGGATGGGCTTTGCTTGCTCTTCTTGTTTACCTGACTCACAATTGACTGAGAAAAACCCTGTAGATGCTCCCATCTTCCTTCTTGTCCTTTCACTAAACTTGATGGAAGGGATGACTAGATGGTGCAGACCAGGGCTCTTTTGTCCTGGTGTCCTTCCTTCTCCCTCTCCCAATGCCTTTACTATGTTCATGCATGAACGGAGCAAGTAGGCATGTATGTTGTCTCATACCTGCTTTCTTCCAGTGAAGTTCTTATGTGAGTACTTGGCTGTGGTCATGAAGCAGGGTGAGAGTATGTGTACCAGTAACCAAGAAGCACCCAACTGTGGCACTTGCTCCAGATCCCCTCAACTACCCACTCACCTGTCATCTGAGCAAGTCTCGAGTAACTATTTTGTTGCCTTTAGATCTCTGTTATGTGTCCACTTTGAAACAGTTCGACATATGTATAAATGACTTAATAAATGGAGATTATTCCTAACACTCAAATATTAGTACTGTTAGGTCATATCTTCATTTCTCTACTATTGTTATATAAAAACAGCCGAGTCAAAACAATGCAAAGGAGACGGGATTTATTTTTGAATTCTAGTTCTAGAGGGATATAATGTGTCATCGTGAAAGGACATGGCAGAAGGCATGATGGCCGCAGGAAAAGGCTAGCTGGTCACATGGCCTGTGACCTCAGAGAGCAAGAGTGATGACTCTATGCCACTGCCCAGTGCCTTTTCTTCACTTACACATTCCAGATCCTAGCCTGGATAGCATATCCACAGGGGTAAGTCTTCCCACCACAATTAATGCCCAGCAAGCACGCCCATAGGCCCACCTCCCAGGGGATCACAGCTTCTGTGAGGTTGGCAGGGAACACTAACCGTTACAGATGTTATAACTCGGGCCAGCTTCACATCTCATAGGGGGTGGGGGGGCGGAGCAGACCCAGGTTCTGTCTGTTGTCTCTAGGTGTAGGGGCTGAATGAGTACCATCCTAAAAATGACGTCTTCTTCAGCTCCAGGGACAAGCCGATTCAGTGTCCTCAGAGACGCCGCCTTTGTGGCACATTCTATAAACTGCAAAATTAAATCCTTCCCTCCATTTCCCCCAGAAAGAACCCTCAGAAGCACTGCTCAGTCCCACACCAAATCTCTACTGCAGAGGCAAGGGAGGATGCGAGTTCAATCCCTACCCCACCCCCACTCCCCCACCCCCGCCAACACGAAATCCCTGGGAAGATGTATGAGGCTGCATATAAATTGCATTGAATTTGGCCAGCCATGGGCTAGCATTGCTTTTATGCTGAATATCAGCGAAAAGTATGAAATGGAGATTACATTTTCAATTCTGGCTTTTCCCCCAAAGCTTTGCAGAGATGCCTTCATCCCCTCCATCCATCACAGCACAATTGCACTGGTGTGGACTTCCATGCTTTGCAGCCCTTCCCGGGGAAAGGAGTCTGAAACCTGCTTCCAGAGTGAAGCAGTGTGCTGCTGGCCCCCTCAGCAGCCGGCTTCTTACTCCTCCCAGCACCCCCTCTCTAAATCCCTACCTTTATGTGCCACTTTTTTGTTTTTAAGATTTATCACACACAAAGATCACAAAATCAGTGCATGTACGTACACACACACACACACACACACACACACACACACAGACACACAGAATTGTTTGGGGATGCTCAAATTGCTATATTAGTTTCTTGAGTTGTTCTGGACAGAAATAAGATGTTGCTACAAGTGCGGTTCACCCATTGACAATGAGAAGCATGCTTATTACTTCTTGCTGAAAGACATAAATTCATACCAGCTATTTCAGTTCCTGTCCCCCAAATATCCCCAAATCACTGTCAGTGCCTTAGCTCTAGCCTCAGTCTAAAAAAACAAAAAAGAAAGAAAAGAAAAGGAAAAGGAAAAAAGAAAAAAGAAAAAGGGAATGTTTTCCCGCGGAGGGCGAAAGGGCGCTGTACATGTGGCTTTTACACCGCCATCAGCTTCAATGTCGTTAACAGCCTTTTCCTGCCCACTCCCCTAGCTGCTCCCTCTTGCCCCTCCCTACCCCCAGTGATTGCCTGGCTAGCTCCCCAAAGAGAAAATGTGTTAAGTGAACTTGACAGATTCCAGGCTGGCTCCAGATGGCAAGGCCCAGGTTGCATGTTCCTGGGGTCCCCAAGCTACTCTCGCCTTATTAAGATGGCAGTAACTACGCACAAGTCAACTTCACTGCAGGGTTCTAATTCCTGGGGCCCTGGAGACCAGCCTCAGACTTCAAGGTGGAATTAGAGGCAGCACCTTCCACTGCAGATGCAGAAAAGCAACCATTTCCTCTCTTCCTCACAGTCACAGAGCTGGCAGGAAGGTAAGCACCCATGGACCCAGAGTGAGAGAAATATTACTTAAAACTGCGGAGCTCAGGGAGGGAGTTCTTTGGGTTGCTGGAGGTTCTGACAAGGGCATTTGAGCATCATGGTTCTCTTGTTTATTGCTTGTTCTGCACTGTCTGAACCTTTGGACTCCTACACATAATTGAGACTTTGACTTTGATTTATAAGTATCTAATTTGAGCTCCTCCTTCGTTTGAAAGCCATGGAGAAAATTAACTCCAAATCAAATCAATGCATTTCAAGTGGCTAAGCCCTTGTACCTCAGTGATTAAGGGCTGGAGTTGAAGCCTACATTTTTAGATAGTAGGAATCTGTGTGAGAATGAGTCTATAAAAGACAGACCTTTGCTGAAAATCATTTTATACGAGATATATAGAAAATGTGGCTACCCTTTTTTATGCTTTGGATTTCCATATTTTACAGAGAGCTGTAGTTATGTAGAATGGAGACTCCTAAGAGAGCAGTGAGTCACTTAATTTGAATATGTAAAGAGAATAGCAAGATGAGGCACAGAATTCACTCCAGGTATTTCATGGGAGGAATATCTAAGTAGTGGAAAGGTAGGTTCAGGAGTTTTAAGGATGGGGTGATAAAAGGGGGATCCAGGGCAGGTACAGAGGTGCTCTCCTTGCACTGGTGGCTTGCAGTGTGTAGGGGAGGGGAGGGCATTGAGGATACTGAAAGGATTTCCTCTAGCTTCAAGGTTCCTGTATGTATTTGCCTAAGCTCACCCACTTGAGATGCTTTCCTGTGCAAATACACTTACACTGGTCAAAATTATAAATGACAATGGTGACCTCTAAATCTATTCCTTTTTCTCTGTCTGTCTGTCTGTCTGTCTGTCTGTCTCTTTCATTTGTGTGTGTGTGTGTGTGTGTGTGTGTGTGTGTGTGTGTATGTTCCATATACATGTGGTGATAGCAGTAGGTTCCTGTGTGCACATGTGGAGATGGCCACGGGGTAGAGACTGGTATTTTCTTCTATCTCTCTACCTATGCCCTCAAGCCAGGCTCTCACTCACCCTGGAGCTAGGCACACAGACATCAAGTCTAAGTGATTCTTCTATTTCCGCGTACCGTCTCCTCCAGACCTAATATTTGGGTTATATACACACATGAACACATCTTTTCCCATACACGTTCAGATTTGAATTTAGGTGTTCGTGTTTGCTCAACAATTTCCTGCCACCTTATTTGTTGATGGTTTTTCATACACCACCTCAGAGCTCTCAACCTCTCGACAGGGGCAACTGAATCTTAGTCTAGATTTCTTTAGCTAAGGTAATCAAAAAGTAAAGACATTAATTCTTATATTGATATGAGTCCTAGTCCCTAAACAAACAGATCTCAACTGAACATCCAAGACATCTTGGAGAGTCTGATGATATTTGCATAGTCTCTCTTTCCCAGGACCAACAAATTGAAAGATTTCCTCTACATAGGTCTCCAAACAGACTGACTGGTTGATCCTCTGAGTAGAGGTGCAGACTGCTCTACTTGCTCCTGATTGATTTATCCTATAATGTGCCAATGCTGCGAAAGAGGCTCCTGATACACATTGTCTCATGTATCGCTGGGAAAATAGAGGAACTCATGTGGCTCTAAGGAAGTGACAATCCCCTCAGGTAGTTCCAGGTGGGACAAGTGCAGTCAATGCTCTCCCTTTCCTCAGCTGCATCCTGGTCTAGGAAACTTTCAACAGTCTGTAAGCCATCACCCAGGGCACAAGCCACGAAGGCCTCATCTACTCAGATGAGGCGGGTGCAAGAGGCAAGAAGCAAGCTACAGACTTTCCCCACCTCACTTCAGTGAGGACAAGAGACATCACTACTCTCATCTCTTATTCTACCGGGTCCAGACAATATGAGCAATGGTAGGCCATAGAGTTGAGTATATGGTGACTTTAGCTTGGTATTCTCCCAGGCACAGTGGGCTGTGTATGTGCATATGTGTGTGTAGGGGGGTCACTAATGAGGGAAAGTGTAGATATGTGAACATGGGTAGGAATGCTACAGGTGCCATTCACCAGGAGCTACCCATCTTGGTTTTTTTTTGGGGGGGGGCTGGACAGAGTCTTTCACTGGCCTGGAATTGTCCAGTAGCCTGGGCTGGCTGGCCATAAAACCAAAAAGCCCCCCCCCCTCTCTCTCTCTCTCTCTCTCTCTCTCTCTCTCAGATCCCTAGAGCTTCATGGGAGCTACAAGTGTACACCACCACATCTGGCTTTGTACATGAGCACTGGGGATTGAACACGTGTCCTCAGACTTGTGTGGAAGCACTTCACTGACAGAGCCATCCCCTGAGCCCTACCCTAGCATGTTGAATCTTTAACAGCGCTCTGTGCAATCAGTGTTTGTAGAAAAGTTCTCAATAATTTGCCCCCATAATGGGCATTTCCAGCTTAATCTTGGTGTTTTAGCTGAGAGGTCCTTCCCCTCCTTTGCACTAGAGGTGGTGATCAGATTCCAACGAGAATGCAGATGCTGCGCTCTGTCTGGAGACAGCACGTTCCCACCTGTTCCCAGAACTGTCCTGTGATGACTGGCTGGCTGATGAACAAAATACCTGACTGTGGCTTGAATGGTCTCTTTATGCTGATTGTTGTCAAGTTCTTGAGGGAAAGTGAAGTATCCTAGGTGTTTGACTTTCAAGGCTGTATGTCTAGGAATACGTGAACAAACTCTTGAGTCTTCTGTGCTTTGGATGGAGACATCCATCTTACCCTAAATGGAAAGCATTTGATCTCTTGAAGTAATGCAGACTCATGACTAGAGCATGAAGCCAGGAGAGGCAAGCTGCAGAGCTTCTGCTTCCATGTTTTCAGCAGATCCAGTTTCTCCATCTGTAGGCTGGAGCTACCGATGATATTGGATGGTATGGACAGTGGGACATGTCTAATATGAAATATATGCTCAGCCTGGGATAATGTTCTATCCCACTTCTTTCTAGAAACAAGCTGAATGCCATTGTTCAAGGGATATTAATATGATAGAGCATTTCCTCTTTATTCCAGTGTTCACTAGGTGGTATTGTTGTTGTTGTTCTTTCTCTCTTCTGTGCTACTTGGATCTTGCAGACTGAAAGCCCTGTTTCCATCTCTCCCACTCTGTTTCAAACATAGCTTCATCTCAGCTGTGGATTCCCTTCTGCCCCAAGGCCTTCATGCTGCATGAGCAGACCCAGAGCTCAGAGCAGCGCATGGAGCCCAGGAGCACCTGCCACTTTCTGCTGCTAAGTCCTCTTCCTTCCCTGGGCACAGGCACTCCCTCAAGAGACATGGGAAATCAGTTGTGATAAGTCATAATTAATGATCTGCTGGGTCTTGGCACTTATATAGGAAGTAGAAGGCTACCAGGGACTGGAGCAGCCTGTTGGATAAGAGTTGTCCACCGGGAAGTCCCCTCTCTTAGAGAAGAGGGAGACTTTGGAGCAGGAGGGTTTGGGTGGCAGGGTCTCTGCAGCTTTCAAGGCTGATACTCATTTGCTTACCTTGCATCAGAATGGCAGTAACTTGAGTGCTGGACCCTGGGGCTTGAGAGAGGCCATCCTAGTCTAAAGTCCTACCTCCATCTATCACTCATTCTGTAGTTTCCCTCAGGGTTTTCCTTCCTTGGGACTCTCAGTTACCTCTGTTAAATGGCCATTACATCACATACCCTTTAAGGCTGTTTGGATTAGAAATTTAATGATACTCAAAATTGAGCAGGTACTCAAAAGCACTCTGACACTAGGAAGCCATATTCTCCATTTCAGGGTGAAGAATACAGCTTTGTGGGTCCCCATGAAATCCCATAGTTCATCATGGACATTTTTGTGGGCACAAATGTACATCCCATTCACAATATCGGCTAGAAAACTATTGCTGAACCATTCAGATAGTTTGTGATTTCTGTTCTCCTTTGGTAGATAATTAAGTTGAATTTATAATGAAAATTGCTGCTTTTAAGTGAGTTAGAATGTGTCTGGTAAGCATTAACTTTCTCTTGCTTCGCTGCCAAGCTCTTTGGGGAGCTCAGTGACTCCTCCTGTGACCAGGAGCTGTTCTGTCCCACAGGAACTCCTCCCTTCGGGCTGCAGCAGCCAGGTCTTCTGTTGCACAGTCTCTTGGTATTCTCTGAAGTGCAGCTCAGCATCCTGTTCTGAGCATCTTATTAACTCCGACCTATAAATCAGCTGTAGAGTGTCTGCTCACAGCAAGGAGTAGTGATGGTGTTGTAATGACAAGATTTCCTGGCATATAATAACAGTATTTTGAAGCTTCTACCTCATCATGTCATAGGCAGGGCTACATGATGTAATATATGCTGTATTTGGTAGGTTTTTTTTTTGTCATCTTAACTCAACTTAGAGTCATTTTGGAAGAGGGACCCTCAATTGAGAATACCCCCAATACACACGCCAATGCATACATACACAAACCAGATCAGCCTCTGGGAAAAGGCAGTGAGATATTATCAGGAGTAATGATTGATGTGGGTGCACCCAGTCCATGATGGGTGGGGCCACTTCTGGGTTCTTGGATGAGAGAAGGAAGCAGGCTGAGCAAGCCATGAGGAGCAAGCCGGCAGCAGCATTCCTCCCTGGCTTCTGCTTCAATCCCTGCTTCCTAGTGCCTTCCCTGGCTTCCTTCAGTGCAGACTGCTTCTGCCTAACGATTGTAAGCTCATATAAATCCTTCCTTCCTCATATTGCATTTGCATTCTTTCACATCAATAGCAACCCTAACATATCACAGAGTTCTCAGCCCATAGTAGGCGTATTGCATTAAAGGAGATCAACTGATTGATCACAAGCATTGTGTTTCACACCGAAAGTGTTACAAAGGGTTTACAGCAGTTAACTTTGCATAGCCCACCCTACTAGTAATGATTACTGCATCAGGTGCCATGTTCCTGGTACCAGCCATACTGTGTTGTGTATTATCATGAACTTTTCAGTCCCTGCTACACTTCCTCCCAGGTTTATTGGTTTGTTGGTTGGTGGATTGGTTGGTCAGTTGGTTGATGGGTTGATTGGAGACAGGGTTTCTCTGTGTAGCCTTGGCTGTGCTGGAACTCACTCTGCAGACCCAGCTGGCCTCAAACTCACAGAGATATGCCTGCCTCTACCTCCTAAGCACTGACATTCAGGGTCTGTGCCACCACTGCCCAATTCCCCCAATTGTTTTTAAATCAATAGCTTCTTATATTGTTGGCCACTTCCCTTTGGCCACCTGGAATTCATTTTGAGGGATACTTAGGGAAGATGATGGCTGGTTGTGAATGTGTTTTTCAGGCAAAGGGAGAAGGAAAGGATGTGAGGGTTAGGCTCCTGCTGAGGGAGATGCTCCACAGAGGTGAGAACCCACAGCAAGGAAGGAACATTCCTTCCTCGGTGTTTGCTGATACTCCTAGATATGCTGGTGAGCCCCTGTCTGCCCACCTCTATGCAAATGAGTCCTCCCACAAGCTGAGGATGTGCTGTCCTCAAAATCCAAACGCCATGTGCAGGAGATGGGCTCGGCTGCTGCTGCACAAACAGGAGCTGAGGAAGGAGAGCGTTTGCCTGCAGTGAGTGATCCCCATGGTTGATTGCAATTTGACAAAAGACCTCCACCCGGGTATGAGATCTGACAACGTGATCACCACTGTAAGTTGCCTTTCTCAGGTCATGAACCGGGAGCTTCAGCCTGGCACAGTGTGGGAGGAGAGGGAAGTCGCCCCTGTACTAACAGGTGTTACCATTATGAGCACCTTTCCTGTGTTGGGAAAACTCAGTCCTCCCAACTTGACAGGGCTCTGGTCATCGCAGGAGCAAGGCACAGCATTTGCTTATCATCTTAGGTGTCTGTCAGAATGGACTTGTCAGTCTATTTAGGGACCAATCTGTAAGTGATGAGAGATGCCGTAAAATGAGGCGATGCACAAGTTACCAACTGAGATCCCTGCCTTTGAGATCTGGCAGATTTTACATTGTATCCCAGCACAGCCTTTGCTAAAGATGAGAGAGAACCCTGACAGTTATTTATCTTCCATTATCTTCCTTTCTCTCATCTGTGAAAGGAAGGCAATAGTGTGTGTCTTATGAAAATAAAAGTCTATTAGATAAATGCATAGCATGGTGTCTTACACCTAATAAACCCTTACTACATGGTAGGCTGGCTTCTGTGTCATTAACATTCAGACCCTCCTACAATGACAGGGTTTTCATATATCTATGTAATTCCTGGGGTTATGTGTGTGTGTGTTGAGAATACCTGTACACTGATGATATCACTGAAGCAGTCATCATTAAAAGTAGGTTTGTTGTGCTGCAGGATGGAGAGTAGTATTGCTTTAAAAATCAGGTTTTCATGGGTGTAAGTGCACAAGAAAAGGGTGTGTAGGGTAAGGAGCAAGGTCTGGAAATATAGATGATTTTCATCCCGGGAAATACTCTGCTTCGACTGAATTTGAACTGTCAGCCAGAACTGTCAGAGAATTTGGGGAATTAAGTCCTTCTCAGGGAAATGCTCTCCCTATTCAGATGTCACTCTTAGCAACTAGAGTGCAGGCTGGTGGTGGAGTACTTGCTTACTATGTGTGAACAAAGTCCTGCGTTCAATCCCCGACACTGACTGTCAAAAGTAACTGTAGAGAGGGTGAAAATATATGATAGATTTGTGGTACGTAGATAAATAGATAGGCAGAGAGGTGGAGGATAGAGATGAAAGATAAACCGATTCACAGATGCATAGGTGATGGACAGATAGGTGTTAGATTGATAGATGCACAGAAGAATAGATGACCGAGGTAGACAGATACTGCACATGTGCATTCAAAGCCACCGATTTTAGCATGCACCTTAAATTCTGATATGTATATGGAGCCCTGGAGTCTCCTCTGTAACACATTTTTCCTCCCAGCTTTGCTAATTCCTGTATTGTCTGTTCTGTTTCTAGCCCAAGCACAGACAGCCACAGACCTACCTTGTCTCTTTTGAGTTTCTTGTCACTGGCATTATCCTGGGAAGCCTTCCTTTTTGATACCTCCTACTTAGGGTACTGTTTAGAGATCCATCTGTAACCTTGTGTGTGTGTGTGTGTGCACGCATGTGAAAGGAATGCAGCTCAGTCTGTGCATGCACTCACAAGTTAGTGACATTTTTTCTTTTCAATTTGGGGGTGTTTTGAATGCTGTAGGATTTGAGTGTGTCTTCCTGAGGATACCTGTGTTTTATGATCATGTGTATGTTACTTACTTGCTTGGTGACCCATTAACTCAGATGTTATTTTCCAATGTAGAAGTATGATTTTGTTCTGAGTGTTTGTTGTTATCGGTGATGATATTATGAGGCAGGGTCTTCCTTCATAACCCTGTCTGGCCTGGAACTCACTACATGTCCCAAGCTCTCCTTGAACTCATAGTGATGCAGCTTCTTGATTTCTGGAGTTCCATGCATATATCTCCATACCCTATAGACTGTACTATTTTGAGTTTCCATCTGTATGTATATTTCACATCTCTCAAATGCCCATCTCTGCCCTGCATTGAGACTCATGGGTCTCTGTAATATTTGCCTTTAGATTCCAGTGAACAGTGATTTTGTCAGCATCAGGGTGGTAAATAAGTATTCTGTCCCAATGTATATGTCCTGAGTTGTACAAAATTAATAAAGATTGAGAACTACCCTCCAGATTTCTTTGGTGTTCTTAATCTACAATTATTTTTAATAACAGAAGATCCATTCTATGTATGAAAAGTCAAAGCCACTTCTGCATTGAAGTGTTTCCTCCTGGTGTGAGCATCTAGCTAGATGAACAGACATGTTACTTATTGGGCAATGAGAAGGTTTGTCTTATGACTTCAGTGACAGATTTTATCTATGGACATGCCTGCATATAGAGGCACAAACCTGTGTATTACTGGCCCCCTCTTTGTGCTAGAAGTCAGCTCCATCTCTGACAGCTTGCCTGGCCACACACTACGGTGCTGCATGCATACTGCTGGAAAACAGCTTATGCTCATCTACGTTTTGCTTCACAATTTCATGTTCTTCCTGTTGGATTGCAAATGGATTAACATTCTTAGTTGAAGGTTTATACAGTGGTAGGTTACCCTGTGACTTTTTTAAAGGACTTTAGTAGATTTTTCTTGAATCCAACTGGATGCTAGTTATGCTTTTTATTAGTTCAAACAGTGGCAGATAAAATGGTGAATGAACTGAGCATGTGGCCTTTGTCCTGGAGTGAAGCAGCTCTCACTGTTTAAACAAGAGCTCTATAGAAGGGACATAGAAGGGTTAACAGCTCAGGCCTAGATCAAGAAAATTTAAGCAGATGATTATCCTATGAGAAACTTTGTGAATCTAAATAATACCTACTTTTACACACACACACACACACACACACACACACACACACACAAACACACACACACACACACACACACACAATGATTCCTCCAATTTCTTCATATCAGGTTGTTAAATCCCTTGACTATCATCTGTACTTATTATTAACAGTGATCTGCTTATGTATATCCAAATGTTGAGTATCATTCTGTAGAACAGATATGATCCAACACCTATTCTTTTGAATAAGGTTTTCTTGCCACACAGCAATGTCCATTAATTATTTATATTATTCACAGAGACTTTCTCATTACAACCATAGAGTAGTTTTAAAAAAGAAATGTACATGTTTTTAATCTCTCTCTCTCTCTCTCTCTCTCTCTCTCTCTCTCTCTCTCTCTCTGTCTCTTTGTGTGTGTGTATGCTTGTGTGTTTGTGATGCATGCAGCACAAGCATTTATGACACATATGTGGTCTGACACATCTGTATAGATGTACATGCACCAATGTGGAAACTGAAGGTTAACATCTGGTGTTTTCTTCATTCATTATCTTTCTTGTTACTTAAGGCAGGGAATCTCACTGAATCTAGAATTTGCTGATTTGAATAGTCTAACTGCCAAGTTTTCCCTAGGAATACCTCAAGAATTGGGATCCCTGAACCCTCAAGTGCTGGGATTACAGGTAGATATCATGCCTTCCTGGTTGTTTTCATTTATATTGATCTAAGTGTTAATTCTCAGGCTTTTTCTATCCCATCAGTCCTCATTTGGCTCTTTATAGAGACAATCACTAATTCCTCTTCTAAGGTGTCATAGAGAGTGTCTACGTAATTAGTGAAGGTCTGTGGATCACTGTATGTCTTTCTCTAGTATATATGTTTATACTGGTATAACTCTTTCACTATGGACAAGCCACTTCAGTTTTCTGAGTCCCCAAATTTGGCACTTAATAATAATGTATCCATACAAGAACTGGATCTGAGAATATACAGGAGAGTGGTCTGGTATGCCCTGCATACAGTTCATAGAAGATGACCCTGTTGACTGGTAACCAGCTCTGAAACATTGGCCATAGTACTCTTGGGATTACCTGTTATTCCATAGTTCAAACTAAGAAATACACCATTGATCTGAGAACCAAAGTGCCAGAAAGAGACCCACGTCACTTAATGTGGGGTAAGAAATGCAAGAGTCAGCATTCCATCATCAAGGCCCCAGGTCTCCTGTACAGACTGGTGGCCACCTGCCTTTTTTCTGTCTCCCTGCTGCTCTGTGAACATTTCAAACACAGTACTCTTCAAGGCATTGATTTGAATTCGTGCTTCCTCATTGCCTGAAATTATTTCTCCCAAGATGTCCACACAGCTTCCTCCTTCCTGAACACTTTTCTCACTCACAAGCCTCTGCCACTGTCCAGCTCCATGCTGTTGTCATTCTCACAAATTCAGATCACTGTACTTCAGACCAATGTGTTTACATGCTAATTCCTTGTCTCCTGCAAAAAGGAGTGATCCCCAGGTCACTGAGGAATCTCTCTTGTTATATGGTCCACATAAAGAACTTTGCCTGGAATGAAACAGGAAAAAGTAGCCCCTGGGGGAAAAAAACTTTCTTTCATTGATTCAGGGCCTTCCCCACCATCTCTGTCTTTCATGTTCATCTTCCTGTGCACAAAGACAAATGGAATCTCCTACCATTTCACTGCTTATATGTATGTGCAGATCCATAGCCAGTCCAAACTGGCTAATTGGTTCCATGGATGTACTTCTCAACCTGCTCAGTTCATAGAGTATTTTAAAGAGTGGTGTACTGCTTAACTAACCACAGAGAGAACCCAGAAGACTCTTTGCTAAGATCCTGGATAGCTCTATTGTTGAAGTCCTATGTAGATGAAAGCTTTAGCTAACCAAAAGCCATTTAACAGTCTATCTTAATACCAGGGAAAGACAAATCTTTCGTAGCAGCATCCCATAATTTCTGTTCAGGCAGTCCCACCCTTGAAATGGATTTCCTTTTTCAAGGCCCCTTTTCTAATTAACTCGGGAGCCTGGATTACAAGAAGCCAACCTTGTGAATGGGGAGGGCACTCTGCAGAAGCAAGCACTGGAGGTGATGTTTAATTAAAGAGATGCCATTAGAAGGAAGAGATCTGAACAGGTTGTAGTGCTAATCCTTCTGGCTAGTTCTGTGTCCCTGCATGATGGTGATTGATGAGCTAGTTCTGCTTACATCTTCATCTGCAAGGTGCATGAGTTCCCTCAGGCAGGAGGGACTCCAGCTCTCTGTGCAGCCACTTGCCTTGACTGAGTTTCAGGGGCTGGTACAAGGCACTGACATACAAATGTTCCTCCTATGTCTGCTGCTTTCTTCCCTTTCTTTCTCTTCCCTAGTGGGAAGCTGGCTGGGTGGGTCTTTGAAAAGATTATAGATAGATAGATAGATAGATAGATAGATAGATAGATAGATAGATGATGGATAGATAGATACATAGAAAGAGACAGAGATGAAGAGATGATGCATGAATGGCTCAAGAGGATGAAGGAAAGTGAAAGAGAAAAGAGACAGGTAAAAGATATTAGTATAGAGATAATAGACACAGGACTATAGATGGATGGAGAATAATTCATAGTGTTTGTATATAATTATTGCTTGATTTATATTTACAGTCATTCATCCAGAAACCTACCAAGCCTTACATGCATTTGTGCATTTCTCTCTATTTCTGCAACCATTTATCTAGTCATTTCTTTATAAACAGTTTTGCGAACCTCACTTTCTTTATCCTTCCATATCTATGTGTATCTTTGTGTCTGGTTGCCCTATTCTGCCCATATCACCCTCTTTATCTACTGTCTGCTTTTGTCTTACTATTTGCTCTTCTATCTCTCTTATGCCTATCTCATGAGGCTGTGTGAGAAAGCCCCAAGCAAGTATTATTGGTTTTGTTTTTATTTTGCAGTGTTATGTAAGCAATCAAGAGGCCATTGGTTAAGCATTGGAATGTAAGAGACTGCCTGAGGTACCTTCTGACAGTTATTTAGTAATTATCCCTATATGAACATATATTCTAGTGTGTGCTAGTTTCTAATGTTGAGCATGGTATTTGTTTAATCCTGTGTATTTTAGAGAGTAGCTCTGTCACTGTCCCATTTGAATATGAAAGAACTGAGGCTTAAAATTGTAGGGACTGGCAAGTTGGTTCCACAGATATAAGCATCTCATGCTCTTTCAGAAGACCTGAGTTCTGATCCCAGCACCCATATTAAGCTACTCACAGCTATCTATAATGCCATCTCCATGGGTTTTGACATCTTCATTTGTTCTCTGCAGTTACCCATACTCACACATGTGCATACTCTTCTACCTACACTTATACACATGATTAAAAATAAAATAAATCTTTTACAGAAAAGAATCATGGATATTTTCCATAATATATAACATAACATACTAAGATAAGACTATTTCTACATTCCACTGTGTATGCATAGTGCCTGTAAAGAATAAAATTAACCAACAAGGCCCAAATCCAGCAATGCCATTGTGGGGATCCTGCTACACATGCATCTTTCTGTATAGTGTTTCTTTCATGTGGATGAGAAGATAGGCTTGTGTTTCCCAGCATTCCCCTGCTTTTTTCTTTCCCTTTAATTCTGTGTCCCATTTTCCTTGAGTGAACATTTTTTGCCACGTGGCCAAGAAGCTGGCTTTTGATTCCAGAAAGCTGCAGAACTTCCATCCGTCTTCTGAACCAAAATAAATTGGCAGAAATGTCTGATTTGACTTTCTTCTCCTTCTTCAAGGCAGGTGCTTTTCTCATTATGGAGACAAGAATGACACTTTGTCTCAGCAAGCACTCAGACACTTAGAATACCTGTGTAGTTTATGGTCTTGAAGCTGCTAGCTCACGGAGGCCTGGGGAGGCTCCAGCTCTGCTGAGCCCCATCTTTGTAAGATTATATTTTCAGAATCTGGGATCTGACCCTCCTCAGATAGCTCATCTGCAATGCTGATTTTAGAGGGTACTGCTCAAATCATTTGCTCCCCAGGCTGCCTTCTTGATTGAAGGGATTGGGTCTTTCATAAAACTGTGAGTCCATTTCCCTGTACTAAAGGAATAAGAGCTAATGGCGGCTAAATTATAACTTTTCAGTACCCATTAGCTGTGGTGAGGAAACTCTACTTGGAGAAGACAGTAGGCAAATATTACTCATCCTGGTCCACCCAACGGTGATTGAAGGTGGGAACTTAGTAGACGCTGTCTTACCTCAAATGGTCTTCACAAAACAAACTTCCCATTGTGCAGAAAAGAGGAACATGGGTAAGTATAATCTAATTCTAGTGTCCTGCAGAAATGGTTTTGCCTTCATCCTCAGATCACTTTGTTCTGACAATCGGATGTCTTTGCCATCGTGAGAACCCCATGTAACCTTAGGTCATATCAGTGCTTCCTTTCCTTGTGCACTCCAGAAAAAGAGATCACTTGATCATGGCACTGCACCCCAGGAAGGATCACAAAGCTGTCCTTCTAGAGACCCATCAGCTTGCCCTTCTGTGGGCCCAAAAGGAACAGATCAGGCCACTTGCCTCTGCACCTTGTTCCTAGCAGTGTGACTCTGGCATAATGTCAGCAGGCTGTGAATTGTGCTGTGATATACGGATCATGAGTTCTGCTCTCTGTTCCCCAAACCACCTGTCTACCTGAACTCCACTGGCTGGTGATGCTCCACTCTCGCTTCAAAGGTCTCATCTATCCCAGAACTCCCAGTCCAGTTGACTCTCACACCTTCTCTTCTGTTTTGCTACAATTTGTAATCTTGATCATAACTTTGATTTATTATCTTGTGAATGGAATCACCTTCATTTTTAAATTTAAGATTCAGTCTGCTTAAGGGACATCCTCCCATCAGAAGAAGATGGGTCTTAGAGTTCTGGACCAGGCACATATATAATGCTAGCCAGACTAAGTATGTGGTCTCTCCGGTTGCAGAATTTTTTGGAGAAATTCCTTTAATATTTTTAACTTGAGTGTGTGGGCACAGCAAGCCTTTTATTGGTGGTGCATTTATTTGCTGTATTTCTCCTCCTCTGTCTTCTCTTTTTCTTCCCCCTTCTCTTCTTTACTTTATGCTAAATTAACATGCCTGTCATTGGTTAAGGTTTGTATTGCTGTGGTAATACCTCATGACTAGAGATACCTGGTGAACAAAGGGTTTATTTGGCTTACACTTCCAGAGCACGGTTCATCACAAAAGAAATCCAAGACAGGAACACAAACAGGGCAGGGACCTGGACACAGGAGATGATGCACAGGCAATGGAGAGATGCCACTTATTGGCTTGTTGATCATAGCTTGCTCTGTTTGCTCTTTCTTTTTTCTTATAGAACCCAGGACCACTAGCTCAATAATGGCATTATCCCTAGTGGACTGGTCACTCCCTAGTCAACCTCTAATTTTAAAAGTGGTTTATAGCCATGCCTACAGTCTGATCTTATGGACAGATTTTCTCAGTTGAGGCCCCCTTCTCTCTGATCACTCTAGCTTGTGTCGAGTTGACATAAAATTAACCAGTACAATGACTGTGTCTAGCTTTTAATTCTCGATATATAATAGAACACTGGGACACATGACCTGCTCAGGCTTTCCTTTTCTGATGCATGTGTGCACACCAAGTGACTTACACTAACAGTAAGTAGTACTGTATTGTTTCCAAATAATTTAGAAATTTCAAATGGACTATTGTTTCTTATTTTTCAAAATCTTTAAGTGAGAGTTTAAAATGTTTGTGATTTCCTCCTTTCTGACTGAAATCCCGTATCTTATTAATTTTCATCACGCTACTCCAGTGTGTCTCCTTTGTCATTCTCTATATTGATTAATGCAGCCTATGTTGTTAATGCCTAGACTAAGAGCCCCTGTCACTTTTCACAGTGAACCCTGTGTTCCACGCTTGTATATCATGGATCTGGCTCAATATTCAGCATTAAACTTAGCATATCAAAAGGTGAAAAAGCTTTATAATAAACTGACTGCTTTGTGTGGTTTTGACTGTATTCTGCATTTGTCATTCCAAACATGATCTACAGAGGCATAAAACTCTAGTTGAGACTTATCTACCAGGCAGAATATAGCAAAAATTCCGGCAGAATGCAGAGTAACAACTGAAGAGAGCTGTCTAAGTGGAGGGCTTTGTGTTTCTGTCCATGGTGCTGAACACATCCCCGGGTATCCAAGTCAACTTCTCTGCCTTTGTCAACCTAACAATGCGATTATACTTAAATGACTACGTGACAAGGGATCAGGTGTTTCTCTATAATCATCCTTTAGTCTCATTTCATGGGAATATAGATTCTGTGGGTGACATGATGGGAGCTGACTGTCATCTACCAAGTAACTGTCTTGTCGTATAGGACAGATTCTAGCTGCATGTAGCTATTTACATAGATTAAAAGTAAATGAAATTAAAATGCCATTGCTTAGTGAAACTATGCATCTTTCAGACTCTCGGAGGCTACACATGACAAATCGTGCCTGAGTCAGACATCATAGATCTGTAGAGTTTCCATTATCCCAGGATGCTTTACACTGTGTACTTCCTTAGGATAGCATTAGGATAGATTTGGAAATGACCTCCATTAGAGCTGCATCTTCACTATTACAGTGACTGAGTGCTGCTGTATATGGCAAAAGGATTCTCATAGATGTGATTAGGAGATAAATATTAATGGAAAGATTTTTCTTGCATCATCTGGTTGGGCCCCATATAATCACAGTAGTCCTCACAAGAGAGGAGCTGAGGGGAGGAAGACAAAGACTTGATGGAAACAGATATATTCTGGTTTGTTTGGAAGTTGAAGAAAGGGGCTGCAAAGCAAAGCATTTAGGTGGTTGCCAGCAGACAAGACAGTAAAAAATCTGGAAACAGCTCAGAAAGTCTCTACGAAGAAACAAAAACAAAACATTCCCAGTGACATTTTGAGTATATGCCATTGAGACAGAAATTCCAGAATGAAAAGAATTCATCAAAATTCAGCCAGGTTAGAAAGTAATAAGATGAAGGAGTAGAGACTAAGTTTGAATTGATTCTAGATTTCTCCTGTTCAGGACTTTAAGAGATGGGGCTGGTTAGCTGCTTCTGTGAGTAAAGTCCTTGCCATGCAAATGTGAAGACCTGATTTTGAATCTCTATCCCTCAAACAATAAGCAATGTACAGAGGCACATGACCGTAATAACAGCTCTGTGCCTGTATAGGCCAGAGGCTGATGTCAAGTATTTTATTTTTTCAGGCTCTACCTTATTTTTGGAAACAGGATCTCAAGTTGGAGTTTGAGTTCAGTAAATAGGCTGGGAAGGGCTCAAACTTCCTCCCTCCCTCCTCCTCCAATGTTTGGATTATATGAGAGAGTACCACCAATCCAAGAGCATTTCAGTTAAGTAACACATTCTGGAGTAGTCTGGGGTATGTGAAACCCTGCCTCAGAAGACAAATGAATGAAAACAAAAAGCCTAAAGGTTGGGTGATAACCAAGGTTTATTCCAAGAAATACAGTACAGTGATATTTCTGTGCTTCTTTCTATTAAAGGCTGGTATTTTATCTTCTAAGCCCAGTGTGATATCACTAGTGTGGTGATACAAATGTCGTTTCTATTCCCTCATTCTGTTCCTTTCCACCAGGGCTGAATTTTGATGAATTCTTTTTATTCTAGAAATGTTTTCTTTACTTAGTGTACACTGTCATTCCAAGTTATTTTCTTATTTGAATAATAGCAATAATGACAGCAAGGATGCCATGATTATTTTACACACACATTTATCAAAAGCTTCTTTTATTTTAAGTAAAGTGGTGAGGAATTCATGAGCATTAGCTAACTTATTTTATGAATAAACCAATAAAATATGCATTTCAATCAGAGGAATTCCAGGTTCAAACAGTAGGCTTCCTATTCTTCATAATTTTTTGGTTCTAGAACTTAAGAAAAATATCATTTTTCCTTTCCTCTTTATATCAATAACTCTATTATCTTTTTTTAACACCTTGCCCTTTCAAGGAATAATTAACTTAACAAAAATCAGAAAAATCTCTTTAATAAAAATAGATCATAAAAGTTGACTTTGACTCTTCTTAATTTTGAGTTAATAGGCATGATACCCAGGGTCTTCCCTAGACTAATTTGCTGCTCTACTGATGGACTACATCCCTAGGATTAGTAAGAGCTCTCTGCAAAGTGCCAACCAATGTTTGCTATTCCAGATATCATCAGCAGAAGATGTAAGAGAAATGTGGCTGGCTGGGTTTGTGTTCTAGAGTTGGAGCATACTAATGGCCTATCAGTGAAAAATTATACTACTCTGCCTAGTCTGTATCTCCATGTTCTTTTAAATGGGACGATAATATCTACCTCTGAATTCCTAAGGGCATTTAATGAGATGCAAAGGTAACATCATTTAGGAACATAGGATTTTGTAAAGAATGATCACTGTTACCAGGAAAACCATTTCTCTACATTCTGCCTATCATATGTCGTTAAATGCTGGTTTATATTATATTAGTAGTATAGTCTTGAACACGGTAGGAAATGTTTCAAACAGTAATAATAATCACCTATTAATAATAATCTTTAGAATATTACTTCTTTAGTGATCTCATTAGAAAAGATTATAAACTGGACAAGGTAACATACACCTGTCATCAGAGACATTAATGGGATGGACAAGGAGGGTAGTTTGAGCCCTGAACAACATGGCAGGACCCTATATTTTATTAGATATTTGCTTTATTTATATTTCAAATGGTATCCCCATTCTGAATTAACTCTCTGAAAATCCTCTCTCCCATCCCCCTTCCCCCTACTTACTTCCTCCTCCAATTTCCTGACTTGCATTTCCCTATTCTGGGGAACTGAACCTTTACAGCATCCATGGTCTCTCCTCATTGATGTCCGAAATAAGAACCTATATTTTAAGAAAGCAAACTTCAAAATGAAAAAAAAAGGATTATTTCATTAATGACTCCAAATTCTATTCTGCATGAAGAAGAGATAATCTCAGGACCCTATTAAAATAATTGCAAAATCAGAGTATCCTGTATCACTCATAGGAAAGATGGAGAAGTCAGCATTCTTTGACTCTTTCACTGGTACTCTCTTGAGTTAAATTCTTGGGCCTTTCTGTTCTATGTCCTTCCTTCTCTGAAGCACTGTAGCCATCTTTGCTGCCCTGTGCATGACTACAGATTTTCCTCTCTCACCAACTGCTTCTTTACATCCTACTGACTTCCTGAGACACAAGTCTACCTGATGATTCTCTTCCTAGCCCTCCCTCGAAAACATTTAGTGAAAACTATTTGCCATTATTTTTCTTATTTCTCTTCATGTCTTCACCTTTAGTTTTAATCTTCTTTATATGCTACATTCTCATCACATGTATGTGCATGCACACATACATGAGTGTGTACTTGTGCATACATGTGCCAATACAAACATACACACACATACACACACACACACACATACACACACACACACACACACACACACACTGCTAATTAAGTCTATTCTGCAGTGTTGATTTATGATCAGGTACCAATATATTTTATTTTTCTTTCCCTTGGATTTCTTCCAACTCACTCATACACTTCAAGGTACATCTCCACAGACCCTTCATGAACTATCTGATACTTTTTATCTCTAGACTAGGAGCCATTCTTTCTGTTTCTGTAACTGTTTGGCCTTGTAAAATCTATGACACTTTGACTAGTAATCTTGCTCTATCTTTCCACATTCATATTTAACTTCCAATATAAGGACATTTTTCTTATCCCTGAATGTTTATTGTTGCACAATGGCACCACCAGCATAAAGGCATTACTATCACCATCTCTTCATTGAGAATTATATATTTAAAGATTGAATTAATGAGTAGGTGGATAGATGAAAGGATTGATGAACAAGTGAATGGATAGATAGATGGATGGATTGATGAATGAACAGATGGGCAGATAGATGGATTGATGAATGAGTGGACAGATAGAAAAATGATTTATAAATGAATTAATGCATGGATGGGTGCATTGATTCCTGACATGCTAGAATGTGTTTACATGGATTAAATAAAGAAATAGTTTATTTCTGATCCAATTCAGTTGATAGCCTTGTGGAGTAATATGTTACACCAAATGTCTGCTGATGTGTTAAGCAGCTTTCATACTGAGTGTGTTCAAGGCCTCTTCTCTGACCTCACATACAGAGAATGTTTGTATTCTGTTGTGTATGTGTTAGAGTATGTTTCAGCTTTGCAGAAAGATGCCCAGCATAATCATTAGTCGGTTGATTTCTTGGGGGATTAAAATGAGCTTTTAAAACCCTTTTACCTCTCTTGTCCCAAAATAGACACATTAGACAGGTTCTCAGAGGCCTGGGAACTTTGTAGGATCCAGTAAAAAGAAAGTCGCAATGTGGATTGAGTAATCTTCTATGAGAGGCTTCCAAGGGTTCATGTCCCAGTTCTTCAGCCAGGAAAAGCATAGGATTTGTAAGGCAAGAGAGGTGGGCTAGGATAGGAATCCAATTTCAATGGAGACTTCACCATGAATGCATTTAGGGAGATGCCAAGATGGCAGCTGGCTGTATTAAGGAGCCAAACCTCACCTGTGAGTAGTCTGAGTTGAGTCCCAGCTCTGATAATAGATACCTTATGGCAACAAATCCAGTGAAAATATCCAACAATGCCCAACAGCAAAGTAATGGAACTACTAGAACTGTAGCTAAATGATATAAACTAAGGAAATGTCCCAGTAAAGAATGGAAAGGGGAAATGGAGATGGGTGTTGATGGGAGTGGGTGTGGGAAAGGAGTGGGAGTTGTGGCAGAAGAAAATGGGGAAGATAAAATATTGCTGGAGATAAAAATGTAAGTTTGAACATTATCTTCTAGTAACTACATTAAGCCAGGTAAACAAGAAATAATTACATTTAATTTTAAATTTTAATCAATCTGATATGATCTGTCACCAAGAATATTTTATTTAGGTTATCTACCTAAGCTATTATTGGTGTAATACATGATCAAGATGAACACATTAGAATTAGTTCACATTATCCTCATCGCGCAAAGTCACTTCACTCTGTACAGTTTACATACAGAGCACATCTCACTTTCAACCATCTATAGCTGAGATATCTGATGCCTCTGCATAGCTAGTTATTGCTCTATTAGTACAGAGCTACATGTGTGAACAGATCTCACAGTCTGAAACTCCCCAGTGTACAGAACAGTCTGTTTTGTAGAGAACAAACGAGATCATGTTGAAACTGCCCTATGTCCTAACTTGCTTCTTAGAGGTATACTCAAGAGTCTGGCCCTTCCTTAATTGAGTTACATGCTTGCTTTATTTATATTATGAAAATGTCATGAGGGAGGAAGTGATTTCAGCCAGCACTTTGTCCAGACAGAAGCACATAGTGGGTGTATTATTGTTCTAAGACTGCCATAACAAAGAATCACAAATCGCTTGGTTTTGGCAACAAAATCTATTGGTACACTGCATTGCAAGCTAGAAGTCAGAAATCAAATGTTGGACAGGCTGTTTCCTTGAGATGTCTGAGGAGGAGTCTCACTGGTGCCCCTCTTGGAGCTTCCTATGGATTTCTGTCATGGTTCATCTGGTAGAAACACCAAACCTCCCTCTGCCTTTATCTTCATGCAACGTTCTCTTTTGGTGTGCCTCTGTGTCCAAGTATTTCCTTTGCATAAGATACAGTTGCATAGGACTAGGGCAGTAGATTATTTGGCATGAGAATATGCATTCATCTTCAGGAACCTACATATGAATGTAGTGACATAGATCTATAATAGAGATAAGAGACTACCTGGTGCTCTCTGACCAACCAATCAGTTCAATTCCTGAACCCCAAGTTCAGTGAGAAATTGTCTAAAAAATAAGGAAACAGAAAACCCAGCTCCTTACTCTTGGGTTTTCCCAGCCTATCCACTATTGTGGCTGTGCTGGCCCCAGCATCCATGTGTAACTTTGGGTGTATGACAGTTAAAGCTATAGGAGAAAGCTTGCTAAATGTAAGTCAGTAGTGAACATACAATAATTAACTAGAAAGAGAATGTCTCAGCTACACAGAGAGGTTCCAGGGTTATTCCATCCATCCTGAAGATAGACATATTGGAAATCAAATGAGACAAACCACCCTGTGCAGAGAAGTAATGCTGCCCACAGACACAATTCTCTGTGCAAACACACACTGCACTAACAGGTTTCAAAAATGTTATTGTTATTCTCTGACAGTTTTGAATTGAACTAAATTTCCACTCGCCTCTGTTTTCTTAGGCACTGTTTACTCAGAATTCTTAGACCAACTAACTAGAATGTCACCGTAGGTTGCACACAGTAATTTGACCAGACTCTTGATCTGTTAACATCTGAATACTGCTCCCTTCTGGGCTGCTTCCATCTTCTCTGCCAATAACACAAATGTTTTCTAAACTTCTAGAAATACCTGGTTTTCTTTGGATTTGCCTTGATATCATACAGAGCCTTTTCTCCCTTAAGTAAGCAAAGCTCTGTGAGCTTCTCAGCTTCTGCCGCCTACTCAGCTCAGTGTTTAAACAGGCAGGTGTCCTCAAAAGACCACACACCCTCAGCTATAAAAGAATAGTACTGGTGCCCTCATCAACCCTGCGTGAATCATCAGTGTGTCTCCAATCCCAAGCAGTACATCGGTTTGAGTGTGGGATTAAAGACCTTACTGGAAGTAGGGGCAGACTCAATTACAGAACTTGGAAAAATGGAGCTAATTTTCTTGGCTCCTCTGATCACATTTTCAAAGCAGTGAACTCGGCTGGCACTGTAGCTCAATGGTGGACTGCCTGTGCAAGGCTCTGGGTCCATACTTAGAGTGGGGACTTTCATTCCTGGCATGTGTATGGCATGTGTGTGCTCAGTAATGTTGTTTTTTGGATGTGGAAGCCCATGAAGTTACAATTTTCTTGGGTTCTGATGCCTAGTAATTTGTGTTACATTGTCAGGTTGTCATAACGTCTATGTTCAGCCTTCTTTACTCCCCATGGAAGGTTTCCGGAAGAATGAGTGGGGTCCACAGATCTTCGGGCATGTATAACTATTGCCATCCCTATTGTCAGGTGATAATAGATGGACAACATAGGGCATACTGAATGTAGAATATACAGAGAGTTTACCACAAATCTCAAACATCTTGTATTAACTGCCTGGCCTTTGAGACTTAATGAATGAGCTGGCCTTGGATGCTTGTGTTAAATGGGCATTAGAGATGCCTACTACCCACCTCCCAGTTCCCAGCCTTGCATTTGAGGCTCAGGAAGATCCTGTGGAGTTGTTCCCAGAAACCTTCCATCCTACCCTTGACTGAGATATTAGGAGGGTACCAATGGAGAAATAAAACACCAGTGGAGAAATAATACCCTCTACGCTACATATATGAAGTGAAAGGCATTTCCTCTTCATTTCTATGTCAAGCATTTGAGTTGCTTTGCATGAGGCTACAGCATTATGAAGGTGACTCTATGATCTCCTCCCCTTTTCATCTTCCTCATTGTGACTGGCTTTTTCCTGGGAAGGATCATTGATGCATTTCCTCTGTGTTGTGATCAATATGTGGGATCAACCACCCTGTGAAGGCCATGCTGGTGGTCCTGAGCCTAGTGTTCTGTAAGACACGCTGGGGCCTCTGACTTTAAAACTCACCATGAAGTAGTCCGCAGTCAGCCGGATGACAGAGGATAGTCTCTATTTTCTCTTTTACTTCCCTTCTTCAACTCTGTCACACCTTGTGTGAGATACATCCTCCTATTTTAGTACCATACCCACCTTCCATTTATGGTTTGGTCAAGCTATTTCATTCCTGAGGTATTTCTTGCTTACTCTTCAACTCCCAGCTTAGACATCAGCTCCTTTCAAGGACATTCTTGACCATTTCAGCTCATTTCATTTCCTTCCTCAAGACATGTATCCCATTGCACAGAAAATCCCAAGTCTGTCCTAGGACTCTGGCCCGCTTAGATCTTCACAGTGCCTGAGCCCTGGCTATGTAGTTCACTACTGCAGCCCCTAGCTTACACCTTGGAAGATGTGGGGTTCTGTGTTACTGAAGAGAGTTGTGTGGATTCCATGTTGCTTCTTGAATAGGTCACAGCCCTCACTTTCTGGCAGTCTTTCCTGGTTTCCTTTCCTATATATCTGACAATAATTCATTTTATGACAGCTCTTTTTTTCCTAGCTGGCAAACTATTAGAGACTAAAACTTATGCAATGCACAGTGAGAGACAAGGTCATACTTTATCATCTTTGCCTGCTGCCATAACCAGATTAGACACTTTTCTACAAGTGAGGTGAATAACGGCCAATTGATATTTTTCATGTCAAACACCTTGATTACAAACTGTAGGCGAACATGAGGGAACTGTAAAAGATCCTATGACAAGCTTCTGCCCTTAAAAATTGTATTGTTTCCTGAGACCTCCTTAATATCCAAGGGACAATACTGATATTTAAAAGACAAGCAGATTTTACTTTTATATACTCCTTGTAGAGTGTATGGGAGTTGTAGGTTGTCTTAATCATATCTTCTGTTATGACAAAGCACCCTGGGAAAAGCAACAGAGAACAGAAAGGTTCATTTTGGCTCACAGCTTTAGGATATAGTCCATCTTAGGATAGAAAGATTACAAGGCATCTGCAGTCAGTAATCAGAGGGAGTTGAATGCTGGAACTGGGCTCACTGTCTGGTTTTTAGTTAACCTAGGGATTTAGTCCATGAAATGGTTTCACCTACATTTAAACTGAGTCTCTCCACCTCCATTAACCAAATCTAGATTATCCTTTTCAGACTTGCTTAGAGATTTGTTATCTTGGAGATTCTAAATAACAAGGGGTTGATAATTGAGAGTATCTATTACCAAGGTATTTGTTGAGCCTTAGTTTGGTCATGTGATCCATCAAAACCACATATTAACTGGCTGTGTATATATCTAGCTTTGAGAAGAGCTGGAAGATGAAGAAGATATGTTGATTCATGGCTCTGTGACATACATTTTCTTTTGTGTAACATGAACAAGAATATCTCAACAGATCTCTATATTTTGTTGTATTTGGATGTCTACTTTTCTCTTAAATGTTGGCTATGAAGGTGTAGGTGACATTGGTACTGTCCATAAATTATATCTTCAGGGTAGCTATAAGGAAGCTATTGAAGACAATCCACTGTAGTAGGCTTAGCAATGGCAGAAGTCATTTCTTGTCACCTTGAACTTGGAGTTGACACAGATTTGATGGTGGTAGTAGAGTAGGAAGTGCCAGTGATGGTAGAGGTGGTCTTGCTGCTGCTGCTGGCAGTGGAGATGAAGGTGATGAACAGGTGGTGTTTGTGGCAGATGTGAGGGTGGTGAAAAGAAGAGGATGGTGAAAATCATTTTTTGAACTGTGATGTCCTTTATGCCCAGGACAGAACAATTTCTTATTGAATTATTATTTAAAGTACACTTATCAGGACCAGCAAGAAGACTTAGTAGCTAAAGGCATTTTCTATAGAAGGTCGATGATCTGAGTTTATTCCCTGCAACCCATGCAAAGGGAGGAGAGAATAAACTCCACAGTGTGGTCTTCTAACCTTCCTGTGCACACCAGGGCACATGTGATCACACCCATTCATATACACAGATAGTACCACTGATAAAGGAATAAGTGCTAAGATGCAATTTATCTGGCCTTTCCTTTCTGTAAACATTTTCTCCAAAATTCTACTTACTGTGTGTCCTGTCTTTGTGTCCACATGACTGTATTCATGAGGGTGGTGGGCTGTTCCACCTACCACTCAGAGACTGATGGGGCTGGCATGAGAGTGGATGGTGGAAGAGCCTGAGCAGCTGAGGTTTCTCCAACATCAATATTGTGACATCCACAGTGATGTGAACTTTATTTCTAGCTGCAAATGATATGTCAAAGTGGCAAGAAGTAACGCAGAAGACAGCCACTGAAAGTTTACAAGGACTTTCCTCAAGGTTTCTTTGTTTTTTTCTGTTTGTTTGATTTGTTGTTTTTGCATTTTTTAATATTCTGTGTTTCTATACTTATTTTTAAAACATTAAAGATAATAATGGCTAAAAAGTTAAGCTCTGGAACCAAAGTATATTGGAGGAAATTTTAGCATGCAGCTTTCCGATGATGTCTCGAGAACTTGTGTAGTATCACAAAATCCCTCATCTAGAAACTGAAGACAACATTTGTATCTATACCATGAAACTGTGGGCTGTATCAAAAGAGTGACATTTATGAAGATGTCTGGTGTGTGCATTCTGTGACACTTTCTAATTATTCTATTACTAATTCTGTTACTAATGTTCCTAGCAGCCACCATCATCAGTGACTTTACTGGCTCCCCTGAGTTCTGAAGCTTAGGAGGGTAGGAATAAAATTGTGACTTTTAGTAACATCTAGCTTTGCTGTGGATTTTAGAGATGTTTTCCAAGTTTCAAAAAAATGCTTTTGGTTGAATGATTCCAACAATATCCTTATCCATGTCAGCCTTCATCTGAGCACCCAGAGGTCAACTGTAGGGAATAGGAAGGTATATATGGACCGAGTCTGGTTAGATCGCTACATAGCGCAAAACCTCAGCTTTCTTAATGGATGTATGAAGACTGTTCACTCCCATGCAGATAAAGCCACCTGTGTTCATGGAAAGCAGCAGTCCACACAGGTGGCTTGTCTCAAATAGAGAAGAGTATGCATACTCTGTCTTGGAGACAAGGCATTATATATTACTGTATTGGGTGATTCTAGTGAGGAATGAAAGGCAGCACTGCATGTGGGTGGCTTGTCCCTTATATAGAGGTGTGACATTTATTCTCTGTCTTTGTGGCATGACATTGTATAAGACTATATGTGGTGATTCTAATGTGGACCATTATTCACCAGTACAGAGCAACAGGAGGTGGTGATGACCAGGATCTAGGTACCATGTAGGTCAGAGAATGTTTCTGTGGGCATAGAGATAAAAGCATGACTCAACCCAGTAAACAGTGTGTGTGTGTGTGTGTGTGTGTGTGTGTGTGTGTGTGTGTACTTATGGTTAGGTAAGAGTTTTAAAGCCGAAGTCTGGCTCCCCCATGTCCTGGGACAATGATGAGAAAGATGGGGAAGCCTCCCTCTCAAGTGACATTTCACTTCTTCAGGTCACTGGTAATCCTTTAAGAAATGTGCACTTTCACCTTTGGAAATCTCACCTCAGAAGCAACCATCTCCAGGACCCTGACTTGAACAGAGTGCCATAAATATTTGATGATTGCTAACTTTTAAGGAGTGGAGGAAAACAACCTCTACATTGCCTTCTGTAACTCCGAATGGAAAACTCGGGCTGGAACATTTGGCAAACATGACACTTCATCTTTGCAAGCCTGCCACCCACTCAAGCGGTTTGTGTTTCTGGGGCTGCTGTTTGTCAGCCGTAGAGAGATGGTTTCTGTCCTCTTGAGCTTCCATGCAGGGGCAGGGGAAGTGAGATGAGACAAATTGCTGCCCCCAGAGTTTGTGGTATGGATTATTGTTGTCTTTGCTTCTGGTTTGCTGTGAACTCTTGACCTAAGTGCAGTGCCCTGGCACCCAGTTTAAGAGGAGCTTTTCCACAAGCTGGAAAAGTTAAGAGATTGAATTCTGTATTTTGATCAAATAAAGATTAGCAGTGAATTTACTTCTATTTAAAATGAAGAGTACAGAAGTCTGATAGCTGGGTAACTTCAGTTACTAGTCTACGAGTATGAGCACCTTCAGTCCCATGAGATGATGTAGACAATGCTTTGTTGAGACAATGATTGCACAGTTAATACTCCAGAACATGTTTCTTAGGTTAGGAATATGGCTCTGTAGGTAAAGTGTCATGGGGTTCAGATCCCTAGCACCCAATCAAAAGCCAGGTGTGGATTATGTGCCTTCAGCCCCTGTACTGGGGAAAGAGATGATCAGAACCCAGGGGCTTACTGGCCAGCTAAAGAAGCCAAAACAGATTAAAGGGTTAATGAGATATCCTATCTCAAAAACTAAGTTGGGGAACAATGAAGAAAGACAGAACCATGTAGACCTCTGATGTCTACATCCATACACAGGTATGCATCCATAGACATATGAACTCATAAGTACAACACACACACACACACACACACACACTCACACACACACACACACACACACACACACACACGAATGCACACATGCAAATTATGAAAAGTTTCTTATTATTACCATCATCTTCTTCTTCTTCTCCATCCCCATCATTATAAGCATCACAATCATCACCACTCTTTCCTTTACTACCATCATCATTGCTACTAATACTATCATCTCTACTACCATCATGGCTTCCATCATCATCACCATCCAATCCATTACTGCCAGCATCTGCAACACCTGCGTAAATGCAACCATCACCACCTTTAACATCACCATTCCTACTTGCACTACTCCATCATCATCACCACCACCACCACCATCATGACCATCACCTTTTTACCATCACCACCATGATCATCATCACCAGTCACAACCATCACCAGTTATATTGTCATTGCCATTCATATCTTCTTCCTTATTCCCAGTGTCTTCACTTTCACATGAATTCAGGAAAGCAATTCTCTAATCAGACCAATATGGCTAAATTTCTGATCCTTACATTAACTAGTGACTGGTTTACTAGAGATAGTGGTATTGTTTTTACTCTAATTAGGCATGTATATGTATCTTAGTTTTATTATATATGAAAGGACCTGTAGAATTGGAATTTCTTATGTAAGAATTACCCAGCAGGTAAGGGTCTAACATCAGGTCAATGTGGGACTGGACAGACCCGATTTCATCCCAACAAAGGGATATACAAAAGAATTTATAAATGATCAAATATATGCCTGTTGATCTTCTCTAGCCCTAAAAGAATTACAAAAGTCTCACAATGAAGAGTAATCTGTATCATCGTTTCTATTTTATGAGTAAGGAACCTGAAGCTCACAAGGATATCATTGCTTGCCAACGTCTCCAGCTTAGTACACTTTGCTTCTCAGTACTTTACCTTGATCCCCTTTGACATTATTGATGAAAGGCTAGGTTCTAGCAAATGCTGGAAATTACTTACTATTATTTAGCACAGTTTGTGATTTTTATTTTTGTACAGCATTTTGATATTGCAAGCTGATTCATCTACATAAAGGTTTCATGAAGCAAAATTACCTCTTTCTAGTCTATTGCTTCCCAGTGGCATAAGTTTATTTCACTTAAAGAAGGTCGATGTAGATTTAGAAGGAAGATGGCTCATTTGGTGATGTACTTGCCATACAAACAAGAGACCAGAATTCAGGTCCCCAAAATCCATGTGAAATCTGGGCACAGAAGCACATAGTGATGATTCCAGCTCTAGGGATGTAGAGACAGGCAAACATCTGGAGCTTTCTGGCCAGGCAGGCCAGCGGGATTAGTGGGCTCCAGATTCAGTGAGAAATATTTTCTCAAAGAATATGAGGAGAGGTTGGGGAGGGCACATAAATTCTGCCTTATACACTTACAAATACTAAACAAATACACACATATATAGCAGTTTTAAAAAATGTTGGCCTGATTTCCCCATTCATAGGTTTGATATTACAAGATATCACATATACCATCTGGAAGACGAACTTTCTCTTCATTCAGCTTATTTGGGGAAACCTTTGGCAGAGGTTGGCATGAATCCCGTCCTCTGGGATGCCGAGGAAGCCATTTTACTGCAGACCTTTATTATTTGATGATTTGGAAAGAATCCCCAAGTCCTCGATGAGTCCAGGACAGTATCTGATAGTATTTCTGATAGCTTCTGCCAGAAGGTAGCTACTTTATTTGGTTATTTTATTTAATAGTTATGGTTAATTGTTTTGAAGTATTGTCATTATCACTCGCAGGGAGTTTGTCCACCTTGGATTCCCCTCTCCTTTCCCAGGCGGGAGGACAGATGTTTGGTTTCATAGTTATCAGGAAGGAGAAGAAACCCTTGGCTCTTGACAAGAGTTGCTGTCCACACTCGCTGAGTTGGACTCTGGCAAGGACACACATGGGTTCTTTAGAGAGAGCAGCCAGCACATCTTTTCTGGGAGCCTACTTGCTGCTGGATTTAGCCTTGACTGCCTGGTACATTTGGGAGTTATACCCAGGGTGTGGTTGGAATTCTAAAATGGCAAGAATGATTTTTATCATAGGGTTTTTTTTTCTTATGCATGGTATCTGGAAATTTTTTAAAAAGATTATCAATCATCACAGGTTTTCCTGAATTAGTGCAAGAGAACGACAGGGAGGTTAAAGGCCTCCAGGCTGCTTTGGCCCTTACCTCCCCCCTCATCTAATTTAATTAGAAGCCTAGTCAGCTCAGAATTCCCATCTACTCTCTCCATTCATTTAGGAGATCTTTTTTGCAGGGAGCTGTGTCAATGATAAGCAGCTATCCACATGAAGGTGCGCAGGACCCTTGAAACCTCTCCTTTGACGGACAGGAAAGACATGGTCATATGTAACTGACATTGTTTTGACGTTCCTCTCTGCTTGTTATGGTTTTAATAAAAATAGAAGAACCAAATATCTGCAGCTTTAAACAAAGGAGCTGGTTTGGAGCCTGAAGCTGGCTCTGCAGCTGAGTGAGGTAATGCTTTATATGATGTTCATTTCTACTGATTGGAACTACAGATCAAACAATGGGGTTGAAAGAGACAGAAGAAGCGAAAGAGGCAGCGAGTGAGCGTTCCGTGCTGTTTGTCCATGGCATGCCTGATGGCTGGGGCTTGGGCTGCTGTGGGTTCCTTCACCGACAGCATGCTAATGTACTGAGTTCTTATGTAAGGTGTATGGGGTCAGGAACAGTGCTGCGGCTTAGGCTATTTCATTGCAAGAGAGTCAAACCGTCTGGTAATTTAATCCACACCGTGAATGCTTGCGGTCCTCAGTGCTTCTTTCCTTGATTTCAATTTGGAATAACAATGTGACGTTATTCAATTGGTCCCATTTCACAGAAGCCAGAGTTGGCAACCAGAGTAGCTGCCCCTTGCCTAAGGGCACAGAACCAGCAGGCTAAGTGTCTTCCTAGTAACCACCAGTGATCACATCTTATGATCATTTTTACGATTAGCCTACATATTATTTCACATACTTATTTTTTGCTATTTTGTGTGTGTGCTTGTGTTTGTGTATGTGTGTGATCATGTCAGTGCAAATATAGAACATGCCAATGTATGTATGCATGTGTATAGGAAAATGTGGGGTAAAGGTACTTAGGCATGTGTGTGTTTATGCTCCCAGAGTATGCACCAAAAGACAACTGGAAGTGCCATTCCAAGAATTCTTTATTTTATTTATTGAGACAGGTCTCTCATTGGCCTCCAAGTTTCCAAATAGCCTACACTGGCTAGCCATAAAGGCCCCAGGTACACCTGCTTCCCGCTCTGCAGCACTGAGATTATAGTCAGGTGCCACCCTGTTGGGATTTTTATGTTTATTTATTTTTTTGCATGGGTTCTAGGGAAATAAATTTTAGTCCTCATGCTTGGAAGGTAAGTGCACTGCTGACTATGCCATCTCCCCAGCCCTCTTTTGGCAACCACGGTGTTTTTAATTTGCCTGTGACCACCTCATGATCTCCTGGAGCATCCTCCATCCTTCCTTTCCAACCTTCCCGTAGCCCCCAAACATTCCTTCCTCCTTTCTCAGAAAATGAAATAAGATAGTAGCAAGCTCCCCAGTGGATTTTATAACTTTGCATATCATATATTTAGTTTAGTAATGAAAAATTCCAGCTTCAGGCTATGCATAGAATAGCATTTCTAATGTTTTTTAAATAGCTATTAGTGTAGTGGAGCAGTGTGTGTGTGTGTGTGTGTGTGTGTGTGTGTGTGTGTGTGTGTGTTCGTTCCTTTCTACTACATAATCATCTGCTCAGTGGTACACTCTGAAACCCAGAGCAGCAGCCAGAGGAGGAGCGAGCTGTGATTGATGGGCCAGGCCTCCCTTGCAGAAGAGTCCCATCTGGGGCTGGTTTTGGATGCAGTCAGATGTTGAGGGGGAGGTCAGCCAAGCAGCCTCAGCTCCCCCTCCATCAACACCCCAATCATTCTCACAGTGCCCAGCCTGTACACCCTTGCTCTTCATCGAGGCTTGCGCTGGGCAGATGCTCTGTGGTGTGGGATTAGAACAGCTGCTAAGTTTATGGAGGAGAGAGCATGCAGCATGGTGCAGCAGGTATTTCTGATTTTTCACTTGATACTGTGATTTGAATGGAGCAGAAGGATTGCCTTGTGGTTATTTTAGTGTTAAGACTCAGATTTCTGGAGGACGATTTTTATCTCGAATCATCCCTGGTGAAAGGACAGGAGTGTTGTGGAGTTTTGTGGTGTGGTGTGGTGTGTGTGTGTGTGTGTGTGTGTGTGTGTGTGTGTGCATGCGCAGGCATGAGCACACGCGTGGGGTTTGGGGAAGCAGGTGCTATTGCATGGATCTGTGCTTCTCTTAGGACCAGCAAGTTAATGGTGTCATTTTGCATTTTTCCTCTTTGTCTTACTGCCCCTGGGGCATGATGCATTTTAGCCCATTTCAGCTCAGTGCAAGAGTCTTTCTCTGAATATGTGCAATTTCCTGCCAGAGAAGTAGATCAGAGCAGACCAGGTTGCTGAACTCAAGTAAAACAAACTGTCAGCAAGACTTCAAGCTGCCAGCAGCCACTGGGGATAGACGGGCTCCTCCGGAGAGTTTACTTCAGTGTGTGTTTGCCGGGAGGGTCTTGGAAGAACAGATGCTTTTGTTGGCCATGTGGACATTTGTAATCAGCGAGCTTATTATTTCTTGACAATTCCCATGCACTTCTTCATTCTAAGGGCTGGGGTTGTCTGGGTGAGGGGCTTAAGGCAAGAAATAGGCAGAGGACAAATACACTCCAGGAAGGAAACACTCTTAAAATTGACTGTAAAAGCCAAGAAAAACGCCTAAGTATACTCACGAACACACACACACACACACACACACACACACACACACACAGAAACACACCCCTACCTGCAGGAACACATTTAGTTCCTTTTGAGTCTGCCTTGGCAGCTACACGATCAGGCACTCTCCTTTTTCCTGCCACTGAAGGACCATGACTCTTTCTCAATTAAAATGTGTTCTGCGTTAGTCTTTCAAGCCAACATATTTTGCAAAGTCAGCCTGGCCACCACTGTGTTTCTTTAAGAGGAGTTTTACTGAAACCACTCAGTGTGCTACACAGCAGAAAGAGGATGTCTGGAGCTGGGTGGAGGCATGGAAAAGGACAATCAGAACAGGTCTCTGTCTCCTGCGTCCACCTCAGAGGCAGAGCATTGATTGTTTCTGGTGCCTATAAAAATACTCTGTATCTGAGGCCTGACTCTGTGAATATATGGATACATGAAGCTAAACAGATTACGGCTCCTGTCTTAAAATAGCAATAATATTCTGTCTATTTCATGCTTCAGTAAAATACTTAAATTAAAATGACTTTTGGGGATGTTTTTTCTTCTTTAAGGAATAAGATTTGTTTGCATCTTAATAATCCCTTCGCTCTTGGTAAACAAGTGGAAGGAACATTCACTTGGACATCCTGGGTAACACTGGACCCGCGTCACCGAGCAGGTTTCAACTTCATCTGATTGATGGGGAAGTTTGTTCTACGAGGACAAGGACATCTCGTCTACACCTACCCTCATAGACCTTATTTAGCCCATACTTTCGCACAGCTCCACCCTGGAGCCTTGTGGGTTTTCAACTATCAGAGATCCTGACCTCTTCCCACCCACACTCCCCCTTCCCTTATATTTAGCAGCAACCTAAGACTGTCTTGGCAGAGGGAATTGGATGTGAAGTGTGCACAAGCTCTCGGAGTGCTTGCTTGGTGATGAGGGGGATACTTGCAAAGCAGAATCACCTCCCTATCAGGGAGGGACACCCACAAGCACCCCGACTCTGCACATATCCAAAGCTCTCAGACTGTTCCATTTATTTAGGGAAAAGTGGAGGCTTGGCCTTCGTAGAGAAGAGGCAGCTTCTGCAAAGTTGAGACTGTGAAGAGCACTCTCAACACTTTACCTGTCCCCATCGCTTATTGGAAGGTGGCTTTAGCCTTCTAACTAAGATCTTGTTCACAGACCCAGAATTTGCTCTGACCTGAAGCAGAAAGGGTGCTCCTTCCAGTCATTTCATTTTCTAAGAAAATTTGTTTCAACCTTAGGCTAAGAACCTAGGAGCATCGCGAGGGAGGGAACAAAGATATCTCTCAAGTCATTTGAAGGTGAAAAATACTTCCATAGGAAGTACAATGATCTTAATTAAATATTAGCTCTAATTAGCCTAAAGTACAAATGTTGGGAATATTAATTAGGGTCTCTCTGGAGTGGCTGTCGGTGTTAATAACTAACTGTAGGGGGTCCTGCCAACATCTGTTTGAGACCTCCAGGTACAAGATGTGATACAGAGCCCAATGTACCTGAACGCTAACTACTGTCCACTTGGCTTTCCCTGATTTGGCCCTTAGACCTGGACACTTCATTTCTGACAGAGTTGCACAAATCTTGAGAGATTCAGGTGCTCTGGCTGCACAGGCATTCTTAAGTGTTCCTTGCCGTTCTTATGACATGGTCAGAGGACACTTAAGCCATGACTCAAACTTGTGATGGCACAGGTTTCCCATACTGCTGTGCCTCCAGGTTCCCAGGATTACCTTGTGCATCTGGCGAACAGAATCACAGGTATCTTGCACGCAGCATCTCAGGGTCTGAGCTCTCTGGAGTAGAAGGGGAAATAGGTTTGAGTACCATGATATCATAATACAATACATGCAAAACAAGAATTCTAGACATCAGCAATATTAGCATTTGGGGTCCATTGAGAAGAGGGCCTAGTTTTTGCACTACAGGAATTAGGCAATATCACCATTGTTCAAGGACTAAATGCTAAGAGCAAAGCCATCCTGAGCTGTCACAGCCAAAAATGTCTCTAGTCATTGTCTCATATCTCTTTGGAGTACCCATACATGTCTGACAACTATTGGCCTAATGTACCAATCAGGAGGTGAAGGGCAGTAGTGCTCAGCTTATCTTCTGAGGACCAGTGAACAGAAGGAATGGACTGTGTGATTTTTCTCTCTGTGTGTCTTCGTTTGTGTTCATGTATCCATCTGAGATTATAATTGCACATCTATTGAAGGGGAAAAATCCAGAAGAGAGATTCTAAACTATTGTATGTAAAATCATCGTTGCTGCCAATATGGTGAGACAGCCAACATCATTCCTTCCTTCCTTAGAACATGTCCCTTTTCTTCACTTCTTAGGTGGCTGTAAGCCTCATGTCCTGCCCAAACTCTTTGTACAATAATGGTTCCTTAACTGGACTTCCAATTTCTCCTGCTTTTCTGCCATAGCTGCTGGAAAGATTTTCCTGCACAGGTCCAGACAATAAATAGTTTAAATGTTGAGATTAAACCAACTCTGTGTTTGATGTACAAGAGCAGCTGTAGGAAATTTGTTAAACAAATAAACCCATTTATTGGATTATATACTGATAAAACTTTATTTACAAAAATGAGCAATGGTCTAGGTTTGTGCCATAGGTTGTGTGCCACGCCAGCCTCTGTCAGATATGGTTTATAATTCTCTCAGGAAAAGAAAAGTGCTTAAGTTCCATATCAAAACATCAGATGAAGTACACACACACACACACACACACACACACACACGTGCCCACACACACACACCCCTCCACACAAACTTATACGTGTTGGGCCCTTTGGATCATAAAGAATAGAAAACCACCTAAAGAAGACCCAATAGCAGGGTCTGATTCTGCATTTCTATAATCTCTGCTACTGAGATAGGAAAACAGAAAGGTCCAGTCCTACTTGAATGACTTTGTGAAAGAAACGTTGTCTCAAAAATGAAAAGAAAAGACAGGCACTGGTGGCATACACCATAAATCTCAGCATCTATGTGTGAAAGACAGGCGGATCTCTGAGTTCGAAGCCAGCCTGGTCTACAGAGTGAGTTCCAGGACAACCAGGGCTACACAGAGAAAACCTGTCTCAACAAAACGAGACAAAACAAAACAGAACAAAAAATGAGAGAGAGAGAGAGAGAGAGAGAGAGAGAGAGAGAGAGAGAGAGAGCATTTGACTTGCACGTATGAGATCCTGGGTTTCATAACTAAAGGGAGGAAAAAGAATGGGAAGGAAAAGTGATTTTGGAAGTTTGAGTTATATAAGATGAAGCTGCTCTGGGGAAGGCAAATGCAGCATGGAGACAGTGATTTAAACAGTTGTGTACGATTCTAGGAAGATGCATTTCAAGTGCAATCTTTTCAAAAACAAATGAGCACACCGGTGTGTGGGCAAACAGGTAGACGTAGAGGTGGTGGGGAGCTGACGACCGGGAGCAGAGGGGCCTTTGCACGTTGTCAGGCAAGCTATTGGATATATATCCCTTTTTGTAACTCAAGCATGGCTGTTTTCAACTGTCCATAAAGATAGATTCAATCATGATATGATGTCATCAAGATGTGAGTGCTTCCTGTTTTCCCAGGCCCATGGCATTTTGTTCTGTGTGACCTCATCTGTACACAGGCCCCAGGCTAACTCTTTACGGTATTCTATTATTTCTGCTACTATATCACAGCAGAAAGAGCACTTCCCAAGCACGATAGCAATATCCCAGGCTGACAAGAACTCAATAGTATGACAACAAGGAAACTGAAGAGTTTGCTAAAGAAATGGTCATGAGCCTACCCTGTGATTGGCAGCTGACGTCATGTGGCTGACTCTGGTGGTAACTCAGAGACCACCAGGGGCAGAGCATAGTAGCCACTTGTGCACTCCACAGGCTGAGGGTGAATGTCCCTTAACATGGAAGATGGAGTGGGGCATCTTTGAAGAATTCAGTGCAGACTCTGAGCACCCACGAGGCGGTGCATGCTTGCTTCCGGAGTTGGCTAGGCTCATGAAGCCACCCAACCTGAGCCATAGCTGACCTGCTGCTACCTCAGTGCAACAGGAAAATGGTCACAAAAGAAGAAAGTGTGCCCTCCACCCTGTGGCATAGACGTTGGAGTGGTTACGGAGGAAGAGAGAGCCGGTGGAAATGTGTTCCTTGTAAAAGTATTTGAGCTCCTGCTAAGCGTATTTCTCTTACAAGTGCCAACTCTAACAGGGTAGTTAATGGTCATCTCTACAAAGGCTTGAGCTCTGTATCTGTGCAATGCTCATGTTACTGTAGTAGAGGCTGAGGTCTCCTCTTGATGACCCATATTGACCTTTGTGCCCAGAATCCTTGCAGTATGACTAAAGTAACATGTAAATGACCATAGAAAATGAGAGAAGCCACTGTCGGCTCCGCTTAATTGTCTGTTAGTCTCTCTCTCTCTCTCTCTCTCTCTCTCTCTCTCTCTCTCCCTCTCTCCCTCTCTCTTTTTCTGGCTCTACAGCTGTTTCTTGAGACCATGAACATTTTAAACCTCTGGACTACTCTTTCGTATGCTCTCTGCATATGTGTACGTGCAGTGTGTGAAGGCTGGTGGAGTTATGGGGGTGGAGGTGGAGGGAGGGAGATGTTTCCAGAAATGGAAACATTTGAATTCATGGGTTTTTTTTTAATTCTTTTGACTTGACTGTAATTATCATACCGAATGTTTAGGCTATAACTGAAGGGGGAATTGTTATATAATGTCCTGTACTTATGTATTACAAAAAGGAGACAGGGTGAGGTGCATTGATTAATGAGGCTCAGAGTTAACTAGCATCTAGCATCTAAAAGGGAGAAAGTAGACTGTCAGGCGGGTCTCTAAATTAAGCCACAAATTACCATTGGCTGTTTTTTATCACTACTGAGGCCATCATAGATACTACAACACACAGACACACATAAACTGACACGTGAACACATACACGTGTGTACACACACACACACACACACACACACACACACACACACACACACTGGTAGGATTTTTACTGTGGACCCTTCCAAATCCGCTAATAGTTGACTTTAGTCCAAATGCACCTCTTAAGCACATGCGAGAGCAGTTTGACTGCTCAGCACTGTATTAAATTAGTAGACAACATGAAACTAGCCTCATCCAAAATCTGAAGTGAAACTGAGGATCCGCCAGTGGTGTACAGACCTGACAGTCTCAGAAAGTAGTATTGGACATCTCAGGGAATGTGACGTCATCATGTTCCTTCATGATGATGTTCACCATTTGCTCATAGTGTGTGGTGAGGAGGCTCGGCTGAGAGGCCACCCTTTAGGCTCTAGCTGGGCCATGGAAAGAGTGCTGGGACTCAGTGGGGAACAGTTCTGTTTGTGGAACACTAATGGTGTTCTCTTCCCTTCTCCTTTTCTTTCCTTCCCTCAGGGTAATCAGGAAGCAGCGGCCGCCCCTGACACCATGGCTCAGCCTTATGCCTCAGCGCAGTTCGCTCCACCCCAGAATGGCATCCCTGCTGAATACACGGCCCCTCATCCCCACCCCGCGCCAGAGTACACCGGCCAGACCACTGTCCCTGACCACACATTAAACCTGTATCCTCCAACACAGACGCACTCGGAGCAGAGCGCTGACACCAGCGCGCAGACCGTCTCCGGCACCGCCACAGTAAGTGGATGTCATGTCCAGGACCTGGAGGGTGCTGTCTCTGAGCAGGTGCCCTGGCCCTGGAGCTGGTAGTGGGCAGCGTACCCTGTGTGCGGGGGATTTTGACAAGCAAAGCAGCTCTCTCCGTGCACTGCAAGCTTCCCAGAGATTTCCTTAGCAATTGCACATCCTTATCTGTCATGTAGACCATGTTTTTATTAGCTGTATATATTAGCAAACAGACACAGGCTGTATTCTTTCTGTCTCTAAAGTGCCGAGTTCCCCACAATGCTACCCCAACGGAACACATACTTTTAAAAACTATTTCATGGAAATGTGGGGGTGTGCAGATGTAGACAGAAGGTAGAGCTGTTGCTTAGCGTGTTAGGTTCTGGAGCTCTATCTCCCTCTCTGCAAAACATGCGAAATCACAAAACAAACCAACCACCATAACGTGGACATGCAGAGGTACAACATATCTGCTCATTTTAGTGTATGCCTTGCTGATTTTGACAACAGCTGTGCGACCATTGCCACAGTTTGATTTCAGAACATTTTATCAACTTTAGAACAAGGCTTATACCCATTTCCAGGCTAGCCATCTTCATTCTTGCGTGAGAGCCTTGGAGACCCGTCTGCATTCTTTCTACATGGCCATGCTTTCTGGAGTGTTATTTGTTTGTTGGATCAGGTCTGAAGTAATCTAGGCTGAACCTGCAGCTCCCTGTGTAGGTGAGAATGACTTAGAACTTCGAGTCCTCTTGGCACCTGTGAAGGCCTGGCTTATGGGGCACACCACCATGAGCAGGCTATGCAGTGCTAGCACTGGAACCCAAGGCTTGGTACACACTAGGCAAGCTATATATACAAGCTCCATCAACTCAGCTGCAGCGTCCAGCTGTGGTTGATAGGATTCTGCTGTTGGTCCATATGGAAGGGATAGGTGTGCGTGAACGTGTGTCGGACGTTAAGAAAAAAACTGAAAGTTGGATTGAATAGATAAGAAATAAGCAAACCGAAAAAAAGATGCATTTTATTACCACCCTATGTTACAACTAGGGTAGTAGGCCAGTATCAAACATGACCACAGGCACTAAGAATTACATTAAAATTAGATGGTGCTCATCTGTGACCCACCTAAGATAATTAAGAATACGCACACTTGTGTTGGCCATATTGGAGAAAATGTCCTCTGAAAAGTTCTTAAGAGAAGTGGACATGTAACGTCTCTAAAAGGCTTTGAAAGGCTTAAGCTAAGGTTACCTTTCCTTTCCACATTCAAGGTCGTGGGAACCCAGAAAGCTTTGTTATGCACTTAATGCATTTCATAAAATACAAGAGATCACTGGGTAGCTTTGCCGCTTGGCTCTGTATCTATTTCAGATACAGGCTTGGACCATAGTAAAAGCAGCACACACTCAGAAGCTTTCTGTTGCTCCTACAATCTGTATCTTGCTTCTATAATATATACATTTCACTTATAATCAACATCTAGTATACCAAATGTACTATAGAGGCATTAGTGCATTCTCTGCAAGTGAGGCCATCCCCACTCTCTGGCTCCATAGCATGAATTCTCCCACCTGATGCCCTGCCCCATCTCCCACGCCCAGCCAGTCCTTCATTCACCCAGCAGGCTGGCAGCTGCCGCCCATCTGCATCCCACCATCTATGGATTGGCCCTGTATGGGCAGGTCTCACCATCTGAGACCCATACTGCAAGGCCTTTGGTGTTTGCCTCCTTCCACTGGGTTTTAATGTTGCCATGGTTACTTGGCATTGCTACTCTGTCGTGTTCACAGTGCTCACTACTGGCAGCCATCTGCCCAAGCCCCATGGAATGCTCCTCCCTTCTCAGTATTGGGAATAATACCACTGCCATGGTGTTATTTGGCTGGCCTTCATGGGGGATGTGTCCATTAGATTGCTTTTCTGGGCTGCCAGCTTTTTGTGGTGATCATATTGACTTACAGGTAGGAGCTACTTATGCAACATGGAAAGCACAAATACTTACTTGCCCATAGATGAACAACTTGTCTTAGATCAATCCAATAGAATAGTCCTCAGCAATGCAAAGGACTGAGCAACACTGTGGATGAATTGAAAATAACAATGACAAGAAATAGAAAATACAGTAAAAGGGGTGGTTGTTTGTCCTTTGTTGATAATTCTGTGATGATCAGGGGTGGGAAGGGGTGGAATGTTGTTTTAGAGCTTATAAACTTCTTAGACAATAGTTAATAAACTAACTCTGTGATGGTGAGTTTTAGGATAAGAGGAGCTACTGACTTCCAGAAGCAGATTACAAATAGAACCAGACAAGGGTTAGGGCATGGAAACCCAGGACCTGAACTCAGTATATGGTTGACTTTGCAGTATGGGGGATCAGTGAAGGCCTGGGAGCATGAAGTTTTTCTTTCTTCTTTCCCTCTGAAGTCCTGGGCAGAGATACCATGACGGTCAGAAGTGAGGTACAGGATAGAATAGAATGGTGGATGGTGGGGAGGCAGTTCAAGAAGGCCACAAGTCAGGAACTGAATGGGAAGAGTGGTGGAGAGGCTGAGGAGATCACAAGGCAAGGGTAGGATGCTCGAGTCAGAGAAGGGAGCTTTGGACATCTTAACTGTGGTAATGAGGAGGAGCAAGGAAAGAAAGCAGCAGAGGTGGACAGTGACCACAGAGAGTCGTTTACAGGCTGGGTGACTTGGGTTCACTAATTTAACCCAAGGAAAGCTATCTCTAAGGGACACAGTGGGGACAGGACATAGAACATATAGAAGACACACAGTGAGGGAGGGGGAAGGTCCAGCGACAGCATGCTTGAAAGGAAAACCAAAGGAATGGGCCATATGCAGATTAGAAAGAGCAGGCATAACAGGAAAGAGGAAATTTTAATACTTGTACAGCTTTATGGAGGTACAATGTGCAGACGGTAGGCATACACACTTCTGGAAAGTACACACTTGATCCACCAGTATCAATGATCACATGCATGGAACTTTTACCAACATTAGGAACAATGAAAACATGCATCACCTGCAATGTTCCTGGCCCCCATCACCCTCTCATTCTCATTCTTTGCCGCATTCCCAGGCATCTAAAGGAGCCCCTCCTTCTGCTATATACTTGGCCTTCCATGTCCATATCAAACAGTCTGTGTTCCTGTTCCCTGCTAATCACCACACTTGTCTTCAGTTTCTTCCACACTGTTGCTTTTGTAAGGAACTCACTTCTTTACATTGCTGAATACTATTTCAGTGCATGGGCATGCTACAGTCTGTCTCTCCATTAACTTGAGCACAGATATCTGGGTTGTTCTCCATGTTGACTCACAGGAAATACAAAGAATTTGAACTCAAGTAAGCAGATCAATTTCAAAATAGAAGACAAGCAAAGACAAATGCAATGAGAGTTCAGAGACCTGGGCTCCATAGCTGAACCTGATACAAGCACTTTCTTAAGAAATTCCTTTTCTTGCTCTGTGACTTCATTATCTCACTATGACTTAGAATTAGGGGTGGTATTTGGCAACTGGGGGGCATGATTCTGAATTTTGGCAAATGTGCCAGGAATACACTTTTAAGAATTCCTAGACTATCTGAAGGCAGGGAATTCTAGAGTTTGGAGAATGTGCTTCTGGGGTGGGACTGACCATCATGTTCTCTTCTCTGATCACATTTAAATGAGGCACTCTGTGAGAGAGGGAGTGATAGAGATGCTGTCTTTTCTGCTACAAATCATTAATGCAGATTCTTCCCCCTATGGACCCAAAAGAAGACACTTATATGTGTCTGAGTATATGCTCATGTGGAAGCGAAAGGGAGACATTGAATGCCCCCTGTCTCTCTCCACCCTTGTCTCTTGAGACAGGATATCACACTGAATCTGGAACGCACTGTCCTAGCTAGGTTGTCAGTCCACCAAGTCCAAGCAATCCTGTCTCTAACTCCCCTGCACTGATGTGGGCATACCATGCCCACACCCAGCTTTTATACATGCAGGCTGGGTATGAGCTCAGGTACCCAGGCCTATTACCAACTGCTCTTTGCCTGCCAAGCTCTCTCTCTGCCTTCATTACCTACTTCTGATTTTTTCCTGATTTGAACTTGTCTATGACAAGTTTACATCAAATTGTCTCTGTCTCCCCATATCTTGATGGAGATGATTTCTCTTTCTCTCAAGTTCTGCATTGCATGTGGAAGGAATTAAATTTTAAAGTAGGTCAGAACAATGCTTCTCTCAGTGCAGGATACATAGGCTTACATTAACAAAAAGTTACTGTTAGACAGAACCTATAGCTCATCTCTAGAGCATGTACATAGCAGGATCTATAGAGAAACAAGAAAAGGTTGGTGTTAGAAGAATAGCTAAGCTACTCCTTATAGGAGAGTGTTATCTTGGAATAACTACCCTTTGACATATAAATTCATGCTGTTTAATGTCATTTTAAGGACATGTGGAGGCTATGCATTCTCCATCCATATGGTGGCTCCAAGAACATCCAATATATGCACATGACTTAACACAAATTGCAGAACCTCAAAAGAGAGACGGTGTGCAACCTTGAGCTCCCAACCAGAGCTAAGTAAAGCAAGGACAGACGAGCCTCAGCAGGTCGTCTCGGCCATTCTCCAGGGGCTGAGACAATTCCCCGCAGGATGGTTTTCTGCTGAGTTTCTATTTTGTGTAGGATTCCAAGCATATCACAGATCCCGGTGCTGACAGAGCCATTGCTGCATTCTCCCGGATACTGTTCCTGACGAGGTATTTTACTCTTGACATATTATAATTAGAGATTTGCGAGTGGAGAATTCTCCTTGTATCTCCAATAGCAACTTGACTTCTATTTTTAACACCTCTGCAGTCTGCTTAAGCCTTCTACACTTTCCCACTCACTCTGAACTCTGATAGGAAAAAGAACACAGGTCCTGGAGCCAAGTCTCTGAGCTTGGTCTCTGCTGACGGAGAGGGGAACTGTCACAGCAGCATCTGTGGTTTCTAGAAGGGACTGTTAGCAGTGTCCCCAGATCTTCCTAATACCATCAGACAGTTGAAAGAGTTGGTGATGGGGTCTTACTTCTCAACTTTTTGTGTAATTCCTTTAGATCAAGGAATGTGCTAGATGAACAAACCCCTTGCTTAAGAAATATCATATTTTGTTCATTAGATATTTATTGTTCAAGCAATTAAAACATACAGTTTAAAAAGTCAAACCTTGCTTACATTTTATTATGGCTGAAGAAAACTCCATTTTGTCTATGCACCACTTTCTTTTTCCATTTATCTGTTGATGGACATGCAAACTGGTCTTACTTCCTGGCTTTTGTGAGTGATGTAGCAACCAAAGTGGATAGTCACATCTCTCTGTGGTGTGGTGTGATGGCAGAGTTATTTGAGTGTGTGCCTAAGAGTGATGTGGTCCTCGCTATACCTATTTTGAGAAAACACAATACTGATTTCCACCGAGGCTGCACAAGATCACTGACCTGCCAATGGTGGATAAGGACTCCTCGTTCTTGGAAAATAGAAAGAATTAGAAATCACTGTTAAGCATAGTCAGGCAAACTCAGAGAGAGAATTACATTGTTTTCCCTCATGTTCAGAACCTAGATTTGAAATTGTGGATATGTATATGTATGTGCTCATAAAACAAGAAAGGATATAGTAAGTATAAACGCATTTAAGAGGCAGGGAAGAATGATAAAAATGTATTTGGAAGAACAGGGAGGAATTTTCAGGGAGTAAGGGGGAAAAAGGAGACAGGGCAGGGAACATAGAGATGGCAGTGATGAATAGGAACATATTAGAACACACATATGAAAAATACCACAGTGTGTGTATATATATACATATATATATATACATATATAGTATATTGTATAGTATATTAACTTTAAATTGCAACTGAAACTTGCATTAGAGATCAAAAAACCTAGGGCTGGAGAGATGGCTATATTTGGGTAAAGCACTTACTTAGCAAACATAAGAACCAGAGGCCACATGTCTAGCACCTGTGTCCAAGCCAGCAGTGGTGAAGTTAATGTGTAACCACACACAGCACTGGGGGAATGGAGGGGCAAAGACAGGTGGATCCTAGAGACTTCTTGGTCTATAAAATTACCTAAAACACAGAGTTAAGGTTCAGTGAGTGTCTCCATCTCAGCAAGAAATGCAGACATTAGATTGAGGAAGACATTAAATATTCACCTATAGTCTGCATACAAGTGTGCACAGTGAGTGCCTGTGTTTGTGTCTTTCTGTGTGTCTGTGTGTAATACATATAAAGACAATTGTTTTTAGATGTAAAAATAAAAAATTAGGGTCTGTCATACCATACCCTTATTTATACAGACTGCTGCCAGACACAGGGCTGCCAAAATCTCCTTTTCCCTTCCAGAAATATTTTATGCAGAAAGCAAGCCCAAATCGCCATCTCTACCTCTCCTGCTAGAATCAATACCTCTATCCCTATGGTCTGTTACTGACTCAATCTGTGTATCCTCTAGCCTTTCACCAGCGCAAATAAGCAAAACAGTAGAACTTAGATCCACTAAGCACCCGCTTCAGTGCCATTTTATTGGGGGTGATCTTTGTACACATGTTGGAGCCCAGGTCACTCCTTTCACCTTTGTGTAAATTCTTACAGGCAGAGGTTTCCGAGAGGAGAAGATATGGCCAATGTTACCAATTGATCTGGTTCTGTTGCCTTCCTCTCTCAGGCTTTGGGGAAGACTGAAGTACGAAGCCCCTGGTCTGTCTCTTATTGTCCATATCTCTTAGTATTTCTTTAAAGAGAACACAGGTTTAAAATATACACTTTGAACACTTTTTTGTACTTCAATTATTCTAACTTTTTCTTTTCTTTTTATTCTTTTTTTAAAATTTTCTATATTCTTTGTTTACATTCCAAATGATTTTCCATTTCCCGGTTCCCCCCTCCCCATAAGTCCCATAAGCCTTTTTCCCTCCGCCCAATTTCCAATCAACCCACTCCCACTTTTCAGTCCTGGTAATCTCCTACAATGCTGCTTCAAGCCTTTCCAGGACCAGGGCCCTCTCCTTCCTTCTTCTTGGGAATGATTTGATATGTGAATTGTGTCTTGGGTATTCAGAGCTTCTAGGCTACTATCCAATTATCAGTGACTGCATTCCATGTGTGTTCCTTTGTGATTGGGTTACCTCACTTAGGATGATATTTCCAGTTCCAACCATTTACCTAATAATTGCATGAATTCATTGTTTTTAATTGCTGAGTAGTAGTCCATTGTGTCAATATACCACATTTTCTGTATCCATTCCTACACTGAGGGACATCTGGGTTCTTTCCAGCTTCTGGCTATTGTAAATAAGGGTGCTGTGAACATAGTGGAGCATGTGTCCTTATTGCATGCTGCGGAATCCTCTGGGTATATGCCCAGGAGTGGTATAGCAGAGTCCTCTGGAAATGTCATGCCCAATTTTCTGAGGAAGCGCCAGACTGATTTCCAGAGTGGTTGTACTAACTTGCATTCCCACCAGCAGTGGAGGAGTGTTCCTCTTTCTCCACATCCTCACCAACACCTGCTGTCTCCTGAGTTTTTAACCTTAGCCATTATGACTGGTGTGAGGTGAAATCTCAGGGTTGTTTTGAATATTGAACACTTAACAAGCAGAAACTCTTCCTTCATTTGAACCTGAAGAAGTTGTTTGTTCATCACAGTATGGCGGCCACCTCTCAGTCCATAACTATCTCTATGGTACGTCTCCAGGTACGGCCATCTTCCCTTTAGAAAATACATCTTAAGAATGGTCAGGGTTACAGAGAAAAGAAACTGGTTTGAACTGCACAGACTCACAGGCCAGGTTAGGCTGTAGGGCATTCTTTCAATATTTATGATTCTCTATTTCTCCCACTGTTTTATTTTCAGGATTTTGTTTTGTTTTGCTAGAAACAGGGACTTACTGTGGAGATTGTGCTAACCTTGAAGGCACTATGTAGCTTAGGTTCTACCCCTCAAGTCCCAATATTAAGCCTGCATGCCCACACCACCACTCTTGAGTTGAATCTTTTCAGTGGTATTAGTTCCCCTCATTTTTCACTGGGGATATAAAGAGGACAAAGAGGCAAAGGATGTCAAGAGTTTTGAACTGGCATTGCAGAGCTCCATACCCAGGTCTTCTGGTGTCAGATACCTCTCTAACTTTGTCCCCTTAAAAAGTTTGTACCAGAGGCTAGGGCAATAGACACAGAGTTGTCCCCAAGTCTGATATCATTATTTTTGCACTCTAACTTCAGAAGGCACATGAGCCAAGGTCCTGGCCTCTGGGTTTGCCAATGTCCTCTGTCTCTGTTCTGGTCTCATAGAAATTGAGACCAGTTGCTTGTTGGACCTTTTGTTCTTGTGATTCCCATTACCCCGTGTTCCCCTTGGTCCTCACCTCTTTCCTTGTAAAGGCTATCAGCCAATGATTTACAGAATGCACAATGCACATACATAGTGCTTGTCCTTTGGGGAAGATTTTAGCCTAATGAATTACACTGGAAATTTGGCAAAATCATTGATGAACAACATATCTGAAAGTAGGATAGATGTATCATATTCATAAGCAGGGAATTATAGCCTCAGAAGCAAGTGTTTTTGGTCAGTGTCAGAGTGTGTTCTTTGCAGTGTTGTCAACAACCTCTACTTGTCTTCACATTTGCCCACTCACACTGGATAGAATTGTACCAACCCATGCTCCAGACACAGAGCAGAACCCAGGGCAATCGATTTACACAGGCCCTTATAGCTAAAAACTGGGAGCTGATACTCAGTCCCAGGCATGCCAGCTGCAAGGTTCCAGGGCATGTCTGGGCTAGCACGCTGTGTACTTCTGAATAGAGGGCAGCTATAGATTGTAATGCTTTGTGTGAGAACTACTCATGTCAGGCCAGGGCTGACCAAAGCAGATCTGAGATTGCAACTTTACTGTATGCTCTGGTCTGAGACCTGTGCCTTAAGCCAACTCCAATATTCTGTATTGGTGGTTTCAAAAAAATTTTTTTAGGTGACAGTGCTACTGAGCTCTATTTTTAACACAGGGTCCCCTTCCTTCCTTCCTTCCTTCCTTCCTTCCTTCCTTCCTTCCTTCCTTCCTTCCTTCCTTCCTTTTTGGTTTTCTTTTGTTGATGCTGTAACATCATTTGTAACATTGTTCATTTTTTTGTCTTCATTTGTTTGTTTGTTTGAAGCAGGTATTCTCTTTATAATCTTGACTGTCCTGAAACTCACTCTGTAGACCAGGTTGCCTTAAACTCAGAGGTCTGTCGGCCTCTGCCTAAAATGTGCTGGAACTAAAGAAAGGTATGCATTACCACTGCCCAACTGAGGTACATTTTCCTCATGCTACAGGTGCTGCCTCCTGTTTCCTTCTGAACCTGGGCATCCTGTTAATGTTTTAAAATTCATGACCCATGGCTTTTAGGATAAATTACAACCCTTCACTAAGTAGGAGCAAGACACATGACTCCATCATGTTCAACGTTGTGTTTGGCTAGTAAGTGCTTAGAGATCAGGGGACAAACACCATGAACCGGGATCCCCATATAGGATGCCTGAGAGGAGCAGAGGAGTTTCAAGAGTAAACAATACGTGAGTGAGTGAGTGTGTGTGTGTGTGTGTGTGTGTGTGTGCATGCGCGCATGTGTGCAGGCAAGTGTGCGTGTATATTTCAAAATTTGGAGGCTTCATTCTGAGTGCTGATATGTTAGAAAAAATTCTTAATACAGATTAGGAAAAATGGCCTGGATATTTTTTGTGGGTGTGGTCAGGATAAGCATCATGTCATTTAAGTAATACAGTTTTCAGTGTTGGGAAGATGGTTCTGTGGACAGAGACCATACTTGTCAAACATGAAGACCTGAGTTCAAATCCCAAAATCCTTAAAACATGGGGAGAGGTAGCATATACTTATCTCCATGGTCCCTCAGGAAGGAAGGAGAAGGAGGTAAGACCAGAGAATCCCCAGAAGCTCATGGACCAGGTAGCAGCTTAATAGCCAGTAAAGAATAAGAAAAAAGAAATCAGTCTGATACAAGGCAGATACATAAGGCTGTCCTCTGTCTTCTCCACACATATGCTATGGCACATGTTCTCCTACAATTACTCACTAATGTATATACATCATAAATAAACCTATACATCACATTTTATTTTTGATCACATGTGGTACCCAGGACATGTCAAATAGCCTCTGTAACCTTTTGTTTCATCTCTGTGTAGGACATATAGATACATTTGGACTTTTGAAACATCACTAATGAGCTTGGTACAATGATAGACACAAGGGCCCCAAATCAAGCTAGCCCCCTTGGATTAGAATTATACATATTGAAGTTTTTTTTTTTTCTCAGCAATCTGAACTTGTACCATAGGACTGTGATCCCTGCCACTCAGGAGACTAAAGTAAGAGGATCATGAGGTGAAGGGCTTCCTGGGCTACAGAATTAATTCAAGGATAGGCCAGAACACAAAGAGATGCATGGAGCTTTAAAATCCAGGTAAATAAATACACCATAGGAGTCCTGAAACTGCTTTTTGTTTAGTCAACATTAATATCAAATTCCTAGATTGATTTTAAAATTCAATTTGATATTTAATAATTCACAGATAAATATTTTTCAAATACCACGTCTGAGTACAATATATTGGTACAAGGTGTTCCTTGACCTGAGTCTAGACCAAGAACCAAGCAGTGGAAGGTTTATTGGAAAAAATAGATTTCTGGTATTATGTTCCTAACATCAATAACCCCAGAACAGCTTGTTTTCCTAAATGCAGAAAGCTCTAGTGTATTCTGTGTGTTTCAATAGGGGCCTTTGTTCTTGTTTCCATTGCAAAGAAGGTTCTAATTAGAAGTTCCATCTATCGTTTTATGTGGTGATTTCTGAGTTTTCCTGCTATGCTTATTTCATTCAAGTTTACCCTTGATGAAGATGAAACACAGAAACATGGGATTTGAAGACATTGTGGTAGTGACTGGATATGAGAAGATGAAATAGGGTGCATATGTATCAAACACTGCTTCAAATGTCTTATGTGCTCTTGCTAACTTTTTAGCTGTTCTTCTTGACTTTTGAGGAAACATTGAAACAGGCAGCATACAATCTTGCAGGTTCTGTTTGGCATACTCATTAGCCTACCAATTAGTTCAAGTCCTTAAATTGTGGTTACATATTCTTCCAGTTCGTAATGGGTTTCTACAAAACTTGTGTTTGTTTTATATAGAAGGCAATACAAGGACTCAGACTGTTTTCTGAGAATAGAGGTACAAGAAGAGGTCATCCACATTTCTGACATTCTACAACTGACATGAACCAAGGAGTTCCCTTAGTCTAATCTTCTCACTGCACATATTCTGAAATGATCATAAACTATAATAAAAACTGAGATACTCTCAAGTTAGGCATGTAATATACATGCTTGAGAAAGACTGAATTTTAATAGAGACAAATTTACTACAAGTAACTGCAACTGAATTATTTTCCCATTAATATTGGATTGCCATATATCAGACATGATGCTTTATAAAACTTTGCTAGACCCTGAGTTTACAGTTAAGAGCAACAGATGATCAGCTGATGAACCAGTCACTGTCATTTTGGATTGTCGACTCCATTTTGTATTAGCATGCCTTTTGGATAGTTAGCTCCTGCCATTTTGTGTTGCTGACTGTCATTTATAATTGCTGTTTATCTTTTGAGTTTTGAATTTTGTCCTTCTGTGCATTATTATTTTATAAATTTTGTTGCCTGCATTGCCTTGGTTGGCAATGAAATTTGTTTCTTAATTTAAGTATTGAGTGCTATATTTATTAACAAACAACATTAAAATGTGAACTTTAACCTTCAAAAAGAGAAAGTGTTGCAGGTTTCTTGGCACTGGGATTTTTTATTGAAAAGAGAAGTAAAGACACTTTATGATAAAATTAAAGATTTACATGGAAAATATTTCAGATAAAATAGAAGAGTTACATAGAAAAACACATTAAAATTGACAATTTTCATGGAAAATTAAAGAGTAAAGTGGTACACATGAAAATATTGCTAAATTAATTTAAATGTATAATAGAAACATTTTATGATAGAATTGAAGATTTATGTGGAAAATATTTCTGATTAAATTGTAGAAAAATGTAGAAAAACATGTTAGAATTGAAGATTATCATAAAAAATTTTATATAGATATAATAATGGTAGGGATAAAAGTATTCCTAAGTTGATTGAAAGTGGAATTATAAACATTTTCTGATGAACTTGAAGATTTGCATGGAAAATATTTCTGATAAAATTGAAGAAATATATAGAAAAACATGTTAAAATTAAAGATTATCATGGAAATTATACAGATAAAATGATAGACATAAGATAATTCTAAGTAGATTGAAGGTTGAATTATAAACATTTTCAGATAAAATTGAAGACTTACATGGAAAATATTTCTGGTAAAATTCAGAAAATATGTAGACAAACAGTTAAAATTGACTATTTCATGAAATATTTTACAAATAAAATGGTAGCTAAAAAGCTTTCTAAATTAATTGAAGGTGGAATCAGAAACATTTGTGATAAAATCAAAGATTTACATTGAAAACATTTCTGATAAAGTAAAGGAAATATATAAAAAGACATTAAAATTGAAGATTATCATGAAAAATAATGCAGATAAAATGGTGGATATAAAAATTACTAAATTAATTAAAAGGGGAATTGCAATCATTTTCTGATAAAATTGAAGAGTTACATGAGAAATATTTCTGTTAGTCTGTGTCTTTTTTATTGGGGAGGTGAGTCCATTGTTGTTAAGAGATATTAAGGAATAGTGATTGTTGCTTCCTGTTATTTTTTTATATTATTTATATGTTTGTGTGGATATCTTCTTTTGGGTTTGTTGGAAGATTACTTTCTTGCTTTTTATAGGGTGTAGTTTCCCTCCTTGTGTTGGCAATTTCCATCTATTATCCTTTGTAGGGCTAGATTTGTGGACAGATATTGTGTAAATTTGTTTTTATAATGGAATATCTTGGTTTCTCCATCAATGATGATTGAGAGTTTTGCTGGGTATAGTAGCCTGGACTAGCATTTGTGTCCTCTTAGTGTCTATATGAGGTCTGCCCAGGATCTTCTAGCTTTCATGGTCTCTGGTGAGAAGTCTGGTGTAATTCCGAGAGGTCTGCCTTTATAAGTTACTTGCCCTTTTCCCTTACTGCTTTTAATATTCTTTCTTTTTAATAATTTTCTTGTGCTTGCCTTTCACCATCTGTTTATCTCTGGTGCTAGTTGGTATTTGTTTAGTGAATTTGGTGTTTTGATTATTATGTGCTGGGAGGAGTTTCTGTTCTGGTCCAGTCTGTTTGGAGTTCTGAAGGTTTCTTGTATGTTCATGGGCATCTCTTTGTCTAGGTTTGGGAAGGTTTCTTCTATAATTTTTTGAAGATATTTACTGGCCCTTTAAGTTGGGAATCTTTGCTCTAGTCTATACCTATAATCCTTAGGTTTGGTTTTCTCATTGTGTCCTGCAGTTCCTGGATGTTCTGAGTCACTAGCTTTATGCATTTTGCATTTTCTTTGACTCTTGAGTTAATGTTTTCTATCGAATCTTCAACACCTGAGGTTCTTTCTTCTATCTCTTGTATTCTGTTGTTGATGCTTGCATCTATGACTCCTGGATTCTTTCCAAGGTTTTCTATCTCCAGAGATGTCTCACTTTCTGGTTTCTTTATTGTTTCTACTTCCACTTTTAGATCCTGGATGATTTTGTTCAGTTCCTGCACTTGATTATATTTTCCTGTAATTCTTTAAGAGATTTTTGTGTTTTTTCTTTAAGGGCTTCTGCCTGTTGACCCATGATCTCCTGTATTTCTTTAAGGGATATTTGTGTTTCCTCTTTAAGGGCTTTTACTTGTTGACCAATGTTCTACTGTATTTCTTTAAGGAAGTTATTTAAGTCTTTCTTGAAACCCTCTGTCATCATCAGGAGATAAGATGTTAAATCTGACTCTTGCTTTTCCGGTGTGTTGGGGTATCCAGGACTTGCTGTGGAGAACTTGGTTTCTGTTGGTAGGGTTCTTGTGCTTGCCTTTCGCCATCTGGTTATCTCCGGTGCTAGTTGCTATTGTCTCTGGCTAGAGTTATTTCCCCCTGTCCTGTAAGCCTGTGTCCTGACTCCTCTGTGCTCAGAAGTGAAAAGCACTGCTGGGAGATCACTCTCTCCTGATGGGCTGTGTAAAGAAGGCTGTGGAGTCTCCCAGTTCCCTAGTGCCAATGGTGGGGAACTGGGATATTTTAACCTGAGTATAAATATAGGTAGAATGGCAGACCTTACCTGGTTTTCTGAACTACCTGTTTTGTCTGTGAAGCCCAGAGAGGGACATTAATCTGCCTGAATGACAGAGCAAATAATAGCAAAAACCTGAATAGGAATAAACTAAGTAAAAAATTGTCCCTAAAATAAACCTATCCCTATAGCATCTTCTTGGTGCCTGACCATCTTTCCTTTCTCTGTTTTTTAGATTCTGTAGTGGATTGGGAGTGCATGTACTCAAGGCAACATTGTACACTGTCCTGAAAAAAATGACATGCCTCCTAATGGTAGTTGTACTATATAGCATAAGTCTGCTTTTCTGTACCATTTTGGTTCTTAGATAGGGGCCCGAGCTTTTGACCTCTGTATCTGTAATACCTACAGTAGCTATAAATTTCTCAAATAGTAACTTTTCATGTAGAGCTATGTCCCGCAGCATTGCAAAAGACCTGCAGGGGTATAAGACTGAATTCTACCCATCTAACAAGAGAAAGAGACCTCCCAAGGCAGTTGAACTGGGCATCTTGGAGGTGCCAAAGCCTCACAGACTCTATCTTCAGGCCTCTAAAAAGAATGTCATTCCCAGCTAAGGAATTAGCTATCCTTCTGACATCAGGAACAGAATGTTCTGTCCTTAAGGACCTGGCTTTTACGCAGTTTTATGGCCCTTGAGAAGAAAACTATGTGGCCAAACTTCTTTAAAAAGGAAAAAAAGAAAACAAAACAAACAAAATCCCCTAAAATACCCTATGTTGTCCAACTGTGCAACTTAAATAAGCCACATTACCAACCAGGACCAGTGGAATTTGAAGGGTCGAGAATGAAAGTCTTCTTTGGGAATTAAAAAGTAAATTTTCCCTAAGAAAAAATTGTCACATTGTACACTATACAATTCAGATTTAAAGACAATGAATAAGTAGAATCATTTAAAGGGTAAATATAAATTTTCATCTTGAGATGGAAAAAAATAAATATAAATTCCTTGGACTGAAAGGAAGAGAGCAAGATGAAGCAGCTCTTGTTATTGACAATGCAGGAGAATGATAGCGAGCATTTCGTGCATTCAGCATAGAAGTAGGGACAGCAGAGCTCCAAGCCTATATGCATAATCTGGTTGAATTTCCAAAGGATCCAGAGAAGCAAGATACTGTAGTTTACCCTTCATTACCTAGGTGAGGAATCCAGAGTACAGAGGAAATACTCAAAGTTACATAGACAAGAGAAGTGAAGCTGGAATCCATTGGCAATCAGAGCAACCTCTACTTCTTCTCTCCTCCCTGGAGGCTTCTCTGGGCCATTTCAATCACATCACCCATCAAGGGATTAGTATAAGTTTGCTAAAATTATAGATGGAGAAATTGAGACCCAGGTGTTAAATAAATTCACACTCGGGCCTTTTGGATTTCAGGGAATCCATCTATTGACATTTGTTGCTTTTTGGCTCAGTCATAATATCACTGCACACCCATATTTAGCAAACATTGCCTCCACAACTTAAGGTCTGAGTCTGAGTAGACTGAATGTGTACAACCACGGTGAGTATGAGCATGTAAGCACACAACCTTTCTCTCTTTCTGTGTGTGTGTGACTGTCTGTATGTCTCTTTCTCTATCTCTCTCTTCCTCCACTCTATCTCTTCTTTCTTTCTCTCTGTGTCTCTGTGTCTTTGCTTCTCTCTTTTTCCTTTCCTCCCTTCCTCCCTTCCTCCATTCCTCCCCTCTGTCTCTTTCTTATCCTCTCTCTTATCCCCTCTCTGCTCTCTCTTCTTTCTCTCTCTTGTCTCTCTTCTTTCTCTCTCTCCCCCCCTCTCTGTGTGTGTCTCTCTCTCCCATTTCCCCAACACCAGTCCTCATCCCTCCCTTCCCTGGTGGTGTTCACTCATCCCAGAGAGTGAACGTGGCCTCTAAAGCCTTCCAGCAAGCCAACTGGAAGAGTCTTAAACTTCCCACAGAAACTTTCTACAAGGAAGTCACTAATTATAACCTAAATTGTATTTAACTTCTGATTTGCTTCAAATCGTAGCTCTGTAATTTGAATAGATTTTTCTCTAGCCTTTTGTAGGGGAGAAATTAGCTACCTTTTGTTTTGATCTAAGGAATGCTATGGTGGCATTGCTACTGTAATAAAAGGAGATGGACTTGGTCCATAAAAGGAGAATGGCTTGCAAGTGAGTCAGGCTAACAATTATGAGAGTAATCGCCAAGGGTTGCAGGCACTGTCTCTCAGGGGCATTCAAATGGGAGACACAAAGGTCTTTTCCTGGAGTCCCCTGTTCAAATTGTCTGTAGTTCCACTGAAGACTCTCCTTTCCCTTAGCAACTTCTTACTGCTTCATTGACTTCAGGGGACTTACTGTGCTCAGTGGGCCTCTCCCTGCGGTCCAAGGGAGGATGTTAGAGTCGGATGGAAACACTCCCACATTTCCTCCCGGCTCAGTGCAACTATCAGTAGGACCCAAACTCATTACAGACCCTTCCCTCAGTTCCTTCTCTCAGGCCTCTTCCAAGCTTTTAGCATCAGCATTAAAAATCTAGGCCAGACGTCAGCTAACTATGGCTGCCGATGCAACTCTAGACTACCACAGTTTTCTGAAGATAAACTTTATTGGTGCACACTCTAGCAACTGGTCCATGAGTTGCCTCTGGCCACTTTTGCATCATGGTCTCAGAACTAAGTGAGTGCGACAATGAAATGTGACCCACAGAGGAAGAACACGTGCTGTCTAACCTGCAAGGGGGGTGGGCTGCCCATCCCTGATCTTGGCAAATGTTTGTGTACTCTGAATCAGCTGGCTTTCTTCAGACCCCATGCACAGTTTGCTTGATTCATGAGTGAGATGTGTTAGCTGTAATTTCAAATGAGAGCTTTCAAAAAGGCAGCTCTGATTAAAAGATGAAAAGAATGTAACAGAGTTCTGGAGTTGGAGGTGGTACGTCCGCAGGAGAGTCTCCTTTCTCTTTGCAGCTCTTTAATTCTTCTGTGGCCTCAAGGAAGGCCCTTTAAGCCTTCTAAGCTTAATATGCTCAGTGGGCCTCTCCTTTCAGCCCTAGTCTGTGTGCCAATGGCAAGCACTCATAGGCATTTGATGGTGACTGCTATACTCATATGGATTTGTTGGGTTTTGTTTTTAATAAGATGTTTCAAATTCCAACTGCTCACCCACCCACTAACCTACACTAGCTGTATCGTATATTTATATAGTCTATGTATAGTTACTTACATAGGCAAATATATAAAGTATATAAAGATAGAGATACACAAGAAGATAATGACCTGTCTTCCTTCTCTGTAATAGAATCCCACATCACTAGTGATACAGATTTTAATCTAGGCGGATGCTGTCATAGAATGAGTAGTGAAGTGATAACTGGTGTTGCAGTTATTGTTATTTATTTTTGGAGACAGTGTCTTATGCCTGGGTCTCATGACTATTCTGCCTCAGCCACTTTTATGCTGGTATAATAGACAACTTTGTGGTGATCAGTTTTTAATGGCTTCTTTTAATAGGGTTAGTGTCAGACATGGGCAGTATGTAATGTGTGTATGATCTAATTCCACTAATTATAAACTGACTGTGGCTAGTTTTAGCCTCACTTTTATGGCTATGGGAAGAGACTTAAAGAGCTTCCGCAAATGTCACCAAGTTATTTCACTGAGAGATGAGAGAAATGGATCTTATGTTCCCAGCCCCATTTTCAACAATAATGAAGTGATGTTTTTCTTTATTTTCTACCCTTCTTTTAAATTAATATTTCAGACAACGTTTTCCTATATAACCCTAGTTGATTCAGAACTCACTCTGGAGACCAGGGTGGCCTTGATCCTGAAGGTCTGCCTGACTCTATCTCCTGAGTTCTTAGATTAATGGTATGCACTACCACCCCTAGCCTGAAATCACTTTTTCCAAAACACCATGGCAACCCTAGCAAACAAAATTCCAGAAAATAGAAACAATATTTTGGTAAAATGTACTGCTGATGCTCCTTCTCTAGACAGACATGCATAGTCAAATCCCCCCTACCCCCAAGGGTGACATTTCCTGTAGATCAGTATTCATTCTGTTGAACACAACACAAAATGCCTGTGAGTCCTTGCCACTGGCACACAGACCAGGAAGAATCTCCCTGTACAAGGGCAGAGGCAAGGAAGGTTATTTTAAATCCAGTCTGTAAAGTATCTTATCTTTCTTTTGATAGATCTTACGCATATTACTTTTCTATTTCTCTTGGGAGTTTCAATAGGAATAGAACCAGAGTTGGTGCTGAGATCAGGGTGGATCTTTTTCTTACTGCCAACCATAGTAGAAAGAAATCTTTGCGAGTAGGATCCAGTTTCATATAACCCTTTGTTCTAGTGTCCTCCTTGCACATTCGCAATAATGGGAGAAGGAGGAGGTGCTTTCAGAATTGCTGTTATGTTCCTTCTTCAGCCTAGGTGTTGAGAGCTGCAATCTCTCTGTGGATTCATTGTCCAGATACTGGGTCTAAGCCCTTGGAAGGACACTGTAGACTTGAGGTAATTACAGATCTGTTCCTTCCCAAGTCAGACTAAGTGGACCTCTGATTATTATTCAGAGGATAATGGGAGCATAACAAACGCTGAAGGGAAATTGTGCTTCTCTCTTTATGAACTGCTTTTATATTCCCTTGTGCATGGCTAGGATGCTATGAAATCTCCTTAAATGCGATATTACTCAATATAATACAATAATAATGCACACACTGTATGTATTGGATTACTTTGCAAACAGCCCTTTTGAAATTGAATTTCCCATCATTTCTGGGGGCCAGCTTAGGATTGCTGGACCTGCAGGTCTCTCTGTAGCTGGGGGACTGGAGTCTGCCTTCACAGTCACTTAGGTTTCCATAGAGGTGAGCAATTGGCCCACATCATTTTTATTCACGGTGGGGATGTTGGCCTGCCAAGTTCCCAGGCATCTCACTGTGTGTGGCTGCTCAGTAATACAGGCAACTGCTGATACTCAGCATACTTGTAAAATGAACTGAGTTAGATGGACTCCAGAAGGAGGCTGGAGTGAGTAGGGAGTCCACTCATGCTACAATACAATTCTGAAGCATTTGTAATTGCCTGTGCTGGAGACGCTATCAAAACAGTGTTCTCTCTGAACATTTTTCAGATACTGTCTCAGTACCAGGGCTGATTCTCTTCTCTCACACTGAACATGCCTTGAAAACATATCTTTTTTTTCTTGACATCCAAAAATAGTTATTGCATTCCTCCTAGATGTCAAACCCAGATCAATCTGCTAAATGCACAGCCAAGAGTTTTGCAGTCATAGACAATGTTACATTTGCTGTAAAGCCACAAGAGTTATAAGAGTTATGTGTGTGTGTGTGTGTGTATATATATATATATATATATATATATAGAGAGAGAGAGAGAGAGAGAGAGGGGGGGGAGACAGAAATGATATATAGATATACATGTAGATAGATAGATAGATAGATAGATAGATAGATAGATAGATCATTCATTGATTCACCATTTTTGAGTTCATTTGTTTTAGAAGGCACAGAGGCCATTATGATTCAAGGATGAATGACCCAAGCATATGTTATTCTTCAATAAACTCATAGGCAGGTTAAATCAGGATGGAATAAGAGACTAGGACTCACATCAGTAAGTTTCAGAGAAGTTCTTGAGATAAAAATGTAAGTTGGGATGAACACAGGTATAAAGGGGCATGTAAATCAGGGTGCACCACCAGAAAAGTTCCTTGAAGAGGTGTCTAAAATAATCTAGGATAATCTAGCATTGACCAGGAAAGGTGTGTGTGGGGAAGAACATCATGAGTAGTTGGAACAGCACAAGCAGGATCAGGAGCCAAACGCTGACAGTGAGCAAGAGGTTGCTATGACTACCCTGCACGTTGCCTGGCCATATCTCTTTCTAACGGAGCTTGATATGGTTGTGTGGGATACTTACATCTGGGGACTTGTCCGTGTACAGACAGGGATCGATTGGTTTGGTTTGCTGAAGAACTGCCTGTTAATAGTCATCATCACCTCAAGGCAGAGAGGACTTTGGCCTAGTTCGAATGAAAACACACCAGTGAGATAGCCTATGACACAAAGACATTGGTTCTGCAGAAAATATAGGGACACATGGAACACATGTAGGAAACACACAGGACTCTGTTTTTTTTCTAAACATACAACTTAATGCCTTTTTTTTATTTGTTTTTTTTTTCTTCGAGACAGGATTTCTCTGTATATCCCTGGCTGTCGTGGAACTCACTCTGTAGACCAGGCTGGCCTCGAACTCAGAAATCCACCTGCCTCTGCCTCCCAGAGTGCTGGGATTAAAGGCGTGCGCCACCACTGCCCGGCCTCAGACAGGACTCTGTTAACTATAAGGGGAATCTTCTATATTACCAACATTGACTGTTTAAGTGAGAGAACACCTTAAGTCACTATCACCTTAGAAATTACCCAACTGGGAGGTGAGACACACTTGAGAGAAACAGTAATGGCCAATGGTTCATGGCAGAAATAACAATTAAAAATTCCTCCAGAGGGGATCCAGGTAAGCAATGGCACCATGATCACATGTGATCTTGGCAAAGGTTTGAAGCAGTCTTCAGATGGACAGGGAGTCTACCTAGACTCTCTCAGAAGCACCCTACACACTAGTCTTCTACTATGAAGTTGAATTAGTAGAGCACCTTCTCTTTCAGTCCTTAGAGTTCCCCTTAAATGTACTTGTGACTTGGCTCTGTGCACAGCTCAAGAAGCTGAACCTTGGTGGCATTCATCAGGGCACACCACACAAGACTCTGCTTTGGTGGTATCTGACCACATAATTGCACTCTTAACTAAAAGTACCCACTTCTCCCATCATTTTCTGAGAGAATAAAGAAGCTGTTAATGTTAAGGTGAGCAGATTAAAGGGGAGGGATGCTAGGGAAGTTAATTATTGCCAACTGGAAAGGATCTAGAGCAGGGGTTTTCAACCTTCTTAACACTGTGACCCTATAATACAGTTCCTCATGGTGTGGTGACCCCCATCCATAAAATTAGTTTTGTAGCTACTTCACTACTGACATTTTGCTTCTGCCATAAATTATAATGTAAATATCTGTTATGTAGGATATCTAATATGCAACCTCCAAGGGGGGTCTTGACTCACAAGTTGAGACCAGTTGCTCTAGAGTTGGCTAGGAGACAAGCTTTGGAGCATGCCTAAAATGTATTATTTAGTTGGGTTGGCCACCAGCCGTGCAGATGAGGGATTGCCTTGATTAGGTTAGTTAAGGCGGGAAGCCCCAACTTTAAGCTAGGTGGAATCATTTGTTCAGCTGAGATCCTGAACTTAATAAAAGAGAGAAAGCCAGACTAGTACTTGCATTCATTCCCCTTTGTTTCCTCATTCGAAGTGAAGTGTAATTAGACACCATCTCCTGCCACCAGGATGGACTGTGTGCCCTCGACTGCGAGACAGAATAAGCCTGACCTCCCTTACACTGGTTTTGTCATGTTTGTCCCACCTACCTAATCTACCTAATACAGATGTACCTAGAAAATACACGGTCCTGACCTTGCCAAAGGAAACTCTTTGTGACATGACTTCTCAGCCATTTTCCTTGGGCCTACTCAAAAATGATGTTGGAGATTCACATAAGCAATAATGGCCAGTCAGATCCCTAGAGTAGGGATTATTGTTTGTGGAATGTGAGTGATAGCCTTTGGAAGCTGTGGATGGGGAAACATTTCTGGATAAATTAATTTGCTCAATGAATAATGTATAAGAAGAAATCTATGGTTTTTTTTATATACATAAACAATGGGTATGAGAGAATCTGCCTTTTGGGCACTGGTCCCAATCTATTTTGTTCAGAAAACACTTATCAGCACCTACTGTGTGCCAGGATCTTGCTGGGAAACAAATTAGTCAGATATTGTTCTTGCCCAGGAAGAGTGAGAAATCAATAGAGAGACCGAGTGAGCCATCAGCTCTGGCTTAGACCTTGAGCCTGAGAGAGAAGGATGCGGAGTTTAAGTATGAGCAGAGTTATATTTGAAACATACAGCAAAGCCAGCAGAATAAAGGCATTCCAAAGAATCTGTGAGTGGGTGGCTGTGAAGGAGTGGGTGGGATGCCTGTAGCTTCAGTTGCATGGTCTCTTTCCATCTGCCCTTGGCTCTGTCCATAAGATCCTGCTTTAATGCCTTCCAGACAGCCCTGCTAAGCCTTCTCCATTGGCTCCTACTGATTCAGAGCTACTATTGTGTCGCCATTACTAATCCTGCCTCTGCTGTCACTATTCCAACTACCATTCTGAGTGTTACTGCCAGTGCCCTTTACCTGCTATTACCATTTAATAATAGCCCATCAGCAACTATTTGGGGGAGCGATTACTTCCTAGCAAACACAGAGGATTCAGGAATCCTACATTTGAGGCATATTGAAACAACTAAATACCATGATAACATAATTAAATTTTCAGTGTTTGCTTCTTAACAAACTACTACTCTCTTTTGTGAAATATAAATATTTTCATTTGCTTACCATCGTGGGCTTCAGGAATTTAGGTGAGGTTTAGCCAAGGAGAATAACTGGGTTGATTCACTACTAGTGGTTAAAGGTTGTAGGACATTTCAGGCTTTTTTTTTTCAAAAGTCTGGACGAGAAAAGGCAATTACCTTTTCTACATAGAGCCAACACTTGGACAGCTCAGGCTTTCTCTCAGTTTGGAGGTCTCTGGTTAATAAAAGTTCCCACAGGGATATCATAACAGTATATGCACAAGCCTGTGGCTGGACTGTCAATGGGTTCTCAAGGTGGGGAAGTGTGCCCTGTATATGATTCAGCTTGAGCCTTGGCCTTGGTCTTGAGCTACTCCTTCCTAGTTCAATGACTATAATAAATGAAGGATGCTCTAGTCTAAGCTTAGAAGCAAGTACTGCAGCAGTGGTGGGAGTCTTCTAACCTCTGTTTCTTGCTTTCAAAAATCCACTTTGCAAGCTTAACTATCCCCATCACTAGAAACTTCTCGTTGTATTATTAGCTGTAGTTTAAGACTCTACAATATGGTACTCCCTGAATGCTGGGACTGCTAGGCAGTAAAAGGCTTTCTCCTCACACCCTCACCTAGGACCATTCACCATTTGGCAAGTGATACAACTGTGCTGTGTTACTTATTGTCAACTCTATGGTTAGAGTCATAGAAGTATTTTCTCACAAGGTCATTATGAGGCCAACACAGACAAATGACTGCAAAAGGGAGCCTAGTATACCCGGCTTATAGAACATGGCAATGAGCAGTTGATTTGCTCTGTGTAGTTTTAAACAAAACTATAGTTATTGTTTAAAAGAGAAAAAATGATGGATGCATGGATGGATGGATGGATGGATGGATGGATGGATGGATAAGTAGATGAATGGGTAGATTTGTTGATGCATGATTGGTAGATTCATGTTTGCCTCTAATACTTTTGAGCACATACAGGTACCAGCCTACTATGCCTGCCCAGCAAAAGAGCAATCGTGTAAATCAGCAATCAGATGGCAGGAGACACATTATAGAAGTGTCCTTTTTAGTCATCCTATTATCCATGTTTGGCTCCTATAAAGATTTTCATTTCAGATGGTTAAAAGAATTAAGGTCCAGAGAAGTCCTATACCTTGCCCAAAACTTTATGTTTACATGCGATCAGGCTGCATTCATTATGACTATTTCTAAATCTCTGAGAAAACAGCCTCTGCATGGTTCCCAAGGGCCTTTCTTGGGAAGACTCTGGTTGATTCTAATGGCAGACTGGCCACTGCTCAGAGGGTAAAAGGAAGTACAATATCCCCACCCCCTTTCCCAGACTCAAGGGATTTCAGTTCACAAGATGCCCTGTGCAGAAACCCCAAGCTTCTGCAGAAACCTACTTCTGCCCCTGGCTGCTGTGTAAACCCGAACAGAGAAGTAATTCACTCTCATTATCCAGGAAACATATCTAAGGACAAGTACAAAGAGGCTCCCACTTGGGTTCAAAGATAAGATGTTCAGCCAAATACCAGGAGATGCTCTGCCTCATAAAGAAGAGTTCATCTCTGGCAGCTGTAAAAGGGAGCCTTCACTCTTTGTTGGCTGCAAGGTCAAGTGACTGTCCTAAGAATAGGTACAGAATGTTTTTATACATACAAGTTTCATTCCAGAAAGTTCCTAACGCCAGGCTGAAGTTCCTGTTACCACATCACCCTGTATCCAGCGGGAATGACAGTGCCTTTTTTATGAGTGTGATATTTTTATTTATTTTTCCTTACAGTCAGATGTTCATTAACATTCAGGATGTAGGAAAAGTGTGTGAAATTGCTATAGAAATTTTGCTTATTCTACTGGTAATACTCCAGATAATATGGTGTGCATATAGATTTAGGGACTTTCTATTCATTGATCTTGACATTGAGACTTGGGGATGACTATTGAAGAATGCTCAAAAGGTTTGGGCTGCCAGCGTGTGGTTTGCTGTAGTCTAAGCAGCGGGTGTTCTCACTAACCACATGTCCTGAGGGCTTGTCACTTTCTCCATGTCTCCAGTCCTTCACCTGGCAAATGATTTTGTTGGTTGTCATGAAGATGAGACAGAATAATATGAGTGATGTGGGTGCTTAGGGAATCTTCCAGGCCATTTGCAGTTTGACTGCCTGCAAAGACATCACAAGGAAAGAGAAATCCAGTTTCCTATTGAGTCAAGCTCACAAGGGTGATGCTACGGCTGTGTAGAGAGCTGGCCCAGAATCTGAGGATCAGGTCTTGAACTTGACCGAACTAGCCATGACTACTGCCTGAAAGTCTCCTTCAAGGGCACCAAATAAGGATATGAGCAGCTTCCCCTGGATGCCCATGAGCTTGCCATGTCTGCCGTTAAACTGAAAGTTCTATCTCAGCTTCCTACAATGGGCCCAACTCTGTCTGATGGGAATCTAGTTTTGCCAAGTTCCTGTGGTGAGTTTGCAAAACCAACCTGTCAAATCTTCTCACAAGAGATTGAGGAAGAAATCCTGTAGCCCAGGGCCATTATACTTTGTGTCCCTTAACACGGAGAACCTCTCATCATTTCTAGATGAGGGGTGATGCCATCCCTGAGAGTTGACAGTTGTGTGTGCCTGTGGCTGCACAATGATTCTCTCTCTCTCTCTCTCTCTCTCTCTCTCTCTCTCTCTCTCTCTCTCTCTCTCTCTCTCTCTCTCTCACACTCACAAACACACACACACACACACACACACACACACAGAGAGAGAGAGAGAGAGAGAGAGAGAGAGAGAGAGAGAGAGAGATGAGAGATGTTGTGGATTCAATGGTATATATGTGGAGGTCAGAGAACAACTCTCTGAGAGTCAGAGAACTTTGGTTCTCCGCTTGTGTGGACTTCAGGGACACAGCAGAGGCTACTAGATTTATCAGTCAGTAAACCACCTCACCATCCCACTGGCTTGACATTTTATGTAAGTGGTGGGGATTTAAACTTAGGCTTTCCTGCTTTCAGAGAAAGTTCTCTAATATACTGAGACATGCCAGCCCCCAAACCCTTCAGTTTTGCAACTAAACATGGAGTCATTTCTACAGGAGTTCTTGAAACTTACTTATTTAACATCCACTCTTTGCTGGCCAGTTTCTAAGTGTCTAAGTACTGTTTTCTCTTCTTGTCTTCTCTCTAATTTTACAAAGCTTGAGAGATTTCAGAATTCCACAGAGCAGTTTCAGGAGCCTGGGAGGTCCAAGAGCTTTTTCCTAACATGGGGCTTTGGCTGTGTTTCCCTCCTTCCTGTTCATTGGCCACTCTGGGAAAGCACAGAATGTGGAATCAGAGGGACATGCAGTTGCATTTATGTTAGCAGTGCCACAGGGTTTGCCCTTGATGCCCTGGGTTGTCTAATATCTTGGAAATTTACATAACTTGGAGCCTCAGAATGAGACGTCACTGAAAAATAGAGCCATTGAAATATGTAATTGAATCAAATGAAGGTATATTAGATTAGGGCACATCATCAATCCTCCCATCCATGTGCTACCTAGGACCCACCCTGCTTAGCTTCCAAGCCCAGATGAAATGGAGTTCATTTAGGGTGCTGTGGCTGTAGACATGAGTTTTAAATGTTATGAGTGATATCTTTATCCAGGTCCTACTTAAAAGCACAAGGCCAAGAAAGGTGGGGCTAGTGTGATAAATCTATGTTCAAGCAACTGCTGCCATCTTAGAAGGGTCGCACAGAGACCCCGTCTGAGGGTCTTGGAAGTGAGCATACTTTAGCCAACACACTGCTTTTAACTTCCCTCCCTGGAACTATGTAAATATACCTCTGTTGTTTTGATTTGATTTTTCATTTGTTTTCTTTTTCTTTTTCTTTTTTTTTTTTTTTTTTTGAGACAGGGTCTCACTATGCAGCCCAAGTGAGCAGCCTATCAGCCACTGTAATGCAAGCCCTAGACCACCGTACCCACTCACCTGGCTTTCCTAGGTCCTTACTCAGACACTAGGTCTATCATAATTTTTATGGGCACTGCACGAAACTGATATCGTCAGAGATTTTTGTTTTCTTGTATTTGTTTGTTTTTCTTTGCTCCTGCTGCAACTTGCAACAATCCTGTTTATTAGTTTGGTTACTCATTCTTGCTGGCCATCCATTGGAGAGTGTCATAGCCATGTTGTGTCTTGTTCATAGTCATTGTGTCCCTGATACATTTAGCACAAAGGTACTGATATAAATAGAAATAAGGAAGGAGGACAGGGGGAGAGGGAGGGAAAGAAGAAAGGAATTAAAAAGAAGGAAGGGAGGGAGGAACAGAGGGAAGAAGGAAGGAAGGATACTAAAAATTGGTGGGGAAGGAAGGAAAGGAAGGTCGGAAGGAGCTGTTCTGAGGATCAAGCAGGATATGATATTAAAAATGTATCAAACAATGTTGGGCCAAAAGCAGACATACAAAACAAAAGCTATTATAATTACCATTCCAGGCAGGGTTCATATTTTTCCTAGGGCCCTTCTGAGAGCCAAGGTGAACTTGAATGTTTCTGTGGACATAGTTCAAGGATGTTACCATGGAGATTGACAGGTGAGAGCCCCACCTTCCCTTTCTAGAACCAGCAGTTGTCCTATGAGACAGGAAGCCCACCGGTGAGAGGAAGGACTTAGGCCGTGAAGAGTAGGGAGAGGGCATCATTTGCAGCCCCCCTGCTTGAGGTCAGGCCTCCGCCTTTGCTCTCTTCAGAAAGCTTTGATCTCTCCCTGTCCAACAGACGCACACTAGTCGATAATTCTGGGAGACATCAAAACTCCAGCAGCAGCTGCCCTCTGTTCCCTGCAGCCTCCACAAGCTGCCAGCCGTGTTAATAGGCCTCAGACAGGGTTGTTCTGGTTGATGGGCCCAGGGTCCTACAATAGTCTTTTCTCTGGAGTCCTGGCCTGGCCACAGCTAATGCCAGCCTCCATCCCAGTGAATTTAGAGTAAAGCCAATTGCCCTGAGTGACGCGTTGACCTCTATGGAGTCTCCAAGGATGTATGGCCATCTTGTTCACACTGGCTGTTCCTTGCAGAAAAGGTAAGCAACTGAGAGAAAAATAAGGACGGCTCAGGAGCTAGGGGATGGTCATGGCTCAGCTGTCTTAACCCTGTGGCCATCAGCACATCACCTGGGTGCTTGGAGTTCTAGGCTATGTAGCTGGGGACTAACACCTGGGGAACACAGCCTGGCATGCTGGATGGTACTGACCCTGACAGGAATTCCTGGAGGCTCTTGTGAGAAATCAGATGCCAGTTATGTTTGGATCACTCAGAAGTGTTATAAACAATGGACACAATCCTCACCTGGATCTTTGACCCTTCAGCCCATTGGTTATTGGTCCTACAATAAGCATTGTGGATCAGTGGATCAAGAGACAGATTCAGTCCCATAGAATATTCTAATGATGTAAGTAACTAATGCTCAGTAAAGGAAAGGTACAGACCCTGGGTAAGCACTAATGGCAATTGTAATCATTGCATCAGTTCATTGCCTGGGGATTTTAATCTATAGATTCTGCAATACATTTTTTTTTCAAGACAAAGAACAATTCAAATGTTTCTTGAATTCAAATGTATTCTTTTGTGATTCCAAAAAATTTTAAATGTATGTGGAGCTTAGTAAAGCTCACTTAGTAGAGTGCTTGCCTAGCGTGGGGTCCAGTCTCCAGCACAGCATAACTGGGTGTGCTGATATACATCCCCTGTCAGCAGAGCACCCCATTAATGGAGGCAGAAGCTCAGGAAAGAGTTTAAGGTCAACCTTGGTTACACAGGAGTTAAACCTATTACACACAGAGAATAGTAACAGTAATATCCTTTGAAATTATTTTGTTGGTGATGTGTGTGTATGTGTGTGTGTGTGTGTGTGTGTGTATGTGCATGCGTGTGCCATGTGTGCACAAATGCATATCTATGCAAGCTAGACATGTGGTTTTTTTCTCCATCACTCTTGTCTTTACTTTTGGCAATGAGGTCCCTTATTGAACCTGAAGCTCACCCAATCAATATGTTAGGTTCCAGTGGCTGGCCAGAGCCCATGGGATCCTCCTGTCTCCTCCTCCCAGGGCAGAGATCACATGACCACCGCCTCTCTGCTTGTTTTCTTAGGTGTGTTCTGGGAATTTAAATTCAGGTTCTCTGGCTCCTGCTAACACTTCTGACTGAGCCATCTTCCCAGCTTCCCTTAAATCTCCACCTCTTTTTCCCCTCACCCTCTCCTGCTCCCACTTGATGCTTCATTGTCTACTATTGTGTTAACTGGGGATACGCTACTTACCAAAGCTCTTATAATTTGCCACTTAGGTTGCCTCTCATTTCTCACTGTAGCAAGCTCATGGTGCCCAGTGCCCTTTGCTCAGATCTCTGAACAATTCCATGATTGTTTCAGCAAGAAAAGTCCCAGAAGTAGAACCAAGGGGTCAAACAGTAAAAAAAAAAAAAAAAAAAAAAAAAATGCACATTAAATAAATTTTTTGGAAGTCAGATAAAACTTTAATCTCAGCCTCTGGAAAAACTTAAACTTCCACTAACTTTCATGCTCTGCCTGGGCTCTCCTCTTACATCCCAACCAGGCATTATCTCAGAGAGATTTAAAATGCCCAAAGAAAGAAGTGCTAATGGCCTCTAAACAGACCTGCCTAAAACATGGGCTCCATATTGGCTTTCAGCTTGATAAATACTTTCTAATAAGGTCATAAATATCAGAGGTACCAAAGGTTAATGTAGTGTGCAGTGCTGTAAAATGCAGCAGCCTACCTGCTAGATCATAATGATACACTGGAGCCTTCCACGGTGAAGTGTGATGGCTTACACACTCGGCTGTGGAGTGGTCACTAAGTCAACAAGTGCATAATTGTGTCTGTTGGCAGTGTGGTCTTTGCAAATGCAATTTATTAAATGAGCACCTTGCCTTTCATTAAATGACACAAAGAGGGAGGAGGGAGACAAAGAGGATAGGGAGGATTCGCGGGAAGATGAGGAAGGAGGAAGAGGAGGGGGAAAGAAGGTGGAGAAAAGAGGAGGGAGAACAGAGAAAGAAGGGAATGAATAAGGGAGAAGAGGAGAATGAAAAGGGAAAGGAGAGAAAAAAACATAATTAGAGGTTATATTTGCAGCCCTTTGCAAGCTTAGAGGTGCTTAAGAGCATAATTTACTGAAAAGAAAACGAAGCAAATCATCCTATTCCTAGAAGAATTTCAAGCAAGTGAACCTGCCTCGGAGTTGGCACTGCTAGAGGCCGACTAGAAGGAAACGCAAGACAGGACAAGCAGCTGTAGCAGAGCAGGAGACGGCAAATGTGGTTAGAAACTTGATTTCTGACTCACTTTGTGTTTTGGAATTTGCGTCTTAGGAACCTGACTTCTTCCATTTCCTTTTCTTTTCTTTTTTTTTCTTTCGGTTTCTTTTCTTTTTCTTCTTGTATTCAGGTGGAAACAGGTGTTGTAATTCTTGACATTTGTTCCTGGATGAGCTGGTTTGAAGTTCCAAAACCTACAACTGTGATTAATGGCTGGGTGGATCTTTAAGCACAGAGTAGTATTTCTATCTAGGGGACAAAGAGAATGGTGACACTCCAGGTGCGTGCTCACCTGGCTCAACTTCTCTGGTGATGAAACAAACTCCCCTCACTGTGGACAGATTTTTACCAAAGCATTTCTTTATTCGGCTGCATCTGGTGCCAGGCCTGTCTGAGTTTTCTTTAAGAAAGCTCTGCAGCCCAGAAGCAGACATCACACATGCACCGTGAGCACATGCTTCTCTCCACCTGGGAAATGTTCTAAAACAGACTGTAGGTGTCTTTACACAGATCCTCTAGTTATTAGCTTTTTAAACATTCAAATTTAGCACCGTTAGGTTAGGGAGATGGTTCAGTAAGGTAATTGCTGTGCGAGTGTGAGGGCTTGGTTCAAATCCTAGAAATTCTCTCTATTAAGAAGGCAAGCTAGGTAGAGTGTAGCAGGGTGGTATCCCAGAACTGAGAGAGAAGAGAAGAGGAGGATCTATGGGGACTGACGTCAGCCAGTCTAGACTACTTTGCATGCTCTAGGTCATTGAGAGACCCCTTCTTAAAAAAAAAAAGGCATGCAGGCATTTCCTGAGGCATGGTGATACCTGAAGCTGATGTGTAGTCTATACACAACCAATACCACAAGCACACACACACACACACACACACACACACACACACACATTCAGCCCCACACATGCAAAACTAAATTAGGCACTCAGCAGAGGAATGCAGACATAAACACCCAACCAGGCATACTCTTGACTGTTGCATCTCAGGCCAAAACAGAGATAAAAGGAAATGGTGGACGCAGTTCTGGTGAGCAGAACGCTGATGTCTTCTTAGCCGCTTTCTTTTCCTGCCTCTGCTCCACCAGCAGAGATGGCACTGGTCAAACTAGTTTCCTCCACCTGCGGTTCAATCCCGTGCACTTCTGTCTCCAGTCATCAGCTGGCCAACAGCCTGGAGAGGAGCAGAGATGGGATTTTAAGCCCAGTGTCACCTTGGTGCCACCTATAAGTCAGGAATCCACTTCATGGATGAATTTGGAACTGGTATTCACCACTCATGTTCTGGTTATTGAACAAGCCCAAGGAGGATCCACCATCACAGAGCTTTTATGCCAAGGGGTTAAAATGCTATTGCCAGATGCTAGCCTGTCTGGTGGTAGGAGAGGGCTGGATATGAGGGGTGCTGTGTGTCATTCAGGGAAGGCATGGGGAGTCTGGTAAGATGTTTGTTCACTGATAACTAAGAGGAAGATCGGGTTTGGAAAGCTGGGGAAGAAGTAGGGCTCCAGAGTAAATGAACCCAAGATGCAAGGACTTCGATCTAGGAGACAAAAATTCTCTAGCAATGCTTGAGGGGGTGAATATGGCCCCTCAAATTGGCACAGGTTGGGGACAGGGAGAATACGTGGTGGAGAAAATATTTGCTGTATTACTGTGAGGACTTCAGATCCCCAGAGCCACATGGTAGCCTACATGTCTGATCCCTGTACTCCTAAAGTGAGAGGGAAGGTGGTGACAGGAGAATCCCCAGAAGCAACCAGAGATGCTCACCCAGTATATGTGGTAGCAAACAAGATTCCTACAAGGTGACAAATAAGGACCAACACTCAGGATTTTCTTCTGCCCTCCATACACATGTGGCCTCAGAAACACACAGGCACATAAGTAAGAAAATAGACACGCGTCAACCTAACAGCCCCCACTTGGGAACAACTGTGATGGCAGATGTACACTTCTGAGGTGGAATATAAAGAGATGTATTTCAACTATAAGGTGAGGCCTTGACTGCTAAGATGTGATACAAAGTGCAACTAACTGGAAGCTACTGGAGACTTCCTGAGGGGTAAGCACGCCTATCTCTAGAGCCTTCTCTCGTGAGCTAAGGATGGTCGCCTAGCCAGGGTAAGCTGGCCATTTCAGGGATTCGCATGTCCAAGTGAGACTGGGTTACAAGATAAATGCCTTCTTCCAGGATGGTGTTCCCAAGGCCCAGAGGGCGGACGCTATGATCTGAGAGCACTTCACGAATGTGTGGCAACCCCGCCACGTTGTCCCTTTGGATGTCTCGTACATTTTTAACGAGGAGCCTGGAGGCACTGTACAAATAAAACGGCCGAATTATTAAATTATCACTCTACAGAGCCTCTTATATTAGTCCTAATTAAATGATGCTTTTCATGGTAACAAACAGTGCTCGGGATTCTGATTCTTAAATCTGACCTAATAGAAGTCAAAAGGCTTAGAAATTTCTACAATAGAGTTTTCAGACATTGCTTGGAATTTTAACATTCTCATTAAGTACAGTGTCTGTGATTCACTCCAGCTCCAACCAGCTTACAGGATTTCCATTTTTATCCATGATGGAGCTACAAGCACTGGGTCTACATTGCTGTCTTACACAACGTTCAAAGGTGCTCATTGGGCAATGTTGAGAAGGTGCAGTCAGTAAAGTGCAGAGAAAGTATAAGAACCTGAGTTCAGAGACTAAGTATCTGCTTAAAATGTTGGTTGTGCCTGGAATCCTAGTGCTTGGGAGGCAGAGACAGGATGTTCCCTGTGGCTCACAGGTCAGGCAATCTTAATAAATCAGTGATGTCCTGCTTTAGTAAGAGACCCTTTCTCAACAAATGAAATAGAGATTGGCTGAGGAAGACACCTTATATATTTACCTTCAGCCTCCAAATGCACATAAACATATGTGCTCCTATACACATAAACATGTAAGCATCCAGGCATATTCAAGAAAGGCTTTTCAGACATTGAATCATTATTTGTGCCAGGAGGAGAAATACAGGAAATACAACAATTGTGTCCACAATGCACAGATATCGTTTCCAAGGCACAGGACACACAGGCTAAGGCAGAAACAGGAGTTCGTGTGGAAGAGGGGATGGGGCATGCTTGGAGACATTTGAGAATATGAGAGATACTAGAAGAAAGAAAAAAGCATCCTGCACTGGAGTGCTGGGACTGAGTGGAGTTGAATGCTGTAAAAGATTGAGCTGCTTCACAGGAACCTGTATTATTTGACATCTTATTGATGAATTGAAGAAAGTTATGGTGAAGAAAGATATATATATATATATATATATATATATATATATATATATATATAGTGGGGGGGGTTATAAATATATGTGCGTGCATATGCCTGGATACTTGTGTTATTTCTTGGGTGCCAACCACTGTTGTTTTTTGTGAGGCAGAGCCTCCCATTGGCCTGAGGCTCACTAAATAGTCTAGTTTGGGACTGCCTGAGTTCCCATTCTGATCGCCAACACTGAGATTGC